>JAQJVK010000017.1:9981021-10148521 GCA_035578135.1 Flexamia atlantica | reverse complement strand
TCCGTTAGTGGATGGCGAGCGATCAGACGGACCTGCGGTCCGCCCAATCTTTCTCTGATTTTGTCCGCGCTGCCTGACGGACAAAATCCGCTAGTGGATGGCCCGCTTAAGAAATTTGTTGCATAGTTTTAATCGATTCGCATCGATTCGCATCGATTCGCACCGATTCGCATCGATTCGCATTTTCTAGTTTCTAAGAGCCGGATGGCCGAGTGGACTTCGGTGTAAGCTATTATATACACGTCAAGTCGCGTCGCGTCCCAATTCGGCCGATTCGGCCGTGTGTGCTCTTCAGAGCATTGGAGTCGGGCCGTGCCGTGACGTGACGTGTATGTATAGCCGGTTCCATTTGATTACACAGGTTTCATTCACATCGAAAATGGACGCGACGCAACGTGACGTGACGTGTATGAATAGTAGCACCCTTAGACTAACGTCAGGCATATACGTTCTGTCTTCACAGTTCTGTCTTGACAGTTAATATGGTGTGATAAATTCACACTGTAGCTCTATAATTTAAATATTTAAACTTTTGCCTTGATTGAGTGATTATTAAGTTATGCTTGCTGAGGAAATATTATTTTTGAATGGGAAACATCAGGAAACACTTGATATTTGCTTATAATGTTATAGTCGTTGTTCGCAGCCTCGTCCAACGAGTATTATTTGGTTTTCGTTCTGATTATACAAGAAAAGTTATTTCAATTTATAATATCTGCTGTCGCGGAGCGATTGAATGACAACCGTTAATATAGCTTGTAAACAATAATTCTCTAACTATGGTTAAAACTTTACCCTTCTCTATCACTTAGTTTCAGCTCAAGAAGAGGAAAAACAATCTTATGGGCTATCCTTTCCCTCCCCTTTCAATCTTTAGGATGGAATATTAGGAAATATTTGTGTTATTTTTCACCAGTGACGTTTTTAAAGCAGAATCGCTGGAATGTCAATCAGTTCCATAAAAAAGGAAATAAAATAGTATGATATTATCATATAAGCTCAAATTAACCATAAACCCACTTGTCAAATGCCAAATGTGTTTAGGAATATAGATACCCACAAAGTTCTTAAATCATATAATACAAAAAAATGTATTTTCGTATTTAATAGGAATACATTTGGTTATCCTTAACCCGTTTTGTCCTCTTATAAAGAAGGATTTTTAAAGATTACATACAACGGAGAGTAAGCGGTCTAGGTAATGGAAATGCCTAGAGACCAAAGTAATCGGCGGTTCCTCTAATTTAGTTTGAAAGTTTGAATTTTAATATTGTCTGAACCAAACGTACCATAAGTAGAGGGAATTAGTCGGTTTTGGCACAGACGGGTGGCGTTGGCTTTGATGACAAGTTGGCGACCACCCACGAAGGGTCAATGACCCCATGATCCCCCAACCCGAGATAAATTACCGAGATGAGAGTACTTAGCCTCCCCCCGAGACCATCCAGAAGCCGGCTACCCACGAAGGGTCAATGACCCCCCCGACTGGAAAAGCAAAACTGAGAACCCCCCGCCCCCCCCCCGAGATCAATTATCGAGATAAGGTACAGTATTGAGTAATTGATGTAAGTGAACAAACCACTTCATCTTAGCTTTGAAGAGAATGAAGCCGAGCTCTGGGAAACCCCCTACCCGCAACCTGGTGCCTGGCTATAATTGGAGTCCATTAACGTGACTTGTCAACAACGGACCTTTTGAACACACCCTAATGCGTCTTGAATGGTGCCACGTTGTGCCAGAGTGGTGCCACGTTGTTTTCACATGCCCTACAGGACGTCGCCCTAATTCAACTAGCGAAAGTGCGAATCGTGCTGGACAAACCCAACTACGCCGGCATGTATGTTATTGAAATCAGCAAGTGATTCATGTACGACTTCTTGCGAAGGATGAAGAAGCTTTACCAGGAGAAGCTTGAAGTCGACTCCATGGACACGGACAGTCTCTTCTGACCATGGCTGAAGATGTCTACGAGAACATAAAATCGCTCCTGGACGACTTCGACATTAGTTCCTCTCCTACGGGTTTCAAGTGTTACAGCCGTGACAACGCCTAAGTCATCATAAAGTTCAAGGATGAGTGCACCGGATTGCCGCTGTTGGAGAATACCTCGATCTGCGGTCTAAATTCTATTACTTGAACATCTACGAGGAAGGTGTCGAGGGAGAAGAGGACGATGACGACGAGACTTATGCGATCCGTATTTATAGCGGTCGTGTCGATGTTGACTGTTTTCAAAAACGGTGACATCGTGTCGCCCACTAAATGGGGTTCGACCAAGTCACAATACACGTATATATCGGCCGGAATTCCGGCTAACAAGTTTGACGGTCTCGTAGGGGTTTTCCTGCATTTTGTCACATCCACATTATTGACATCGTATCCATCACTACCGCAAACGTGGGACTCAGTTCTTGCTGTGCAAGTTAATTGGTTATCGCAATCAATTCGAACTTCTTTGTGTCTTTATCGTATTCGAACTTGATACTGTGAAATTTCACTTTCATGATATGGTTAATTGTGTCTATCAGTTCTTCAATACTTTTATAGTTGCCAGGTTCCACTTTGGCTGCAGTCAAAGTCGTAACGGTAACTTGACTATCTTCGATTTCAGCCGATGGTTTTTTGTAAATAAATATGTTTGCATCGTTACCGATTGCTAAAAACGAGCATGAATTGTGTGCTTCCACTAGCGCTATTTCCCACTCTGTTCCGCCCGCACTGCCAGTCAAACCTATCGCAGATGGAAGATGTGATATATAATTAGTCACTGTATTGTTCGGATAAGTAGCCCATCGAACTGTTACTCGGCAACGTCAGATAAAACCGATTATGTCTAGTTATCGACATGTTAGTTTATTCGTTTCACTTCTGATGCCGGTATCCACGAATTTAACTCGTCTCCGTATCCTAACCAATTGACTTGACGAGGTAGAGCTTGTTGTGACCTCTTTCCTTGGTGTCGAGTGTCGAGTATTTTATCTATTTGGTACATTCGATTTGGGCCCATGGTTACTTTCTGTGGTTCGTGCTCGTAAAAGCGACTGTCGGTTTATCGTTCAAATCCTTCAATATGTACAGTGATAGCGGATGTGTACTGTATTGTCGATCGACAGTAAACAGTTCTTTAATCCAATTTTCCTCGTAGCTTATGGCGAACGTACCTTTTCCTTGGTGATAAGCAGAATATCGCCCGTTTTGAACTTTGATTTTGCACGTTTCGGTAGAGTACCACGTTTACAAGTGACGCCACATCTATTGGTCGTAGTGTGTGGTCCAAAATTTAGTGCGGACTGTTATAATATACATCAACCAATTGTTCCAATATATCTACTTAACGATATTTTGTTATACGTTAAATATCGCTACATGCTTGTTTTCAGTGTTCGATTCACTCGTTCCATCATAACTACTTTTTCATCGCGGTTATGTGTAGTTACGTATTTTATGTTATAATGTTTAAACACACGATTCACTTGTGCACCTATAAACTCTGTACCTTTGCTGTCTGTAAACACCGCGGTTGTAGCGTGTTCGGACTCTTCCATTCGAATGCAGCTGCCACTTCTTCACCGCTCTTGCGTCTCAACAGTTCGACAAATAACCTCTTGCTGAACACATCGATCACTGTCAACAGATAATTAATTGTAGCCATCGTTGAGCGTACTGTTGAAGTCGGCTAACCATAATTCGTTCGGTCCGAATACGACATATCTGTTACGTGGAAATCGTTTACGTACAGGTTTGTGTAACGTATACAGAATGTCTTGTAACGCATTTTGTATTATTTTTGCAACATGCACTGAAGAAATAGGAAGTGCAATTCGTAACTAGATTGAATAAATATTATAATTAATAAAATAATTAGCGGGAAGGGGGGTCCGGACCCCACGGAACCCCCCCCCTTTAATACGTCCCTGATCAAAAGCAACATTGGTACAAACAAACAAGATTGTTACTAATAATATAAACAATCAGTGTGACACCTGCCTTATCGTCTTATCGACAAACACCGATAAATAGATATTGGAGGCACTGCGCAATACTGTATCATGTCGTGATTTTACTCTCGAAAACAATACCGAAAAACAAAGCTGTAAAACAGAGCAGAAATTTACTCAACATGTTACGTATTTATTTTTAGTTTTACTGTTATTAAAAGTAGTAAGACAAATGTATCTCTTTATATAGCTAACTGTAACTTTGATTTAGATATCAATTTGATTATTTTTGTATTTTTAAAGAGGGACAAAATTTAAGATTTATGTAACGTTGAGCCAAACCCTCCCCCCCCTCCCCCCCTTAAGTGCATTACGTAATATGTGTATGGCCCCAAAGACAACATGCTAAACAATCATTCATTAACAAAAAACATAAAGTAAAATATGTAAGATGACAACAAAACAACTCAAATACTAGAGAGGATAAAAACAAGTGAAATAAAATTACCACTTTTTTAAATTTGGTGGCAACTTGTTTTGGACAATGATCAGGGCCGGTCTGGTGGCTCTGGGGAGCCTTGGCTGAAGTCTGGTGGGAGCCCCTAATCACAAAACTCGTCTCATCTTGATATACATACGAATCTCGTTTAAAATGTAAAACTATAAGAAAGTGAAATATAATTCAGTAAATAATTTCAAATGATACGTTGGATTTCAAAACTTAATAAATTATGTTAGGTTTCACTCTATTTTTAATGTAGTGGAGTCCCGATATTCCGAAACAATTGGGACCAGACCTATTTCGGATAAGTGAATATTCCAGATTAAGTGGAATTATTCCTACAATAAAAATAACTATACCAAAACAACATTTAATGTATTCCTGCTATTTACCCGCGATCGGCAAATACGTTTGAATAAATTGTATGCTCGTTCTTTTAATTTGCAAAGATAATCGCAGAGTTACTTCTGTCTTTTTTCACAATTGATTAAGATGTGCCATTACCTTTGCAAACCTACTTCTGCCATTGCCACTTTGAACCGGTAAATATGCACGATCAAATTAAATAGCCATTTGCTTATTTTACAAAGTTGTTTCTGCGATTTGCTCTATATTTATTGGTAATGAGATATCGCCAGTTGTAAACTTAGTACATTGTCCCATTGTTAACCTTATGAAGAATAAAATAAATTCTATATCTCACTTATAGAAGAGCTGTGGCTTCATCTAGTTGAGATTAACTGGATTACCAGAAAAAATCTCTCACCTTCACATTTCCATGGCAGCAATTCTGCATACTCATTTCCCTTGTTATTCTTACAGAGAGAATAGTTTTAACCTCATTTTTGGATATTTTCCATGATTTTAGGCTCTAACGAAATGACTATAAGCATTTGAATTTCGATGAAGGATTATTACAACAGTAGAACCTAGCTAATTTGATAACATCACGACGCGACGGCTTTCAGTTTTCCCTATGTTCTTTTGTCGTAAAGCTCTACGAAGCGGGTTTATACCGCAAATGAGCCGGGGTTAGCGGGATCATAGTACACCTCTTCTTCCATCGCGTCTATGGTTATACGACTCCCACTTCATAAGTGCAGCCGGACTTTTATCGACCTCTCTTCTGCGTATTAGGTGATCTTATTTGAGGTACTGTTCTCGAGCTTATCGGTGACGGAGTCGGTTTTGCATTCATAGAAGCCGCTCTCGGACTGAGTGTCAACGACTCTTCGTAATCGGTTTTATTACCGTCGAGAAAGTGTAACGCTTCTACGTTACCGATTATCTGTCTCGAAATAATGATTTATTTTAATACACGCTTTGCTCCCCACTCAACCCGTCGGTACACAGTCCATTTTACGTACTCTCACTATACTGTGCAGTACGTCTTCGATTTTTGAATTAGGTATTTTTCCATTATGCACGTGCACGGTCCCGTCACTGTCCTACTGTACCGGATTTCCACGCAATAAATTACGATTGTCGTTTTAGTATATCTTCCGAAACTATGTTACTAATTCTTCTTCCAATGCAGCAGGTTTCCTTTGCATAAGTCCGTCTTCCGTCGGTTTCTCTGTATCGACTATGGGGATGATGATCGGTTGTCTGTCGGTTTAGGAAACGTTTAAGAACCGTTGTAACTGTTGTTGGTACAAACGCCATACTTATTATCATCCATACTTTTGTCTCGTAACATTCGATGCATTTCAGCATCCAAACTATTACTTCTACTAGTTGCTGACGATGTGTTTGCAGTGGGTGACGATGTACTACTTAGTCGCTCAATTAGTCCTTGCGATACCGCAACCACTTTCTCTGAATATTCCAAATCCGAACTATCCATTTCTAATTGGTTACGTTATGCAGAACGCTTGTAATACAGTACTTTATAACAGTGGTAATAGAATCTGATTTGCATATCAAAGTTAGGCCAGGTTAGGTTAGATTAGGCTATGTTAGGTTAGGCTTCGTTTATTTTGAAAATAATCCCAGTTATTTTGATTAAATTGAAATATTAATTCATTTCATTTGCATACTAATTGCCACATTTACATATTAATGAGCTAATTTGCATATCAGAGTTAGGTTAGGTTAGGCTACGCTAAGTTTGGTTAAGCTTTGTGGGTGGTCCAGGGGGGCCTACGGTAATTGACCTCTGGGGGGGGGGTGCTCATGACCTGTGACGTCACTGCCACCGCCACTCGCCTGTGCCGAAACCGACTAATTCCCTCTACTACCATACGTTTTATTGTGAAACTTTTCTGGAATAGTTTATTAAACTAGGTTAGAGGGACCGTCCCTAATCTCATTACTCGGTGATTTCCTTTTCTTATCTATCAGCAAAAGCTATTTTTTTCTTAAAGCCACTGCTGGTCCATTTTAAAGTTTCGCCAGTCTTATGTGGTGCAAGGAATTTGAAAGTGTTCCACTCAAATTAACTGTAGAATAACTACACTTTAAGTGGTTATCTTTACAGCCAAAAATTTTAGCTATAATCGATTGTTTTGTTCGCGCGTCGAGTTTACAAAGTTCCGAGATAAGAGATTCGGCCTTGTGGCACCCCTCGCTGGGGTGGGAACAAAGGGCGCAAGCAAAACCAGTTTCCCATTCGAGTGTCTAATCCCCCTTGAGAATACCCAAAATCTAATTTTCTTTAGTTATCCTTCTAAAGCTATATAATAGCCGAGTAATTAGTTTTTAAAGCTCATTTTTACTGGTATTTTTAGTTGGATAGCAACAAAATATTGTCTTAACGCAGCTATTTGTCTAAAATTAACCATTACCCGATTCCATCGATCAAGGTGTCAATGGGTAATATATATTTGTAGCCATTATTTCATGTACTAGGGTATATTTTATAATCCTGCCAAATTTTAAGTTAAACATGAGTTGAACAAACGTCATCAATACATTAGTGAAGAACACATACAGACAGGTATACATAAACTTAACCTTCGGAGACCCCTGGTCATATTTCAAAATATGTTTTATCTATGCAAGGAAAAAATCTACAAGAGGTCATAAAGGTCGAAAATGAAACATAATTATATTTGAAAATTTAGTTCCTCCTTAGTTTGGACACATTCTCAGGGCTTGTAACAGGTTATTTTTTTATTTTTTTCGTTATTTTTTTCGCTCTTGGTTATTTTTTGTTATTTTTTGAAATTTGGTTATTTTTGTTAGTTTTTTAATTTTTGTTATTTTTTTTCAACCTCAAGAAGAACTGCTACAAGCCCTGTTCACACTATTTGCCTGTCAGATGATCTCGTAGCAGCATCGTGGCAGACGAATCTCGTCATCCTACATTGCCTGAAAACCAAGTCTTGTTGCGTGAAAACCAAGTCTCGCCGTCAAATCTAGGCATATGTGTGATTAGTCTGTCGAGATTTTCTTTTTTACCAAGGTTAAGAATGTATTATCCCCAATATAACGCCCGTTTTCTAATGTTTAGCAAACTATTTTGTTTACAAAAGGTTATTTTTTGTTTTTTTTTTCTTATTTTAGTTATTTTTTCAACCTCAAGAACTGTTACAAGCCCTGCATTCTGTATATTTTAACTGATAACTCAAACAACTTCATGATCAAAAAGATTAATTATTCCGGAAAAATGTGAGATTACACTAGTATTAAAGGCTTCTAAACTGGCCAGTCAGCTGTTTCCTTTGCACTTCTGATTCCTTTAAATTGCACGTATTGAGGTGCAAGCAAAGCCCAACTACATTACTGGAGTCAAGCAGCTTTGCCTATATCGTGGAAGAATTAAATTTGTAAGAATTTGGTTACTCCGTTGACAAACAGAACAAATTAATTCCAACTTTGATGTTACGTCCCTCCTTGCCAAAGTCACTCGTGAAACCTTGTAAGTTTTAAAGTTGTTCAACTGAGAACTGTGTCTGCATCAGTAATAAAATACCATGCTGCCCTAGCTGCAACTGATAGGGATTATGCATATCGCTTTCCGCTATGTTTGCCCCCCTCCCCCCACGATGTCGACCACCTGGGAAATAGGCGACATTTGTACTTTTGATCAATTCAGTCCATATTAACAATCAATAAAAATATTGCTCCACACGCTTTCGCGACATTCACAAATTAATCCTACTTACGTTGAAAAAACTACCTAAATACCTCATTTTTTATAACTCATCTATTTGTCTAGATACGACCTCGGACCTAATAACCATTATTGTCGGAAATATTTTTGTGATTAAAAAGAAGTTTTTGACCGATGTTCTATCTTTTACAGTTTTCGAGATAACTGCGGTTTAACGCATAGCGTCCCCCGCCATGTTTGCCCCCCTCCACCCACGTTATTGACCACGTTGGAAATAGACGACATTCGTAACTTTCATCACCTCGGTCTATATAACGATAATCCAGAAAAACATTGCGTTACTATTTCATGCATACTCAACCGCTCTGAGCTCCTGGACTGTTACGGAAAAATCATTGCCGTTGCTCCCACAACTCGTAAATTTCTTGAACAATATTCCTCTTAAATACGTCTCTGTAGCTGCTTATACATACACAGGGAACAATGGCTTGGAACACCGTTCAGCGTCCGTAAAACCGTACGGTAACTCGAGCAGGCGTAGGTGTTATGATGGTTTGCTTACCCGGACAGCTTCTGTCAACAGCGGGTGTTATTTCCCGACCGAGGATCGAGTGTGATTGTGATTTAAAACTACTTCTCTTCGGATAATCTTGATCCTTGATTTTCTAAAGAAGGTGATCGGCGAAGCGACCGCGTGGTAGTAAAAACTTTATTTTTCATGACGATGTAAAAAAGTAAAATCAGAGTTACAATTTTCATTAAACTGAATTCCAATCAGTCAGTTAAGTGTTTACTACAAGTTTCAAATAATTGTTAGCATACTCTGTATAGTTTATGTTGTGAGGTATATTTATAAAAATACGATCTACTAATTAAAAAAATTATATTCCCTATGTTTGATTTAACATGCCTCCGCTTAAAAGCATCGGAGAAAGATTTCCTGTTCATAATCTTTGGTCTAGTTTCTTAACAACACTAATATCAAAATTTGAGACGCCTATGCTTAATATTAATGACGTTATTAATTTATTTTCAATGCACTGTTAACTCCGTTGTTAAAAGTCGTCCAGTGATGAAATTCACGTATAGTGTCTGGCTCATTGACTTTGAATCTCTTCAAAGTTGAATCTCTTCAAAGGAGATTCAAAGTCAATGGTCTGGCTCAAGTGATGTGGGTGAGATTTAATTTAGATTTTGTATATTTTACGAGATACGTTTGCCATTATAGAATAAAAAATCGATTCATCATAAGTGCAGTGACCGGCGTTCTGCGGCGGAAAGACAGTCCGAACCCATTGTAACTGTCGTATAGCCACTTTATTCGCGCGCTTACCATAACCTAAACAAGTTGGCCCAGGGCCGCACGCACCATTTTCACACGAGCTGTGGCTGTACTTACATTGCCTGGCGCAACTGACAAAGGAATTTAATATTACTTTTATATTAACTCATGAAGACTGTATTTAGTAGTATTTAACGAATGCCTAAAAGTTTGTATTGACAAGTGTAAACTTCCAAGCCCATTATGCTAGATAAACGGAATGGGATAACCTGTTAACAACAGTTAACAGTATTTTGGAAATAAATTAATAACGTCATTAATATTAAACATAGGCGTCTCAAATTTTGATGTAGTGTTGTTAAAAAAATAGACCAAATATTCTGAACAGGAAATATTTTCCCGATGCTTTTAATCTGGGACATTTTAAATCAAACAAAGGGAATATAATTTTTAAATTGGTAAATCAGATATATATATATATATATATATATATATATATATAGTCTATATATATAACTCGCAACACAAACTATACGAAGTATGCTAATTATTATTCGCTAATAATTATTGAAACTTTTGGTAAACACGTAATTGACTGATCATTGGAATAAAGTTTACTGTAAATTGTTAATTCTGTATTTTTACAGCGCTATGAATACCGTTTTACTGGCGCGCGGTTGCTCCACCAATCACCTTCTTGTGTTGTCTTAACAGCTTTTCTCTCTGTGTTTATCATATTTCGACAGTGCTGTGGAATTTTAATTTTTGTGTAAACTACTAGAGCAACAGAGGTCAAAAGTGCCAAAAAGAGGCTAAAAATACCGTTGTTGGTACATATCATCAGGGATGTTGTTGGTACATATCATCCACAGGGCCTATATTTTGGGAATTGTTATGATTTTTTTTATTTTAGAACCTCGTTCAAGATGCTTTAAGACATTTTTATAGCTTTATTTGAAATTATAAAGCCTTGAAAATAATTTGAATTTGAAGACATGCGGTAGCAAGCAGATTTAACTCGATGTCCAAAAAAATATAATTTAAATAAGAAAATTTTCGCTGGAGCGTTTACGCCAACATAATATGAATTGTGAATTGTCATCTATAGGCTGTTGAAATTTTAAATTTTCTTTGACTATTTATATTAAACTAATTGTGTTTGACGACAATAAAAATGCTGATTACTGATTGTAGCGCTCGCTGATCCATAGAGAACAGTGGCGTAGATAGACTTTGGTCAAGGGGGGGGGATATAACCGGGGGGTCTGGGGGCACCCCCCCAGAAAAATTTTGAAAATTAAATCTCTAAAACTAGCTTTTTATGCAATCTAGAGGCATAGTGGAACTCATATTATATGGAATAATTGATGCAGACACGTGGTCGCCGCGCGCATACCGGAAGCGGGCATTGGCTCGTTCTCCAAAAGAACGAGCTGAACACAGGGGGAGTGGTTTGTGGTTTGATGCCATAATGATCTTTCATTTGCTTTATTATTTTTTGTATGTATACGTTTTTACTTCATTCTCATAATTTTGTTAATTGCTTTCACGTAGTTTTGGTTCT
Source organism: Flexamia atlantica (assembly GCA_035578135.1). Classification (NCBI taxonomy): domain Eukaryota; kingdom Metazoa; phylum Arthropoda; class Insecta; order Hemiptera; family Cicadellidae; genus Flexamia; species Flexamia atlantica. The sequence continues at coordinate 10,137,178 of JAQJVK010000017.1, read as the reverse complement.
TTTATTAAAAATACCATCTGTCATTTATTTTACTTAGGCTTGAAGAAATTACTTTTATTTCATTTTATAATAAAATCATTAGATAACCGATGAATACAGGAATCTGCATCAGTCCACTTCACTCCATTCTCTGCTAGCACTGATCACTGAAATATTGTTTCAGCATAGTTACAACAAATAAATCTCATAGTTTTTTCACGCCACTAGTATCACCTTCACTCTCACTTTTTCGTTTTGGAGCGAAAAACCCTGTCAGTTTGCACTGTTTCGACATCACAACATATTGTAGTCACGTCGCGTCGTGTCGCGTCGCTGCGAAATACGCAAGGTCACAGAACCAACTGACAACTGACCGAGTTATAAACGCATCCTATACGTGAAAGTGAGATCAGATGCGTTAGTTCCGGTGTTGGCCGTTAGAGGGAATGTAGGTAATTGGTGAATCTAGTATTTTTATTGGCTACTTCAGTTCCAACGAGAAATAATGTATGCCTGTATAACCTACAAGTTCACTCATTTTGATAAATATAAATAATTGTCCAAAATAACCTTTTTCTGGTATACAGGGCTAAAAACATTCAGGACAAAATGAACAACATTATAATCTTTCTGTAAGATGTAATATTATATGCGGCGAATTTTAATCTAAAACCAATTCGGCTGTCAATGACACGTTTTCAGTTGCGTTCTCAGACTGATTTATCGTCTGTCTTTCATAATAGGGCATTTGCAAATCGGGGACCATCAGTGACTGAGGAACAGAAAATGCGAAATTTTGCTTTGATTCTGCTACAGTAACAGTTCACTTTCAGTTACGCATTCGCCACTACCACTAATATTCCAAAATACTGTATTGTATTTTTAAGCCTCTTGTCACCGATCCTGCCGCGTTCAATTGGCGCGCAATACCTCAAAGATAACATTTGTTGGCAGTTTTTCAACTACTAAATAAATAATAACAATAATAACGTTATTTATTTATTTTTACAACGATTTTTTATTTCTTATTGCGGTAAAAGGATTACTTCCTAGTTAAAAGTCGTAGCCTAACATTAATTTTTTGAGTATAATTAATTTTGTTACATACTGTAGGGCCAAGGGGGGGATATATCCCCCTTATCCCCCCCCGTACCTACGCCACTGATAGAGAATGTAGGACTTGTGAAGATGCCTACGAAATTGCAGGACACGTCGGATTGGGAAGTAATTAAATAGGAGAGTGGGAGGTGTCTTTTTTTAGAAAGGACTGGTTAGAATATAGGAAGGTTCCGAATTATTAACATTTTGAAACAACTCTTTATTCGAATTTCCTCTATAGGTTTCATGGTAAGAACTAAGCCCGAGACCATGATAACTTTTCGTTTTGGGGCCACCAGAAGCAAAAAACACCATTCGTTCGAATTTATATATATATATATCTATATATGTGTCTGTTAGCACGATAGCGGCCGTAAAAATGGTCCAATCTTAATGAAAATTGGTACAGACGTGTAAAGTGGTAATCACTCAGACGAGTTCGTGAACCAGCCCGATCGGAATGCCGGAAGGGGGGGTAAAGGGGGATAAACCCCCCAAAAATGGGTTTTTTGAGTTTTTTTAATAGAAAAATAAAGTTTACCGACTTTTCGTTGGCAACATTGAATTCAGCTCAAAAAAACAAACAATTTAGTATTTTGAATCACTGCTCTATGTCCATTGGCTCCCAAGATATTGAAAGTGGTAAACACAGTACGTTGTCCCAATGTTAACCTTATGGGAAATAAGTAATATTCTTTATCTCGGTTATATCTCAACATATCTAGATAAATCTTGGTAAATAGCTTCTTCTAGTTCAGATCTACTAAATATTGAATTAAAACCACCCAGTTTTAATATGCCTGTAGCAGCAAACCTGAATACTTATTCCTCATGTTATTGTTATGGAGCTTACCAAAACCTGTCAAATTTCGCTATGTTGGATTGAAAGAAGTTGTTTTACATTTGAAAATCGCTGAGTATGCAGGTCTGCTGCAACGGGGGTATTTGTACATATTTATCTTAGATTGAAAATGATCTTGGCCAACTAACTTTTTAATGCTAACCGATAGTCAACCCAACTCAGCTTATCGTCCAACCTCGTCCAACCTCACTTCCAAAAAATCAGCTAAGGTCCTCAATTCTAACTGCTCTTCGTCTATGGACAGGTTCGGTAGGAAATTTCTGCCCCTAGCCTTTCTTGAGATGACTGGATACCAAAAAAGATTTTTATATGGGTTAAGTTTAAGTTGGTTATCAAAAAAAAATGAGCTAGCTTATTGCATTGGATAAATTAATCTATTATTAAGGTTTTATTTTTAATGAAGAGTGTTGTATCATCTGCGAACTGAAAAAGACCACTGCAGGGAATGTGAGAGGTGAGATCATTGATGAATGTTATGAAGAGAACAGGACCTACAATCGAGTCTTGCGGGAATCCCGAGTCTATAGGTTGATGGTTAGATCGAAAAACTTTAGATTTTTGTTTTACTTGATGCCTTACTTCTTGAAATCTATATGTGTTTATGATGTGCGCCAGTTAAAAGCAATTCCAGAAAACCATAGGACCTGAGAACAAAAACGTTTGATTCAAAAACTTAATCCCAATTTTCAGATCTTAGCCTAAGTTTAAGCTCATGTAAGTTTTGTGGCTTAAGGTTTCGTCTTGATTCTGATTCTATTTTCTAATTACACATTTTCTCATATCAGGAATTTTCTGACTTATGGCATTGTGATCGGAAATAAGTGGATTTACTGTGAATATTATTGTATTTGGTATGTTAGTTATCAAATTATTAATGCAAGTCTGTGTATTGAAAAACCCTGCATTAAGTATCTGTGCAAGTCTAATGAAAGAACCCAAAAAACGTACGTTAAATAGGAATAAGTAGGTTAATGTTACTTTAAGTAGGGTCATAATTGAAAACGAATGGAGTTTCAATACCTCTCTATAAACGAAGTTTAGTTTAAACACTATAAGCGAATGGAAAAGTCCCCAAAAAATAATACAAATCCTTTGCTATCATGAGTTTAAAATACCCCCGTTGCAGTAGACCTGCATATTCAGCGAATTTCAAATGCAAAACAACATATTTCAATCCAACATAGCGAGATTTGACATGGCTTTGTAAGCTCCATAGCAATAACATGGGGAATGATTATGCAGGTTTGCTGCTACAGGTATATTAAAACTGGGTGGTTTTAATTCAATATTTAGTAGATCCGAACTAGAAGAAGCCATTTACCAAGTTTTATCAAGATATGTTGAGAAATAAGCGAGATATAGAATTTTACCTTTTTCCCATAAGGTTAACATCAGGACATTGTACTGTGTTTACCACTTTCAATATCTCGGTAACCAATGGACATAGAGCTATGATTCAAAATATATATCTCTGATTGCTACTTCATACAATATTGATGAAAATCAATTTATTCCAGCCGTAAATAACTTAACAAACATAGAATTTACCTTAATGAGATTGAACTCTTAGGTAAGTCTACAAAATACAATATCAACCTAGATAATAGAAAACAAAATTTAGAAGATGATATCATTAATGTTGAAGTAGCAATCAGAGATAAAAGTGATGACAACCAAGAACTTATCAGGTACAGTTTCATACATGAATTAGAAAAATGTAATCACAACAAATCAACTAAACAAGCAAAAGAAGAAATGAAAATAATAAATTCTATAACAGAAAAATTGAAAGAAAATAATGCAATCATAACTAAGACTGACAAAAGCAATGGTGTAGTAATAATAAATGAAAACGATTATGACCAGAAAATAGAAGAATTTTAAATAGTGGACAGTTTGAAATCCTTAGTGAAGACCCGACTGAAGAGTTTACTAAAACCACAAATACATCTATAAATAAATGTACAAGTATATCAAAGATAATTCAAGGTCAACTGAAAATTATAAAACCAAAAGCACCTATACTACGAGGATTACCAAAAACGCATAAAGAAGGCATCCCAATCAGACCAATTGTAAACTATAGAAACGCACCATCATACAAACTGAGCAGTTATTTGCAAAGAAAAATAAAAAGTAACAAAGGTGAGGAAAACAAAAATAATGTAACTAACACATACGATTTAATTTCTAAAACCAAAGATATAGATATACCAAACAATTCATAATTTTTGTCATTCGACGTGAAAAACATGTATACTAACATTCCGACAGATAAAACGTTGAAAATTCTTCAAACAGAACTAACCAAAAACAAAACGTTAAATAAAAAAGAAATAGAAGATACAGTAAAATTAACAAAGTTAGCTATATCACAAAACTACTTTTCATACAAATCACATCACTATATTCAAAAAGACGGTCTAGCAATGGGGTCTCCTCTTTCAGGCCTCCTTGAAGATATTTACATGAACGAATTAGAATCAAAACAAATTATTAACGATATCAATCCCTTCAGAAATAAAATAATATATTGGTTCCGCTATGTGGACGATGTCATCTGTCTTTTTGAGGGAAATAAATCAGAAGCAAAAGATTTATTAAATTATATTAATTCATTATGTAGTAAAATACAATTCTCTGAAGAAATCCAACCAAAGCAAATCAATTTTCTTGATATTACTATATCAAAACAAAATAATAAACACGCGTTTGAAATTTATAGAAAACAAACCACAACCAATAACATAATTTCTGCAAACTCCAACCACCCTTGGCAACAAAAAATGAATACATTTCACACCATGATCCACAGATTGCTCAACATTCCAATGACACCCAAAAATTTCAATAAAGAAAAATATATAATAAAATATCTTGCTATAAAAAATGGATATAAACCAAAAATAATAGATAATATGATAAGACATAAAATTAAGAAACAAAAGGAAAAAGAAAATGAAGAGGAAAATATCCCAAAAGAATTCATCTGCATGCCATACAACACGACATTCAATAAAGCAATCCGCAAGACCTTCCACAAATCTAACTACGCAATCAGCTACAAGACCAAAAACAACATTCTGGATATATTAAACAAGAAAATAAATAAAACTAAAAGAAACGATCCTTCGAAAAGAAACTTTAACCAATCAGGGATATATAAAATCAAGTGCTCATAATGTGACAGCTATTATATAGGTCAAACCGGAAGATCGTTTAACAGTAGATATAAAGAACATATCCAGGCCTATAGATCCAAAAACATGACAAGCATAAAATCAAACGTAGCCGAGCATATGCTGATAACGAAACACGAATTTAAAACCATAGAAGAAGACTTAGAAATTTTGGAATATGGAATAAAAGGCAGAAAATTAGATATCAAAGAAGAATTCCATATCTACAATCATAATAAAAAAGATCCAAAGAATATAATCAACAAAATGCAAGTAAACAAGAAGAATTTAATATATGAAAAAATTATAACATCCAGAACCCAAAGATAAAAGTAATCAAGTCTATCTGAAAACAGCTGACGAATTTATTTGGCAATGTGTTTATAAAAACTCTATATAAATATGTTATATAAGGTTAGATTAATTTAAAGACCGTGACCATGGGCTAAAGCTTCGAAACATGTTGGTCTAATTAAATAATTTTAAAACAGGGTACTGTGTTCTGAAATGTTAAAAATAATATATATATATATATATATATATCTAAAAATTGAAACGAATGGTGTTTTTTGCTTCTGGGGGTTGCAAAACGAAAAGTTATCATAGTCTGGGGCTTAGGTCTTACCATGAGACCTACGGTAATAGCTTCTTCCCTATAGGAGAAATTCGCTAAAAAGAGACCAACGGTTATTTTATTGTTAAGTGTCATGGGGTACAACATATTATTAAAAATGACTGGGAAGTTATTGGAATTTGTGATCATTCTCTTTTAAGTTTTACAAAATAGAAACTTATACGTTTTAAAGAAAATTAGTAACATTTTATGGCAGCTTTAAAGTGTAATCAGATTCCAAAATTCATTCGGGCCTTTCACGTTACAATGTAAATCTGGGAAAAATTAGGCTTGAGCTTACATCAATTTGAAGACTTAAATCCTTCTTATTTTTCGTGGAAAGTAATAAAGATAATTCAACGTTTATTAGTTTTAAAATATTTTTAACATTGAATCAAAAACAGCAAGATGGGCGCCGCGCCGTTCCCGTTCACAAGGTATTTACTGTGATTTTCCCAGAGTTTAAACATCACGCCATTCAACTGCTGCTGACATTACAGTATATAAAATAAAATAATAATATAAAAATCGTTATCAATAAAAATAAATATAAACTTGAAATCCGTGACTGATTTAACCAACAGTAGAATTAATACGGCCAAAACTATATCAATTTTGAGGTTAGAACATCAAACAATACCCCCTTTGCAGCAGACCTGCATACTCGGCTAATTTCGAATGCAAAACAATATATTTCAATCCAACATAGCGAGATTTACGTGTTTTGGCAAGCTTTATAAGAATAACATGGGGAATGATTATGCAGTTTTCCTGCTACAGGTATATTAAAACTGGGTGGTTTTAATTCAATATTAAGTTAGTAGATTTGAACTAGAAGAAGCCATTTACCAAGTTTTATCAAGATATGTTGAGAAATTAGCGACATATAGAATTTTACTTATTTCCCATAAGGTTTACATTGGGACAACGTACTGTGTTTACCACTTTCAATATCTCGGTAACCAATGGACATGAAGAAGATATCCTTGAAGAAGATATCGAATTTTTTAAAATTGACAATTACAAATTGGCATCATATTATTACAGAAAATCGTTTAAGAGTGGTGGTGTGGCAATCTTTGTAAAAAACTCAATGAAATTTGAAGCATTCAAAATTGAAACAAGCACAGACCTTGATTTTGAAGTTAGTGGAATTAAGTTAAATTTAGGGTCATACGGGAAAATTAATATCATCGGTCTGTACAGATCCCCTAGTGGGTGTGTTGATTCTTTTTTTGAAAAATTGGAACATCTTTTGAAGTTTTTATATGAAAGTAAAAAGACATTTATATTAATGGGAGATTTTAACATTGATGTTCTTAACCACACCAACCACAAAACCCAGCGGTTACGGGATATTCTGGACACATTCAATCTAATTTGGTCCGTGAATACGCCAACTAGAGTATCAGCGACGTCGAGAACGGCCATCGACAATGTAGTTACAAACATTCCAAATTCCAAAACCTCAGTGGTAAACGCAGCCATTTCTGATCACTTTGCTCAGGAGTTAGTTGTCCCTGGTCACTTGCCGGAAAAGATAGCCCCCTCTTTCAAATTAAATAGAGTCATCAAACCTAGAAACATTTCTATACTAAACAATGCTTTACAGGAACAATCATGGACGTTCCTCGACAATTTTGCTCATGTAGATAACATGTTCCAGGCTTTTGAGAATTGCTTAATATTTCATTTAAATAGTTCCTGTCCGTTTAAAAAATCCAAAATCAAACCACCAGTCCAATCAATTTCCTGGGTTACTCGTGGTATTCGTATATCTCGAGAAAAATTGAAATTCTTTCATTCTATTTACATTCAAACTCAAAATCAAAACTTCAAAGCCTTTTACAGAAATTATAAAAGAATTTATAGAAAAGTAATTAGAGCTGCGAAAGCTTATGATGTCGATCGTACTCTAAAAAATTGTCAAAATTTTTCAAAATCTGCTTGGAAAATCATTAATAATATTTCAAAGCCAACCAAGAATGTTGAATCAATCAAACTTGAAAACGATGGTAAAATCATTTCTGAATCAAAACAAGTGGCCAACAAGTTTAATAAATATTTTTCATCAGTTTCTTTGCCGGATCCATCCTTCAAAAGTCCAGTTTTTCCCTTGATACCTTGTGGTGGTCCGGTTTCGTCTATGGCTCTATCTCCTGTCAGTGAGGATGAGGTGGCGCGTGCAATTGAGGATTTGAAACCCAAAAAGACCTGTGACATTAACGGAATGTCGGTGTGGTTGTTCAAACGTTGCTTCAGGCACATTTTGAAGCCACTAACCAAATTGATAAATTTTTCCTTTCAAACTGGAGTTTTTCCATCCCAGCTGAAACTTGCCAAAGTGACTCCTATTTTAAAAAAGGACGATCCTTTGAATGCTAGCAACTACAGGCCAATTTCAATCCTGCCTGTCTTAAGCAAGGTCTTCGAGAAGCTTTTCCTGGAGAGGCTAACGAAGTTCCTTGAACGTTTCGAGATTCTGTCTCCAAATCAGTTTGGGTTTAGGAAAAATAACTCCACAGTTGACGCAATAAATAATCTTATTGAAATGGTTGTCGATGGCCTCGAGAGGCGAGAACATGTGCTCAGCATATTTCTCGACCTTTCGAAAGCGTTTGACTGTGTGCATCATGAGACACTGTTGCACCAGTTAGAGACGTACGGCATTCGCGGATTGCCACTAACGTGGCTAAAGTCTTACCTGGAAAACCGATTCCAGTGTGTGGAAATTGACGGTCAACTCTCTGAAAAAGAAAAAATGGTCCAAGGTGTCCCTCAGGGATCAATTCTAGGACCAATTCTTTTTTTGCTGTACGTCAACAACATCAGTTCATCAATCCAAAGTGGAAAGATGATCCAATACGCAGATGACACAACTATCTGCGTAAAAGCGTCAACAAAGCAAGAGCTGGAGGTAAACTCGTTCATTGATCTGAATGCATGTATTCAAACATTTTCAGAAATCAATCTCAAAACAAACAATTCAAAATCAAACGTATTGTCATTTTACCTCCGGCAGCAGGATCTGGACACCCAGCCTGCAGTCATGGTGGATGATGACCTCTTAGAGGCTGCAGATTCCGTCAAATTCCTAGGAATGCACCTAGACAGAGGGCTGACCTGGGAAAATCACGTTGACCACATTTGTGGCAGGGTTGCGTCCGGTATATTCGCTTTACGCAACCTTGCGAAATTCTGTTCAAAAGAAGTACTCACAATGGCCTATTTTGGCCTTATCTACCCTCATATCTCTTATGGAATAAGGGTATGGGGTAGTTGTGCAAAATTCAGGCTGGAAAGAATATTCAAGCTGCAAAAAAAGGCAGTAAGAATAATTTGTAAGTTACAACCGAGAGACTCATGTAAAGGCGCCTTCAAGGAGTTGGGACTGCTGACATTGCCCTCCTTGTACATTTTTGAAGTGGCCTTTTTTTGCAAATACAATTGTCCACTCTTACGAGGTAGTGAGGTGCACCACTACAATACTAGAGGCAGAGAGGAATACCGATCTCAACAAAACAGAACTGTGATGTTTGAGAATTTACCTTCACAGGTTGGTATTAAGTTCCTCAATAAACTCCCTGAAGATATCAAAAATTCCGAAAACAAAAATCAATTCAAGTCTCGACTAAAACGCCTCTTGGTGTCCAAAGTCCTGTACTCAGTCGACGAATTCATGATGAGCCGCTGGGCAAACTAAATTTCAGGTGTTTATCGCGATTACAATTTTGGCAGTGATGTTCAGTCATCGTAGTGGAAAAATGTGTAAAACATAATCTATTGTTCTGTTTTGACGCTTGCAATGCAATGTATATTGTCTCTTGCAATAAAGATTTTTATTATTTTTATTATTATTATTTTATTATTATTACATAAAGTATTGATTTAAAACACAGTAACTTGAACATCTATACGGTAAGTATCATAAACAATATGCGCAGTAGACCAGCCAATCAGAAAGCGTTCTGCTGGTCGGTGGTGCGCACCAGAGCGACAGGACTATTACACTAATTATTGCGTCAAGTTCTTTTGCAAGTCGACGCACCAGCAAGTCTCGCTGCAAGCCAAATTAGCACCAACCACAGACAGCTGATTTATTACTATAACATGTTTCTTAAGCTTCTAACTCACCTTTTATTTCAAGGTTAAGTATTTATTTGTCTACAAATGAAGACTATGTTTAATTCTAGTAATGAAAAATCTCACGAGATTTGGCGTAGTTTCACGAGATTTGCACGTGAACTTGCTTAATCTTCTTTCAAGTGTTAGACTACCACGTCACATCTTTTTCTTACTCTCACCTGCGCAAGATATCTACCGTATAAGGATATTCTAGGTACTGTGATTTTACTAAATTGTTTGTTTTTTTAGCTGAATTCAATGGTGATAACAAAAATTGGTTTATGTTTTTCTATGTAAAAACTTAAAAAACCCATTTTTTGGAGGTTTACTTGCAATTACCCCCCCCCCCCTTTCAGTGGGCCGATCGGGCTAGATTACGAACTCGCCCGAGGGATTACCATTTTACATGTCTGTACCAAATTTAATTAATATCCGACCATTTTTACTATCGTGCTTACAGACACATATGTATAATATATATATATATATATATTCGAACGAATGTTGTTTTTTGCTTCTGGTGGCCCCAAAACGAAAAGTTATCATGGTCTCCGGCTTAGGTCTTACCATGAAACCTACGGTAATAGCTTCTTTCCTATAGGGGAATTCGCTAAAAATTGTCAAATTTTGTCTTCTTCAACTTGCAATGTAGTAATTAGAGATTATAAATTGCAATGAGCAACCCAGTTGTTATTCAACACTGTTGTAAACATTAATATTGTTTGAATGACGCTGGAAAGTCTTCAAATATCTTATAATAGGGGAACAAAGAAAGTGAGAGATTACAAGAGATGAGCACGCACACGCATTTTGTCCTTGAACTAGAAGGCTTCTATTTTTTATGTCCTTTTACACTCCATCCGCCCCCATTTGACCCACAAATAGTAATAAACATTTTTACGGTAAAAATTCATTTAAGATCATATACATTTTGGAACCACATCGCTATATTTATCTGGAATTTCTTTGTATAATTTTAAAAAATATTTTATAATCATAAATTTTTTTATTATTTACTTAATTTTTTGCCGCCCCCCAAAATCTGCCGCCCGGGGCCGGTGCCCCCCCTGCCCCCCCTAGATCCGGCCCTGGCGCGAACTGACCTGACGGTACGTCCTGAGTGCACGCTGGTTGCGATTCCGACTCGACTACCAGATTTTCGGCTACAATAATGACACTTGTATTTTAACGGAAGTGGCCATTGTGGCAGCCGGAAGCAGAGCTTGCGCGCAGTGACGGATCTAGGGGGGGCAGCGGGGGCGCCTGCCCCGGGCGCCGGCCTGAAGGGGGCGCCAGCGGCGCCCCAACTGGCTGGTTCCGGTTAAATAAAAATTGGAAAGAATTAATTTAAAGTCAAATTTTTTGTTTTTAGGCCGGAAAGTCTCAAAGTAGCATCACTGTCGCATCGCGGCCGTTAAGCCAGTTTCTGTTTTCGTAGCCGTCACATTTCTCATTTCTCGTTTCGCGGGCGGAGAATAGCTCACTCGTCCCGCGGCCGAAAGTTCGCTCGCTCATTTCGTGGCCGGAAAATCGCCTGCTTATTTTGAGGCCGGCAGATCTCTTGGTCGCAATGTGGGCGAAAGATAGTCTCGCTCTTTTCGCGGCCGTCACATCTATTGGCCATATTATCATGTCCGGATGATCAGTCGTTGCTGGCAGGCATATTTCTTTGTTGTTTCACTGCCGACAAGTATTTCGATATTTTCGAGGTCGTCATATTTTTATTGACCACATTGCGTCCGAAAATTCTGTCGTTTAGACCACGGCCGGCAAACACCTGTCGCATTGAAACTAAACCGTTTGCCCTTTTCACGGCCGTTATATCTCGCGGTCACATCGCGGCTGTCAAATTGCGTGCGTATATACCACGATTACCACGGCAAGCAAATCTCTCGGTAGTAGTGCGGCCGGAAAATCGCTCTGTGTTTCTGTGACCAGCAAATCTCTTGATCTCATTGCGGCCGTGGAATGTATTGGACATATCGCGGCTGTTAAATCTGTCGGTCGCATTGCAGGCGTCAAAATAATATAGCATTTTACTTGACATAGACTGAACTCAAGTAGTAGGATGAGACATGACCGATTTCACTGGTCGAGAATTGTTTTGAAATAACCGGGAAAGGTCAGATAAAAAGTCGGAAGTTTCATTTGTGAAATGAAAATGATGACACCTTGCTTTGGTTTTTACAGCGGCTGGCAAATTTCTCGGTCATATTATGGCAATTACAGCTATTGGTTAGGCTGTATCGTAGCCTACGAACATCGGTTGTATAAAATCATAAGAACCCTAATATAAAATCATCTTATGATATATGAGATAATTGCTCATCCAACACATCAAAGACGTATTAAAAATATGATATATTTATTGTGTTTGGAGCCGGTGGTTGGGGGGGGGGGGGCGCCGAACTCCTATTTTGCCCCGCGCGTCAGTAAGTGTAGATCCGTCACTGCTTGCGCGCAGGTGCCTGCTCACCGGAATGTATTATTCATTCCGGTTGCGGATTCCAGTTTCCGATTGCTCCAGCCGCCATTTTAAATAAATAGCGACATTTAATTTTAAAACCTAATTTCAGCAGTTTAATGGATTTACCAGCTTTAATCTCTCATATTGTAAGAAACACACCAATCTGGGATTAAATACTCATAGGATATTCAAACACAGATATAGTAGATAAATGTTGGAAAGAAATTTCGTTGGAACTCGGCGTTGAAGGTTAGTGAAACAACCTATTTGTGTAAGATCAATACTTCTAAATCTATGTTCAATGAATGTAGGCCTAGTGGATAAGACAAAATAAGGATTTTTTACAAATAAAGCAGCTTATTCAAACCTAAAAGAATAATGGTCTGATTCAAGTCACAGGAACTAAATGTAAAATTTGAAATGATAGGTTATTATATCAGTCAGCTAAAATGGCTTGTAGCGTTAAAATATTCCTTATGCGCCTCCAATTTTTTGTAAGTCTATTGTTGTTTCCTTATCTTCTCGTCGCACTATCTCAATATATTTTTTGTTGATTTCCACGAACTAGAAAGACTTGAGATAAGGTACACAAATTAAATCCTGACTGTGTCAAAGTTGCGAGCATACATTATATTTGTTGTTAAGCTTGCTTTGCTGCCGTTTAGGCTACCATTATAAAATAATTATTTGCTTCGTGGTTTTTTTACCACTCCCCGACATCTTTTCCGCAGAGGCCTCCTTAATTACCAATTTGCCGTGTAAATTAATTTAAAGCACTTATTAAATTAGGCATATACAGTACACCTCGGATTATCCGGATTAATGTGGCGGAACACCGATCCGGATAACAAAAAATCCGGATAATCTGAGGTCATTACAATATCACTTGATCGCCTACCTTAGCCCATGCTAAATTGATGCTGCGTATCAAGACAGTACAACATATTAGTCTTTAAAATTTTACGGGGGTTTGATTTTTTAAGACATTTAAGATATAAACTTCATTATTAATCATACAAATATAATGTTAACTTTTACCGTACTTACGGTTTAGGATTGGAATAAAACGCAAGATTAAAATATTTAATTTATAAGATATCGTAACTCAAAAAACTCATACTTGACATAATAATGACGAAACTAAAAGTAACTCAAAACTTAATACAGTATAACTCTTCTTAAGAAATAACGTAACACATCAAATGACAGTAATAAACTAACTCACAAAATTTCTGTAGGCTACGCCTTTGTTGATTACTGTTAGCGCCCCAAGTAGCAATCCAGAAAATTACGTTCACGAAAATGCTGTAATTGACTTTTTAGGCAATGCGATTCCTACAATTATTATTTTAAATACAATTACAAATTGAATTCCTTACAATTATTGTAATTCTAAATGCGTACAGTAATGTATTACATTTTCATTATACTTTTAGAAGGCGCATTGCACTCGTAAACTCGCTAAAATAATGTTTTTGCCGTGATTTTAATATTTTAATTTCTTGGATAACCGGTCCGGATGATCCGGGATCCGGATAATGTGGGGTCCGGATAATCCGAGGTGTACTGTATTACATTAGCTGTACTGGTGAAATATTATACACAACATTGGCAACTCTATTGCCTGCTCGCCGAGTCGGCGAAGCCTTTCATGCCTCCACTATGGCCACCTACAAAAAATCTGAATCAGACTAAACAGGCGCCGATAATCTGAATCGGAATCGGAACCAGCGTGCACTCAGGACGTACCGTGAGTCAGGTAGTCGGGTATTCCTGAAGTGCGCGACCTACTCTAGGTAGCCACCAGATACGTTCCTTAACTGCGCGAAGTGGCGGCCCTCTTTGACTGTAGAATTCTTAGATGTGAGCATTTAAGAATTTCTCAAAGCCCAAGTCATCTGCAGAGAGAGCATTCATTACGGATTTTATGTTCTACTAAAAAAGGGAGAAAGTGCTCAACAGTTAAGTTTCGAACTGAGGTGGCGTATTTAAGTTTGTAATGAAAATAAATTAAAATGTACAGAACATATTAATGAAAATAAAATGCACCATTTTGGGAATTAGGAAAATATCATGGCTTCAAGATGGCGACCAAAATGCATGTTATTCAATCGCATACGTTAAAAATAACATAGCAATATGGGGTTTTATAAAGTATTGTCGTAGTTTTCACAATAAATTACTCTGAACGGAAAAAAATAAGTACAGTAGCACCTCGATAAGAAGACACTCGATAACACAAAAAAAATTGATAACAAATGCACTTTTCAAGTCTCCTTGTATCTGTAATGACACTTCATATCTTGTTAACACGAACCTCAATAAGAAGTCTCCCTTGATAACGAGACTCTTTCCAGAATCCCTTTGAGGGTCTTATTATCAAGGTTCTACAGTAAACCGTATTTTCAAATGAAATCTCGTTACTGTAAAATAAATAACATTTATCAATTAATATTAATGGGAGGCTTGATGGCAGGTAACTTTTACGGTCAGCAATCGATATTCTTGGTAACAAGAAATGAAATTTTCTCTATTTTTTGGCCGGTACCCCGACAGAGAGGTAAACGCGATGGCGGTCTTTAGTCACGCTGTTGGTCGATGTGTTTATGAATACACGCAGGGCGGGGCGAAGGCGGGAGTCTATGAGAGAAGAAGAGGTGGTAGGAAACAATAATACCAACCTAAGTGAATATTAAAAATAAAATCCCTTTGGGGGGAAATCTGAGTAATTCGTGGATTAAAATGCATAAAAAATCGTCACTGCTATAATTAGCCAACACTTAATAATCCTGCTCCCTTATTAAATAGTTATTCATATAATTAACCCTGCAGTAAGATTGTATTAGCTGTAATTATCTCCCGGTTCCTGTATTTTCACGAGTGAACAGTTGTACATAGCTGTATAGCTGTTAGCGCATTTCAATTTATGAAGGCTCTAATATTGTCTCCACCATTTAATATTATTTGTTATTATACTCGCTAAAAGTTTTGTCTTCAGGGACGATTGTGGTCTAAAAATGTAGGTAATTTTGTCATCTTTAAACACATAGTGCATAGTTCGGTATCATAGAACTTTTTTATAGAAAATAGATAAAACGAATTTGTAGATTTACCTGGTTGCGGTTTATTAATAGGCCACAAAAAAATTAACTTTCTTGTTTTTATTCAGTAAACCTGAATTGATCAATTTAACCACCAAGTTTGTTTTAAGGGAACAAAGCAACATACGTACCTCATTTGAGAAGATTATAATAACATCAGGCTTCATATTTTAGTCAAATTACACAAAAGATTTTCATTTGAAAAATTCGCTATGGGGTTCAAACGTTCGTTGTGACCGAGGTATTTTTTTCACAAAGTTTGAACACTCGAATTATCTTCCCACTTTACCAGATTTGCTTTACGAATCTTAGGCTGATGCCACACGGGGCGGTTTTTCCCGCAGCTGTTGCGCGGTTTTTTGCCGCCCGTGAAGCAAAACCACATTACTTAAATGGAGGCGGATGCCACATGCAGCGGCTGAAAACCGTTCAACATCAGCGGGAAAAACCGTCCAGTGTGACATCCCTTACTCCTTCCAATTGTTTAAGGGAAATAAATTGAAATATTTCAAACCTTGATCATATGTTTAGTTACAAATGTGAATTCGAAAAAGTTCTCAGGTTCTACCACAGATAGTAGCACTTTCGCTGGAATTTCAAAAGCCTCCTGTGCCAAGGCTTTTAACGGGATATTTACCAAACCCTCAAAAGTCACATCTAGAGAGTAATAAGATTATTATACCAATTATGCAGAGGCGGCTTTTAAAATTTGCCGTCCCTGGGCTAAATAGGAGGAATAGGTCGCCCGACGGGAGGATTTACGCCTCGGCAAAAGTGGTGACCTTTTTTTTTTTTACTCGCGCGTGTGCTTTTTTGCCCCCGTTGTGACGGTTTCAGGGGCCGATTGTGATTTCTCTCTCAAATTTGCCGCCCCCCCCCCCCCCCCGAATTCTGCCGCCCTGGACTATAGTCCTTTAAGCCCATATGTAAATCCACCCCTGCAATTATGTGTAGAAAAATTAATTTCTAGAGGTCAACGTGCTCTGTACAAAATCCCAGAAACTCGCAATAAAAAACGGCCACAACTTTTATTATAGTCTGTTTCATAGCGCAGCTCGTCCCCTAATTTCTTTAAGTCTGTAGCCCGAGAACCCCGACAGAGAGGTAAACGCGATGGCGGTCTTTAGTCACGCTGTTGGTCGATGTGTTTATGAATACACGCAGGGCGGGGCGAAGGCGGGAGTCTATGAGAGAAGAAGAGGTGGTAGGAAACAATAATACCAACCTAAGTGAATATTAAAAATAAAATCCCTTTGGGGGGAAATCTGAGTAATTCGTGGATTAAAATGCATAAAAAATCGTCACTGCTATAATTAGCCAACACTTAATAATCCTGCTCCCTTATTAAATAGTTATTCATATAATTAACCCTGCAGTAAGATTGTATTAGCTGTAATTATCTCCCGGTTCCTGTATTTTCACGAGTGAACAGTTGTACATAGCTGTATAGCTGTTAGCGCATTTCAATTTATGAAGGCTCTAATATTGTCTCCACCATTTAATATTATTTGTTATTATACTCGCTAAAAGTTTTGTCTTCAGGGACGATTGTGGTCTAAAAATGTAGGTAATTTTGTCATCTTTAAACACATAGTGCATAGTTCGGTATCATAGAACTTTTTTATAGAAAATAGATAAAACGAATTTGTAGATTTACCTGGTTGCGGTTTATTAATAGGCCACAAAAAAATTAACTTTCTTGTTTTTATTCAGTAAACCTGAATTGATCAATTTAACCACCAAGTTTGTTTTAAGGGAACAAAGCAACATACGTACCTCATTTGAGAAGATTATAATAACATCAGGCTTCATATTTTAGTCAAATTACACAAAAGATTTTCATTTGAAAAATTCGCTATGGGGTTCAAACGTTCGTTGTGACCGAGGTATTTTTTTCACAAAGTTTGAACACTCGAATTATCTTCCCACTTTACCAGATTTGCTTTACGAATCTTAGGCTGATGCCACACGGGGCGGTTTTTCCCGCAGCTGTTGCGCGGTTTTTTGCCGCCCGTGAAGCAAAACCACATTACTTAAATGGAGGCGGATGCCACATGCAGCGGCTGAAAACCGTTCAACATCAGTGGGAAAAACCGTCCAGTGTGACATCCCTTACTCCTTCCAATTGTTTAAGGGAAATAAATTGAAATATTTCAAACCTTGATCATATGTTTAGTTACAAATGTGAATTCGAAAAAGTTCTCAGGTTCTACCACAGATAGTAGCACTTTCGCTGGAATTTCAAAAGCCTCCTGTGCCAAGGCTTTTAACGGGATATTTACCAAACCCTCAAAAGTCACATCTAGAGAGTAATAAGATTATTATACCAATTATGCAGAGGCGGCTTTTAAAATTTGCCGTCCCTGGGCTAAATAGGAGGAATAGGTCGCCCGACGGGAGGATTTACGCCTCGGCAAAAGTGGTGACCTTTTTTTTTTTTACTCGCGCGTGTGCTTTTTTGCCCCCGTTGTGACGGTTTCAGGGGCCGATTGTGATTTCTCTCTCAAATTTGCCGCCCCCCCCCCCCCGAATTCTGCCGCCCTGGACTATAGTCCTTTAAGCCCATATGTAAATCCACCCCTGTAATTATGTGTAGAAAAATTAATTTCTAGAGGTCAACGTGCTCTGTACAAAATCCCAGTAACTCGCAATAAAAAACGGCCACAACTTTTATTATAGTCTGTTTCATAGCGCAGCTCGTCCCCTAATTTCTTTAAGTCTGTAGCGAGAGAAGTTACCTTCAATTTACAAAGCTCCTGCCATTTTCGCATATGTTCATTTAGTCAAGTTTGGCCCCCAACTATTTATCAAAGCGTTGCCTTCGTTTTACAAAGCTCGCCACCATTCATTTTTAAAGCCATCTCACACCTTCGTTTAGTAAAGCTTGGGGCCCAATTATTTTAATGCAGGTATCGGGAGGGCATGGACAGCGCGAACCTACGGCTCCTTACGGAAAGGGGAGGTGATTAAGAGAAGAGAAAAGTGAGAGGAGGGTACCGGAGGGGTACTTTTCCGTTATACGGAGGCCACCCTCATACAGCGCGCTGTGGCGGTTACGTTAGGTTAGGTTATCATAAATATGTTAGTAGGACTTTCCTCGTTTCGTTACGAATCGAACGACACCAAATGAATCATACTTTTGCCTACCAAATTCCGTTGATAGGTGATACGTGCGCTCCGGTCAACGACCTGACCTTGGCCTACTTAAAAGGTTTTTGGCGGGTGAAAGTATGACTTATCTGGTATCGTTCGATTCATAACGAAACGAGGAAAGTCCTACTAAGATATTTATAATAACCTAACCTAACTTGACCGCCGCAGCGCACTGTATAAGGGTGGCGATCGGGTGAAGTCGCTAGCGTCGCGTCGGCGGTGAAGCGTTCAACTCAGTCCTCGCCATCAATGCTATTACAAAGAAAACATGAGACAGAACATCGCCAACAGCAAAAAACAAATACCGCTCGTCATAATTATGTCCAATTTGGACAGTAAGTTAATTAAAGTACAGTATGTCATTTCCAATTATGAAGCCAGTTTTTGGCAAATCCCAAATTAATTTTACACCACTCATTTCAACTCACACACTACTTACTAGACACTATACTCGTCCAGTCGATAAGAATAAAACTGAGGCGGAATGATGGTCATGCAGCAACAATGACAGGTAAGAGATAAGATAAAGAAAGATAACTCATTGATGTAGCGCGCCGTCCGGCCACGCGGTGCATTGACCTTGATCTAGTTAAATGTGTATTTTCTGAGCCGCACTGAACTTCCGAGATTGTTATAAGCGTAAAACTATTCATAATACTATTGGCATCTATAGTGAAGACAAATAAATTGAATTCGAAGCATATATAAAACTGTACTGGGGTGGCCTCCGTATAACGGAAAAGTACCTTTGGAGGGAGTAGTGTGGGTGGATTGGGTAAGAGGTGTGCTGGAGCCGGGTTGCCATACTGTCATGGCGGCCGGTGAAAGGACCAGAGCCGGGTGTACGTGCTTTTTTATAACATAAAAGGTTGGAGCCGGGTTGAAGAACTCCCCCAAAATGATTTGAATTGGTTTGAAATGTAAGGAGCAGTTCTGTTCGTATCACTACCCTCAGCGTATTAGATAATTATAGATTTCCTGGATAGCCGTAAACCCCAAGAACTACCATGGAATACAGTGTAACACACACATTCCACACACATGTGTGTATTTCACATCTAAGAGTAAAAATACCATTCTGACGGAGTGCTTAGGTTTTATCAAATATTCATAGCTCGCGAGCTGAAAAAAATAGGATAATATTTGTAATTATAATGAAAATAATCATACTTAAAGCAATTTTTTTAATATATGCGACGGTATCTTTGAATATTGTCCTTTTAGCGAATTCGTCACACTGGCACAGTTTTTACATGGAAAAATGTAATTTATATAAATGTGGTTAAAGCCTTTGAATTCGCCTTGAAAAAAACAAAAACAAATAACTTAGTGTTTTGAATTCCTGTCATATGTGCAGTTGTTACCGAGATATCGCTTGCGAAAAACACAGTACGTTGCCCCGATGTTGATGTTGACCTTATGGGAAATAAATAAAACTAGGGGGCCCATGCACAAATTGCGCATTTTAATATGGTTTCTGATGTGAGAAACTCATCTGCAGTTAGAATCAAGTGTATGGCTTCAAACTCAACTTTATTAATCAAATTCAGCTTTTTAATTGAAAAAAGGTCTCACCTAAATAAACAAAGGCCAAATTGTTGTGTGCTCAAATTAGGATTTTAAGTTGATTTTACTTGGTTTAAGGCTCCGTTTAAATGATTGATTGAATCACTTGAAATTTTCTGAGCATGCAGATCTGCTGCAACAGGGGTATTTTATTTATTGTGCTATATAAAAGATTTTGGAGTCAAATGTTTATATTGATTTGAATTTCTGTGTAAGAATGTTTACTTCTCGGTGATTTATTTCTTAAGGGTGTGAGATACACCCTCTATGTTTGTTACCTTAATAATAACGTATTAAAAATATTTGGGCGAGGGAAAAGAAGGAAGCATCTCACTTAGGCCTGGTTTCAAGTGTTTAACCGCGGTATCTTTGTCGTAATTTGGTTATGTACTCGAGGGGGGCATGGACCATACGAGTTTAACACTGATCACAGAGAAACTACAGGAACTGTCACTTTTAACCGGTTAATCGGTATACCAAATATACGACCGGTTGATATAAATCAAACTGAACAATACAATAAACCGTTAAAATTATCACCTACCGGTTTTAACGTTTTTTTTTTCACTTTGCGTTAAGACCAGTGCACGGAATTTCATGAAATTCGATTTATAAACTCTCCTGCCTTATATTGACATATTGCAACTGGCCGCATCATCTAATTGAACTTATAAATTAAATTATTAGTAATTAAACTTTTTCGAGTCAAAATCGTGTCAAAATCAACAAAGTCTAGGACAATCATAACACCTTACCTGTATTTTTTTTACAAACTTGTAACATTTCCGTTAAAAAGTGAATTAACTAATTAAAATCCGTTTTTTAATCAGTTTTCGGGCTCTTCATGACATCCAAAGTCCGTTCCAGTTGCCGAATTCATATTTCTGAGGGGTTATTGGGAGTTTCCGTATCACCCGAGACCAACCTCGAAGAAAATGTAAGTCTACCGGTCATCCTACTGGCACTTACTATTAAACCAGTATTTTACACTCGGCGACCATGTCAATGTGAAGAAGAAATGAATTGGGCATCACACTTATACCTGGTTTTAAGAGTCCTCCCTTCCCACGGCAGTTTTCGTTTTTCTGCGATGTAAGCGGCGACTTTTGGAACTTCGGCTCCATAAGAGCCCCATGCTAAATCAGTGCACATTTTGCGATGTAAGGTTTCGCGCGGACCCATTTAGCGCACATATTTTTTAACATATCCATACCATGCGATATTATTTAAATAAATTATACTCTAAAGTACTGGTATTGCTTTTAGCGAATTTCCCCTATAGGGAAGAAGCTATTACCGTAGGTCCATGGTGACACTTAAGTCCATGATAACTTTTCGTTTTTGGGCAACCAGAAGCAAAAACATCATTTGATCGAATTTATATATATATATATACATCATCTATCTATCCAAGGCCGTAGCCAATGGGGGGGGTTAGGGGGTCAGAACCCCCCCTCCCCGAAATAGTAGATAGAGCATTGAAAACGTAGTAAATAGGGGTGAAACCCCCCCCCCCCCCCCCGAAATAGCCGAAACCCCCCCCAAAACCGTCAGAGGAAACGTAGAGGGGCCCGAAAACGGTAAAAAAGGGGCGAAAACGATGATAAAAGTGCCGAACACCACACACGCGACTGAAAAGAAAAAGGTCACCACTTTTGCCGAGGTGGAAATTCGCCCGGCGGCGGCGGCTAAAAACCGATTCCTAAAAACATCTTTCTGGTCTATGAAAGTTGTAACTGAATTTTCAATTGAAGTGTAAAATAACACTGACCTATCATCGCACAGCCAAAACTACTTTACTGAGAACCAACCTTGAAACTTTGCATGGACTTTCCTTTTAGGGCTTGAGCATTAGCTATTAGAACGGTTTTTTCAAAATTCGAAATTTTAAGGGGTTTTGGTGGAGTCGAAGTGTTGAAATTTCTCTATACTCTCGCTGAATATGCAGGTCTGCTGTTACAACATTTGTATACATCTTAGTACAACATTTTTCATGGGATTCTTAAATATGTTCAAACCAATTACTATAATTGGTTGTACAACGCAAGTTTATAAAATAAGTTGCACAGTGTAAACGCGGCTCAACGCGATGTCATTCCGAGCCATTTGCCAAGGTTAGTTCGATATGGCACCGTTGCTTTCAATCTGACAACACTGTCTTACCCAGGAAGGAAGTGACGAAAATAAAATAATTCATTTTAAATACAGGTCCTCGACAAACTTCTAGCCAAACCCCCCCCCCCCCCCTTGCTTTCCCCCTTACTTCTGCCTCTCCCACTCTTTTTCAAATCAAATAAATGCAAATGCAAATATTTTCCTTAACTGCTTATATCTCAGAAACTATTTAAGGTATCCCTTATATTTTGTTTTTTCCGAATTCCTAAAATAGCTCTAAAATAATGATATTTAGTGTTGTATGACTTTGTTTCTGTTTAATGTGGAAAAATGTATTTTCCTTAGTTTTTGATTGAAAGAGTTATTGCAATTTTTCTAATAGAATAAGTTTAAGGCAATTAGGCCTATAGCACATTTTCGCATAAAAATTGCAGTAACTCCTTTATTTGTGGTTAAATCTTAAAACATTTGTATAGTTTTTTTAGGAAATACAATTACAATTACAATTTTGAAATTACAATTTCAAAGCTCTTAAGAAGACAAACATTTTGGGGATGACAAAATTCACTTATCTATATTATTAACAGAATTTCTGGGATTTTGTGCAGGACATATCGACCTCTTGAAATTAATTTTTCTACACATATTTGGTTTCATATTTGATATATCACATTAAAGCCATTACTCTCTTGATGTTCCTTTTGCGGGTTTGGAAGATATCCCATGAAAAACCTTTTACGCAGGAGGCTTTCGAAATTCCAGCGAAAGTGGTACTATCTGTGTTAGATCCTTTGAACTTTTTCCAACTCACATTTGTTTGTAACAAAACAGATTATCAAGATTTGAAACAGTTCCAGAGATATTGGCACAGGATAAAGGGGCTAGCCAAAGTGAGCTAACATTTATCCACATTATAATTTTGATTTCTTAAAATATTCACGTTCTTTAAGACAGCAGAAAATAAGAAAGAGTGTTTGCCCTATTGAAACTAAGAACAACTCTCTGTAATCATCTAAATTTAATGTATTTTTATTCTTAAAAAGGAAACTTAAAAAAGGAACATAAGTAATTTATGAGGTGCTCTGGAGATGAGATTTCCTAACAACCTATTGACACCGAATACACATCGATGCATGTTCCAAAAAATTGATGCATGTTTCAACGTTTAGAGATTTAAAATAGCAATATTAGTTGAATATTAGCCTAAAAATTCAAGTTTTAAAACCATTATAAATTTAAAACCCGTGTACTTGGAATGCGAAGGATATTGGATTGTTAAGGTTAGCCTGTACTTTCACTCGATTTTGAACTGCACCAATAATAATATACCTATTTAATTAAGGCGTTTCATAGAAATGTATATGTTATTTGCTTAGGTACAAATTTGCCAAACATGTATTTAAGTTGAGAAACAAAAGTAGCCCCGTTGCAGGAGACTTGCACACTCAGCGAATTTCAAATGCAAAAGAGCATATTTCAATCCAACATAGCGAGATTGTACATGTTTTTCTAAGCTCCATAAGAATAACATGGGGAATGAGTATGTAGGTTTGCTGCAACAGGTACGTTAAAACTGGGGGGTTTTAATTCAATTTTTAGTGGAACTAGAAGAAGTCTTATACCAAGTTTTATTGAGATAGGCTATGTTGAGAAATTTATGACTTAAAAACGTTTTCTATGCAGATTATTTGGCCAGAGAAAATCCAATAAAGTAATAAAATGAATTTTAAGGTTGGAAATTGTTAATTTCGGCCTTATGAGAGTCGAAACTAACAAGGAAAGTGAAAACAAATAAAGTAATAATAACAGCTAGTAATCCAGGAAGTACAGAGCAGGTGGGATAAAGATTACATGGAGTAACAAAAAAGCGTATTTAACATTATTATCAAGTTTAATGAGTGGATGAAGTGGTAAATATAAAATTATACTGAGCAAGGCTCGGTCCACAGGTATTCCTCTTATAATATGAGCAATGTTATCTTGCTTGCTTGCTTGTTTGCAGAATTATCTCAAAACGGCTCCGAGGATTTCTTTCAAGTCTTGAAATAAATAATTTATGACTTGAAAGAGTGTTCTATGCAGATTACTCGGCCAGAAAAAAATATAATATACTTAAGTAATAATGATTTTTATAGTTTTAAAATTTTAAGATGGCCCTATAAGTTGTCACGCTAGCAACAAAAACAAACAAGGAAAGATTATACAAATAAAGTAATCATAACAGCTGTTTGCAAACTACAACTATCTAGGAAAAATATAGCGTGTTGGTTAAGATTACATAGAATAATAAGAACTGTTTTTACTTATCGGTTCTATGACACTGAAATATTAAATAGTAATTTGGTGAACTGGTAAACATGATATAATACCGAATAAGGCTCGGTCCACCAGGTACTATAAAGGGTGTCCGGAAATTATGATAAAATATTTTAGTATATGATAGTAGAGATAAAAATAAGAAAAAAGTTCATATAAACATAGGTTTGTCCTAAAGTGCTTTGTTTTCCGTCTGTGTGTCTGTTCGTGATTTTTACATATTTAATCATAACTCATGAACCTCTTGATGTAACTTCAAACCTGGTATGTGGAAGACCGCTATTAGGAACAATTTTTATAAGAAATATCAAATTTCTACCTTGTAACATTTCAAAATTGCGGCTGTTTTTTTTTAAAACTAAATATCTTAAAACCCGTTAATTTTAGAAACATTATTTAAGGAACAAAAAAGTTGCGGAATTTGATCCAATTAACGCTAATATTAAGATTATAATGATCGGACAACTACTAATGGAGAAATTTTGAATCTTTTGAATGTAAACATGCAAATTTCAGGCGGTATGTTCAAAAGAACCATGTTTTTATTCAGATAAGTTAAAACTTGTCCGTAATTAGTTGTTCGATCATCATAATCTTAATATCAGCGTTAATTGGATTAAAGTTTGCTGCTTTTTTGTCTCTTGTGCAATTTTTATAAAATTTACGGCTTTTAAAATATTTAGCTTTGAAAACAAAAAAACCTCGCCATTTCGAAATGGTACAAGTTTTTAACAGATGTTAAAACCCAAGAATCGTACAGCATTTACATTTATTAACTACACAGAGGGATAGTTCTTAAACCTGAATAATAATGGTTTGCGGTATGATGACACGTAAACAAGGACATTCCTTCTGCTGGCAACTCAACTCTACCTGGCGTGGACTTTGCGCAGCTAAGGAACATTTTTTGGGACCCATAGAGGGATTAGCGCAGTTAAGGAACTCTTTAGCGCAGTTAATGCGCGTCCTCCTCAGTTTGCGAAATGAGCGAACGATTTCTGGCTATCTAACACCAAGAAAGGTGACGGCCACAAAAACGGAGACAGGTTTGACGGCCGCGATGCGCGACAGATTTTCCGGCAGCGATGCTAGTATAAGACATTTGCCGGCAGTGAAAAGAAAAATTTGACTTTTAATTAATATTTTCACGTTTTTCTTAACTGGAGCCAGCAAGTTGGGGGCGCCGCTGCCCCCCCCCCCCCCCCTTGATCCGTCACTGAGAACAGAACACGTCCACCCCGATCATGGAGCAAAGACAGATTTATTTTTTACCCAAACCCTCCTACATACAGTTAATGTCCCCGAGGTTCGACTGGAGATATGCGCGTAACTTGTGTAACGCGATTCCGGCTGGGAGTTTTCATTGTTGGTTGCCACGAAAGCTAATTGAGGTCAAATGGAAGGCAGCGCTAGAGTGGATGGTTTTATAGTTTTTCTAGGAGACGGATCTATGATGTCATACGGAGCCTTGTCGCTGGGACTGCACCCTTCCCCTCGTTGCCCAGTGTTTATCGTTGAGTAACTTTAAATTACAAGACCAGCGGAGATTTAAACGATGAGTAAATTGACCGTGGGAATAGTTTACGACCTTTCACTCTTGTGAAGTTTACTGAATTTCTCCTTGCCGAGCGCCCAGGTAGGAATTATGCAAAAATATACGTTATCAACTTAATTCACTCTATGATGCCAGGACTCGAGTTTAAAAAAATCAAACTTTCAGTCCTCTTTTATTGCGATATTATGTTGAATCCGAGTAGATGGGCATAGTCATAGTTGAGATTTTGTTCGGTCGTTGAGTTCCATCACTCAGTTTCATGCATGTTCACAGAAACAGTTCTTTTGTTCAGTACGATTTCAAGCCGCCGTTTCCGAGAAATAGTGCTTCACATTATACGAGCTCCACCGAAGCGGTACAAATAAATTGAAAATAACAATAACTTGTAAAAGAAGAGCTGAACGAATGGTTTAGGGAAATGTTTCAGTTCCGGATACACCGATCTGCCTCCATTGCCGTGCTCGGGTTTATCTTTGTAGCTTCTAAGTAATGTAGAGATTAATTTAACGTAGTAGTAATAAATAGTATAAGGAACTTTATTTACGTTATATTTCTTTTTAGGAATGTTTAAAATGTTAACTATGTATTTTTCCGGAATACCCTTTTATGAGAATCTTATCCTAATATTAGCGAACTTCCCCTAGCTTGTCAAAATTTCAAGGAGTCTTATTCAAAACTTCGACAAGCTGCCAATTTTGATAGAACGTTAGCGACCTCCAACCTCCACCATTCGCCTATTTTTTAAAGCTCTTTAAAATGAGGGGTCACTCGAAAGGGGTTTGAATTTGAAAATTTTGAGTTGCCCCCAAAATCCCCCATTTTTGGAAGACACTCAAGATTTTAAATATCACCAATAGAGACCACATTTTCATTTAATAACATTTTTTCCCAGGGTCGTTTCATTTTTAAGTCACTAAAGGTGAATTACTACAGGGTTCCCACGCGTCCGGGAAAACCTGGAATTTCAGGGTGTGACCTGGAAAACCTGGAATTGTCCTTGAATTTACCTTTCTGTCCTTGAATTTTAATAATACCGTGATTAATATGTATTTTGTATAGAATAAATATAAAATATCAGTTGGTAAACTGTTAGTTTATTTATTTATTCAAGGTAATAAATTAATTAAACATTCAGAGTGTTATTTCGTGATTCGAATACTCCATTATAATGTAGATTTGCGTTTGAATCTAAATCACAAGTAGACAAACTGACCGAGTCGTCTGCTGGATAGGCGAATAGGAAGGAGTTCACTATTGTCGAACAGTGGCGGTTTTGACTTGCCCAAATATTTGGGGAACTATTTGCCGCATAAGCCAAATGAGTGATGTAGACACGAGTCATGCCAATCGCACCAGTACACCAACGAGACGTTTATATTGACCTAAGTCAATTCACCCTTGCTTGATTTGATGATGTATATTTTGTAAGTGATTGTTATGTTTAAATAAAGTTACTGTATTTAGATAATTTTTGTATTAGAAATTCTTTTTTTACTGGCCTGCATACTCTATTTATTGGTTAAAAATATTTTACTAACATTACACTTACTTTTGCGGCCCCGGAGCCCTCTTAACCACAAAATACAAGCAACCTCCTTATTATCCTAGATTCTTGGTATGCGAGGCAGTCTCGGTCCCAATGACCTCGGATAGTCAGGAGTTTACTGTAATATGTTAGGCTATATATCAATAAATTTCAGGAAATTAAATCAAATCCCTTTGTGTAAAAGACATGCTAGTAGGCGGGGTGTAATATATTTTTCGTTTTATTTATGGGCATCACCCACCTTAAGGTTTTAATGCGGCGTTGCCTCCAAATGCAGCGACGACAGTAGTTGTCTTCGTCAGTTGTTAAAATTATTTTTACAATACGACACATACACAAACAGAGAGAGAAACGCCACCCCTAAACTCCAAACGTCCTAGACGCCAAGGTATCAAGGATGTGTTGTATTCAAAACTTTGACAAGCTGTTAATTTGGATAGAAACACGCTAGAGACCTCCAACTTTCACAATTCACTTACTTTTTAAAAGCTCTTTAAAATGAGGGGTCAGTCAAAAGGGGTTTGCATTTGAAAATTTTGAGTTGCCCCCAAAATCCAATATATTTGGAGGACACTCAAAATTTTTGGTAACGTCAAAAAATAATTTGGGTTGAGTTAGTATCATTCCCCAAAGGTTTATTGTTTGTCTTAATAAACAAAAAAATTAAAGAGGAGGACGGACTTTTTCTACACACTGTATATCTTGCTTATTTCTCAATAATAATAATACCCCCGTTGCTGCCTACCTGCATACTCAGCGAATTTCAAATGCAAAAGAACATATTTTCAATTCAACATTGCGAGATTTGACATGTGTTTTGTTTGTAAGCTCCATAAGAATAACATTGGGAATAAGTATGCAGGTTTGCTGCAACAAGTATGTTAAAACTAGGTGGTTTTAATTCAATACTTAGTAGATTCTAACTAGAAGAAGCCATAAACCAAGTTTTATCAAGATTTGTGAAGAAATAATGAAGATATAAAATTTTGTTTATTTTCCACAGGGGAATGAATTTACAGATTTACTACCACGAAAATGGTAATATCAGGGATATTAAGGCCTGATTTCACCAAACTTTAAACCACCGTTAAGGCTCGGTTAGTTTAATTTTATCAGCCGTTCAATACTATTTTCCAATCTTTAACAAACGGTTTATTAACCGACCCTTAACTGATGGTTGGTGAAATCAGGCCTAAGTAATATGCATTTGATGTCATCTAGATGAAGCCACAAACCAAAAAGTTTTATTAAGATATGTTGAGAAATAAGTGAGACATAGAATTTTAATTATATTTGGAGGACACTCAAAATTTTTGGTAACGTCAAAAAATAATTTGGGTTGAGTTAGTATTATTCCCCAAAGGTTTATTTTTTGTCTTAATAAACAAAAAAATTAAAGAGGAGGACGGACGATTTCTACACACTGTATATCTTGCTTATTTCTCAATATAATAATACCCCCGTTGCTGCCTACCTGCATACTCAGCGAATTTCAAATGCAAAAGAACATATTTTCAATTCAACATTGCGAGATTTGACATTTGTTTTGTTTGTAAGCTCTATAAGAATAACATTGGGAATGAGTATGCAGGTTTGTTGCAACAAGTATGTTAAAACTAGGTGGTTTTAATTCAATACTTAGTAGATTCTAACTAGAAGAAGCCATAAACCAAGTTTTATCAAGATTTGTGAAGAAATAATGAAGATATAAAATTTTTTTTATTTTCCACAGGGGAATGAATTTACAGATTTACTACCACGAAAATGGTAATATCAGGGATTTTAAGCAATATGCATTTGATGTCATCTAGATGAAGCCACAAACCAAAAAGTTTTATTAAGATATGTTGAGAAATAAGTGAGACATAGAATTTTAATTATTTCACATAACGTTAACATTAGGACAACGAACTGTGTTTACCACTTTCAATATCTCTATAACCAATGGACATAGAGCAGTGATTCAAAATACTAAATTGTTTGTTTTTTTCGAGCTTAATTCAGTGATGCTGACAAAAATTTGATTATTAGCGAATTTCCCCTATAGGGAAGAAGCTATTACCGTAGGTCTCATGGTAAGACCTAAGCTCGGGACCACTATAACTTTTCGTTTTGGGGCCCCCAGAAGCAAAAAACACTATTCGTTCGAATTTTTATATATATATATATATATATATATATATCTATATATATATATATCTATATATATATATATATCTATGTGTCTGTTAGCACGATAGCGGCCGCAAAAATGGTCCGATCTTTATGAAATTTGGTACGGACATGTAAAGTGGTAATCAATTGGACGAGTTCGTGAACCAGCCCGATCGGACCACCGGAAGGGGGGGGTAAAGGGGGATAAACCCCCCCAAAAAAGGGTTTTTTTGAGTTTTTTACATAGAAAAATAAAATTTATCAAATTTTTGTGGGCACCATTGAATTCAGCTCAAAAAAACAAATAATTTAGTATTTTGAATCACTGCTCTATGCCCATTGGTTACCGAGATATTGAAAGTGGTAAACACAGTACGTTGTCTCAATGTTAACCTTATGGGAAATAAGTAAAATTCTATATTTCGCTTATTTCTCAACATATCTTGATAAAACTTGGTAAATGGCTTCTTCTAGTTCAGATCTACTAAATATTGAATTAAAACCAACCAGTTTAAACACACCTGTAGCAGCAAACCTGCATACTCATTCCCCGTGTTATTCTTATGGAGCTTACAAAAACATGTCAAATCTCACTATGTTGGATTAAAATATGTTGTTTTGCATTTGAAATTCGCTGAGTATGCAGGTCTGCTGCAACGGGGGTATTTTTATTTTTCTATGTAAAAAACAAACAAAACATTTTGGGAGGTGTATCCCCCTATACCTCCTTTCCGATGGTGGGCTGTTTACGAACTCGTCCAAGTGATAATCATTTCACCAGTATGTACCAAATGTTATTAAGATCGGGCCATATTTACGCAGTCGCTATCGTGTTAAAAGACATATATATTGGAAAGGTTGGTGTTTTTTGCTTCTGGGGCCCAAAACGAAAAGTTATCATGGTCTCGGGCTGAGGTCTTACCATGAGTACTACGGTAACAGCTTCTTCTCTATAGGGTAAATTCGCTAAAACTTGGTTTATGGCTTCAACTAGATGGGATCTGATGTATACTAGTCTAAAACCCCCGATATTTCCACTTTGGTGGCAGCAAACCTGCATAGGCCGACTCATTCTCCGTGTTATTTTTATGGAGCTTACAAAAACAAGTCATATCTCGCTATATTGGATTGAAACATTTTTTTACATTAGAAATTCGCTGATTATGCCGGTATGCTGCAACGGGGTATTTTTGTATTTCGAGACGGATTGTATTTACGGTTTGGTACATTGTGGTTGCAGGAGACAATGCAATTACTTTGAATTTGGTCAGGTAAATTATATTAGGTTAAAAAACTGTTAGAATAGGTTTTCAAAGTAAGAAAGATTCATGGAGTCATAGGACCAAACATCGCCTTTTTAAGAGTTTTATTTTATTTATTTCATCTCAAATTAATGCCTTACGCCTCATGCCTTTCTTTTTCCTGCATCTATAGTATACAATGCACACGTCATCTGCCATGCACGACTTGACACACAGTTCGCAAATTACTTTTCAACACTTAGATATCAGCAGGCGTCAGCAAGTGACCGATAGTAATATTAGCAAGTGACTGATAGCGACTGGATGACGCGGGACCACCGGCTAAAATTAATATTTAGTAATATCTACTATTAAATAATAAAATTATTTAATAGTAGACCCCCGCGAGTCCGCGAGGTAGACGACGACGCAGCGCAATATCGTCTTAGTTGTTCAGAAATTAGAGATTTGCCGCGCGTCCATGCTTCCTCCACAGGAACGAAGTTGAGTCTTAAATTAAATACATAGTTCCTTGGAAGTTGCTTTATTTTATTTCAATTGGGAATTTATAAAATTATGAGATAGAAATAAATTATAATATTGAAAATGAAAATTTTTTAGGTCAGATGGTATTATTATAAAAATAAAGAAGTGAATCACTACGCTAAGGTTTAATTGTACACCAAAACTAACAAAACCCTCAAACTATAGTGGGACAAAACCTGTAGTATTGGTTTGATAGTGCCTTGTCAAATTTGGCATTGGCCGTAGAGTCGCGATTCCTGACACTCTCTGAAACTAATTTCAATATTCCTGTTTAATTAAACTTCTTGTAAGTAAAAAGGCCAATAACCTCCATTCTCCCTATCGTCATGCTGTGCCACGCAGTTAATTTCAACTTCCTCCCTTGGAACGTGACGTATGCACCCCTGAAGTCCGCTCCAGTCGAGACAATGCGTGCGGGAGTGCAGGAATACTAAACATGTTTGGAACGAGTTCAAGGCCCAGTCGACCCATAAAAATGATCAAATATTCTATAAATAGCGAGTGGAGTATCGATTGGCGGATCAATTGGGCTATTTAGCGTCCAGTGCCGCGGCGGCGGCGGCGGCGAGAAGGCTGAACAAAAACAGCCAAATCCGCGCAAATAAGTACCTCGATCTCAGGTTCGTGCTCAGTTGAGGTTGGAAATGGTATTTTTGGAGCAATGGAAATAGTATTCCATTACTGATTGCATTTTTTGCTATGTATCGGTATCATTACACTCTGTTGAAAACCAATGCAGGCATTCTCGCCAATACACAATGTATTTCTGTTGTCAAGGCGAAGGTTCGCCTGATCTCCTAGCGGCCATCCCCGACATATTTGCCAGGGTGTGTGTAAGTTTAGTGAGAATCAGTCGTTGGGAGGCCTACGCTGGAATTGTTACCAAACCAACTATTAAACTCATGCCAAATTAATAAAAATAAAGGGTGTAATAATAATACGAGGTACAGTCAAAAAGTTCCCGGAATGAATTTTTGTAGACTTTTAGCGCGATATCGCCAGCGGGAAATTCGCCTTGCAGTAGTTGGTACGACTCCTGGGGAGGGCATATCGGTAATGTGAGGTAGTAGGAGTGCAGGGGTCTTGAGAAAAACTAGCTGCAATAAAAATTTTTTGTCACTTCTCCTCCTTACTCCAAGACTCATACTCGCCTATTGGTCATACTTGTAGGCTGTCTCTTGTCAAAAATTGTAAAAAAAAATCCTCCCACTGCCTTAGTATATTTTTGAGTTACTATACATTTACTCCTCTATTAAAAATTATATTCCTCCTTACACCAATATTTAAATGGTTATTGGCTGTCTCTTGTTAAATATCTAGTTATAAGCAAGTATTATAGTGACATGTTTACCCTTACACTTCCAAGTGAACTTGTAAATACGATATGTTAATTAAATATAACTAATAACTTTTAAAATATAAAATTACAAAAAAAATATGTATAAATACTAACTTTGGTCTTTAGTATCTGATTTGTTTAATATTTGGATATGTTGCTAAGCTGAACAAGTGCATATGTAAATGGTATATATTAATTGTACATATAGCCTAGAAAATATAATTTGATATATTACAGAACTTGTAGTATTTGTGTAAAACTGTCTGTCGGACCTACATACTTAGAAATGATTTGTAGCTATGGATTGATGTGGTATGAATCTAATTTTACATATGTCTTCAATCCATTAAATGTGTTGTTAGACATGTTTTAGACATGTTTAGCACATCCTCTATCTTAACACTTGTAGGTTTATTTAGTTTCCTATTATCTTGGCTTCTTTAGTGTTGTCAATTTGTTTAAAATAATTTCTGATTTGTTTCACATGACACGGAATTCGAAAATATTAAAAATATTAAAAACTAGATGTGTTTGGGAGCACACTCCCAAATGTAGTATATTTCCGGGCTGAAGCCAAAAGTGTATCCGTTTATGGAGTAATTTTTTTGACTGTCATATTCTTTATCCCTGGTATACCTTATAATATCACCCTTTTATACTAACTTTGGACTTTACTGTCCAATTTGTCTAATAGGCTATTTTGATATGCTGTTAAGCTAAATAAGTGAATTTGGAAATAGCTTATATTAATTAAATTTACCCTGTATATTTTAAATGGTAAAATTATAAAATGGGTGATATTATCAACTTTGCTATTTATTGCTTGATTTGTCTAATATTTGGTATGTTGTTAACTTAAGCTAGTATTTTTGTAAATGATATATATTAATCCTATCTACTCTGTATATTTTAAAATATAAAATTATAAAATGGCCCAAAAATATTAACTTTGATGTTTATAGTTTTATTTGTCCAATATTTGAGTATGTTGTTAACTTAAGCTAGTATATTTGTAAATTATATATATTGATCATATTTACTCTGTATATTTTAAGATATAAAATTATAAAATAGGTCAAAAATATTAACTGTAATGTTTATAGTTTGATTTGTCTAATATTTGGGTATGTTGTTAAGTTAGGTAATTGAATGTATAAATAGCATGTATTAATTATATCTACCTCGTATATTCCAAATCATAAAATTACAAAATAGGCTAACAAATTTACTTTGTTGTTTATTTTTTATTTGTTTATAATTTGGATATGTTGTTAACCTTAGTAGGTGCATCTGTAAATGGCATGTGTTATTCTTATCTAACTTGTATATTTTAAAATATAAAATTATTGAATAGTTACAAAAGTTGACTTTTGTATTTATTTCCTGATATGTCTATAATTTGGATATGTCATAGTCTTAAGCAAAAAGCATGTGTAAGCAGCACATATTAATCCCATCTACCCTGTATCTTTTAAATAATAAAATTGGAAAAATGGGCTAAAAAATTAACTTTCATGTTTATTATCTAATTTGTCTATATTTTAGGTATGTTGTTACCTAAGCAAGCTCATGTGTAAATTGTATATGTTATTTCTATTTACCTAAAAAAGTTTATATTATAAAAATACAAAAATAAGTAAAAATACTAACTTTTGTCTTTATTATTTGATTTGTCTGCATTTTGGTATGTTGTTACTAATACATGTGTACAATGCATATATTATTTCTCTTTACACTGTATATGTTAAATTATAAAATTATAAATAATTGATTAAAACCAACTTTGCTTTTGATTGTCCAATATGTTTAATAGTTGGATTTGTTGTTGTCCTGGGCTAGTATATTTGTAAAAACCTATATATTGTTGTTATATACTTTGTATATTTTGTATTGTAAAATTATAAATGTAGGCTAAAAAAATGAACATGACTCTTTATTGTTTGATCTGTTTATAATTTTAGTATGTTGTTAACTTCAGCAAGTGTATGTCTAAATTATATGTATTAATCTTGTTTACTGTGTAAATTTTAAATTATAAAACTATAAAGTAGCTAAGAATATTAACTTTATTGTTTATTGTTTAATCTGTCTATTGTTTGGATATGTCGTTGCTAGACTAATATATGTGGAACTGCTAAATTGTATTCCCATATACCCTGTACAGTTTAAATTATAAAATTACAGGGTAAAACAACAGGTAACAAATAATGATTTTAGTATTTTATTGGCCAATTAATTAAAACTTTTGTTTTATGACAGTCCTTACCCAGTACATGTCTAAATTGTACATAATAATCCTATCTGCCCTGTATGATTTAAGTTGTAAAATTATATAGACAGGTAAAATATTAACTTTTGTCTTTGTTGATTGATTTATTAAATAATTGGATATGTGTTAGTAGTAAGGTAATGCCTGGTATAATGTAAAAGGATGAAATTACAAATACAGGTAAAAAAAATTAACTGATCCACCTCTAATGTTGGCATATTGTTAACCTAAACAAGTACATGTCCGGAAGGCGCCGTGAAGACCTACAGTGCGGCCTGCGGAGTTGCGGAGTTGCGGTCCTCAACACTTCGACAACGGACATCTTGCACTGTTTTTTGCGAATTTGGACATTGATCTGCTCTGTATCATTACTAACTTTTTCTGTGTATATTTAAATGTTTTCTGTTTGATTTCTTCCCCTTTTTTATGTGTAAATAAATTGTTTGATTTGTTAAGCCTGGTTGTATTTAATTATAATGGTACTGACAAGGAGTCAATGTAGGGATGTTATTGATGTAAGCATGGAAGATTTAATAATGAATCTTGGTTCTAAATTAAATGCTATAACTGCTAACTATCCTGATGTAAACTTGGAAGAACTTGTTTCTGGCATTGAGTTGCTCATGAGAAGAACTGACTCCCTTAACTTGGATTTCGGTGTCCAGCATGAGGCACTTCAATCTGCTCGGGCTGAGATTAAGCTTTTGAAGTCTAATCTCGATGTTGAAAAAGAGCTCAGGGCCAGAGACATGAACAATTCTTTCAAAATTCAAGATGAATCTGATGAAGATCTTATGCATCTTAAAAATAAAATAAGTAATCTGGAAACCAAGTTGCGTGATGTAGTACTCCAGTGTAAGCATGCGGAGTCTAGTATGAACACAGCATTTAGTGAATTAAAGTATGAAAAAGATAGAAATATTAAACTGTTAGATCAAAATAATAGTTTAAGTAATGCAGTTTCTCTTGCTAAATGTAACATGAGTGTTCTTAATGATCAGGTATTGTTGTTAGAGAAAAAATCTGAGTTAGCTTGGAGGAAAAACTTGTGGGCTGACGACAATACATTAAACTCATATTTTGAGGCTATGTCATCCACTATTGAAAATAAAGATGAAATTGTTTTTGTGGGACCCTCCCAGACTCATTTGTTAAAACTATGTAATCAGGGTAATGTATCTGCTGTCTTTGAACAGCTTACTTCTGATAAGCTGAAGTTTGCGTTCTTTTGCCTGAATAATTCTAATAGCCCAGATGAGGACACAGGTTCTCACTGGAGTCTATTATTTTGTGATATTAAGAAACGTAAAGCCTTCCATTTTGACTCTTTGGCCGGATCAAATGCCCTTTCTGGTCAATTATTGGCGAAAAAACTAAATGTAGATCATGTTAGGGAGATGCCTTGCTTTCAGCAAGCAAATACATTTGAATGTGGGTTAAACGTTTTAGTAAATGCCAAACAAATCTTGCAGTTCTATTGTCTCAAAATCTCACAACAGTGTACATTTGAAGAATGGTGGGAAGTAAGCAAACACACTCGTCTGTTCTGCGGTGAACCACTCGCTGCTGTTCCTTCAGAGCTAGCAGCGCCAAGTGATTCACAAGACAGTTTTAAGGAGGGAAGTGAGGATTCTAAAGTTTTAGATAAAAAGGTTAATGTTGATTGGGCAAAAGCCAGAAACAAAAAACGCGGAAAAAGGCGAGTGTGTTTGAGTACCCCCGCTATAGTTTGTAAGAACAAGTTTGATGTGCTCACTGTGGACGATCCAGTTGCTCTGGATGAGCAAGACAATGACAATTTGTCAGATGGGACTTGTGACTCTGTAGGTGACTCATGTTGTAATCTGAGAAGACACAAAGCTAGAGGTGGTAAACGTTTGTCTCCCTTAAAAGCCGGGATCGCACCTGCGCGCTGTTCCTCGGGTGTTCGTGAAAGCATGGATGTTGAAATGAGGAACAAACACGAGCAATCTGAAAATTCAGTACCTCAGATTCAGTCGAGTTTTAGTAATGTTTTAGTTGTAGGTGACTCAATGATCCGACACGTAGCACCTGGTTTGATAAGGAAGGGAGCCACTGTTGAATGTTGCCCAGGTGCCCAAATCAAGAATTTGAAAAATGTGTTGTTAAAATATGTTAACCACAAGGATCTTGATGTAATCCACATCCATGTTGGCACGAACAACCTGAGGAGGGGCTACAGGGGAGGGCCGGGGTACAATGGGGGCCATGGCAAGCGCGAGGCTCTCCACGACATGGCAGATCTGCTGTTTACTGTAAGAAATAATTTTCCGAATTCAAAAGTTTATGTAAACAGCATCATAATCCGATCTGACATTGGCTATAAGGCCCTTCATGATTTTAACACTCAACTCAATCTTATGTGTAACAATTTCGGAGTCATGTTCGTGGAGGCCAACTGCTGGGTGGCGCGGAGGCATCTCGCCCGTGATGGAAGGCATCTGAATCGTAAGGGTGTCTCGCGTTTGGCTTCCTTGTTTGATGCGGTGATTCCTGCGGCACTGCGCTTGGTGGGGGAGCCGACGCTATCTACTCTCCAGGCGGGTCCCGGGGCTCTGGGGGCGGACACGGCGGCTAGCTCTCCGCCTTCCCAGGTGGAGGGTCGTGAGCCGGCCGGTCCTGGGGGTGTCGGGAAATGAGCTGGAGGGGGCCTGTACGTTGCGCACTTAAACATGCGCTCGCTTAATACAGGTTTCGAGGAGATGTGTCTATGGAAAAAGGTGAGTTCCCTCATTCGTGGAAGAAAAGCATTGTACACCCTCTGGCCAAAAAACAGAATCCATCAAACCTTGATGAATTAAGGTCAATATCAGTCTTGCCAGCAATGTCAAAGATTCTTGAAAAATTGGCAATTCACCAAATAGTTGACTTTGTAAATATGGAGAATCTGCCTCCCAAATTGCAGTCAGGGTTCAGAAAGAACCACAGCACCTGTACTGCATTGCTGAATATGTTTGCAGACTTGTTTGGGACGAGGGACGCTGGCAGGGTTAGCTCAGTAATCATGCTTGATTATTCGCAGGCCTTTGTCTCCATAAGCCACAGTTTGCTCCTAGCAAAACTGCATCACTTTGGGTTTCATAGTAGTGCGATTGCTTGGTTCAGATCCTACCTGGAAAAGAGACTGCAGGTGACAAAGGTGGGTACTGATATCTCACCTCCTCTTGGTAAATCAAGGGGAGTGCCGCAGGGGAGCTGTCTTGGGCCCATTCTGTTCACCCTATACATTGCAGATCTCCCCAGCTGTGTAAGTCACTGTAATATGCACTCATATGCAGATGACTGTCAACTGCACTTCTCGTATGAGATTGGATCAGCTAACCGAGTTTTTGAGAGTGTAAACTCAGACCTGGTGAGAGTAAGTGAGTGGTCACGTAAGCATGGACTCAAGTTGAACGCTGATAAATGCATGATCATACATATTGCTCCGCCCAATGTTTTACAAACAATCGCAAATGTTGACTTGCACGTTAAACTTGAGGACAAAGCGTTAATGGTGAGTGATTCAGTCAAGACATTGGGCGTAGTACTTGACAGTGGCCTCACATTCTCAGATCACATCACCCATGTCTCCCAGGTGGCTTTGGGAAGGCTGCGAGGTCTGTACAGATATAAAGACATCCTGCCAGAGGCAGCTAAGCTGCAACTGGTACAGTCACTGGTTTTGTCGGTGCCTTACTACTGTTTTCCTGCATATGGCAACAGTATAACCGGGGAAGAAATGTCCCGGATCCAGAAGCTGCAGAACACTGCTTTGCGCCTCGTTTGCGGTATTCGCAAGCGAGAGCGTATTACTCCATTTCGGGAGGCAGCAGGGCTTTTGCCAATGGAGGCCGTATGCAGGATGCAGACTTGCAACCTCATCCACCGGCTCATGGTTCATCAGGAACCTCAGTGCCTGGTGGAAAGACTTGTTGCTCGAGGGGAGGTGGCTCTGCGTACCACTCGGCAGGACGCCTTGCTACATTTTCCAAGGGTGCATCTGGAGGTGGGTAGGAGAGGGTTTTCCTACTTTGGCCCCAAGCTCTACAATGAGCTCCCCTTGAGCCTTAAACAGCTTGGGGTCCTGGCTTTTAAGGCAAAAATAAAGAATATTTTTAATGGACAATGTAACTGTAAATATGACTTGTAAATATAGATGTATGCCTCTTTGCTAATTTAGTTTTTATTTTGTATTTTAATTTAGATATAGTGACCTGAGTTACTTTGTAAAGCAGTATTGTACTGAAAGACGCTCGGAAATAAAAGGCATTTTTATTTATTTATTTATTTATTATGTCCATACTAATACTAATCCATTGTACCCTATTATGTAATATTTGTGTAAAAAATGTACGTTGGACTTACACACTTAATTTGGCAGACAATAATAAGAATTTACAAAGCCTAAAGCCTGGAAATTATAATTTGATGTATTGCAGAACTTGTAGAATTTTTATAAAACTGTCTGTTAGACCTACATACTTAGTCTGACAGAAATTTAAAAGAATTTACAGAATAAGTAAAATAATTACTATTATTTTGTACCTGGTAAAATTTATTCTCATCTACCCTGTAAAATTTAAATGATAAAATTATAGGGTAAAACAACAGGTAAAAATAATGATTTTAGTTTTTATTGGTCAATTAATCAAAACGTTTGTTTTATGATGGTCCTTAGGCAGTACATGTGTAAAATTGTATGTAATAATCCTATCTACCCTGTATAATTTAAGCTGTAAAATTATATAAATAGGTAAAATATTACCTTTTGCCTATAATTTTACAATACAAAATATACAAAGTATATAACAACAATATATAGGTTTTTACAAATATACTAGCCCAGGACAACTACATATCCAAATATTAAACAGATTGGACTAGCAAAAGCAAAGTTGGTATTAATCAATTATTTATAATTTTATAATTTAACATATACAGTGTAAAGAGAAGTAATATATGCATTGTACACATGTATTAGTAACAACATACCGAAATGCAGACAAATCAAATAATAAAGACAAAAGTTAGTATTTTTACTTATTTTTGTATTTTTATAATATAAACTTTTTTAGGTAAATAGAAATAACATATACAATTTACACATGAGCTTGCTTAGGTAACAACATACCTAAAATATAGACAGATTAGATAATAAACACCAAAGTTAATTTTTTAAGCCCATTTTTCCAATTTTATTATTTAAAAGATACAGGGTAGATGGGATTAATATGTGCTGCTTACACATGCTTTTTGCTTAAGACTATGACATATCCAAATTATAGACAAATCAGGAAATAAATACAAAAGTCAACTTTTTTAACTGTTTAATAATTTGATATTTTAAAATATACAAGTTAGATAAGAATAACACATGCCATTTACAGATGCACCTACTAAGGTTAACAACATATCCAAATTATAAACAAATAAAAAAAATAAACAAAGTAAATTTTTTTAGCCTATTTTGTAATTTTATGATTTGGAATATACAAGGTAGATATAATTAATACATGCTATTTATACATTCAATTACCTAACTTAACAACATACCCAAATATTAGACAAATCAAACTATAAACATTACAGTTAATATTTTTGACCTATTTTATAATTTTATATCTTAAAATATACAGAGTAAATATGATCAATATATATAATTTACAAATATACTAGCTTAAGTAAACAACATACTCAAATATTGGACAAATAAAACTATAAACATCAAAGTTAATATTTTTGGCCCATTTTATAATTTTATATTTTAAAATATACAGAGTAGATAGGATTAATATATATCATTTACAAAAATACTAGCTTAAGTTAACAACATACCAAATATTAGACAAATCAAGCAATAAATAGCAAAGTTGATAATATCACCCATTTTATAATTTTACCATTTAAAATATACAGGGTAAATTTAATTAATATATGCAAATTCACTTATTTAGCTTAACAGCATATCAAAATAGCCTATTAGACAAATTGGACAGTAAAGTCCAAAGTTAGTATAAAATGGTGATATTATAAGGTATACCAGGGATAAAGAATATGACAGTCAAAAAAATTACTCCATAAACGGATACACTTTTGGCTTCAGCCCGGAAATATACTACATTTGGGAGTGTGCTCCCAAACACATCTAGTTTTTAATATTTTTAATATTTTCGAATTCCGTGTCATGTGAAACAAATCAGAAATTATTTTAAACAAATTGACAATACTAAAGAAGCCAAGATAATAGGAAACTAAATAAACCTACAAGTGTTAAGATAGAGGATGTGCTAAACATGTCTAAAACATGTCTAACAACACATTTAATGGATTGAAGACATATGTAAAATTAGATTCATACCACATCAATCCATAGCTACAAATCATTTCTAAGTATGTAGGTCCGACAGACAGTTTTACACAAATACTACAAGTTCTGTAATATATCAAATTATAATTTCTAGGCTATATGTAAAATTAATATATACCATTTACGTATGCACTTGCTCAGCTTACCAACATATCCAAATATTAAACAAATCAGATACTAAAGACCAAAGTTAGTATTTATACATATTTTTTTGTAATTTTATATTTTAAAAGTTATTAGTTATATTTAATTAACATATCGTAGTGGGAGGATTTTTTTGACAATTTTTGACAAGAGACAGCCTATAAGTATGACCAATAGGCGAGTATGTGTCTTGGAGTAAGGAGGAGAAGTGACAAAAAATTTTATTGCAGCTAGTATTTCTCGAGACCCCTGCACTCCTACTACTATGTGGGTATAGCTGACTTGCCGTAGTGCACCATTGGAAAGCGCTTTTTGTGTACCTGCATGTCCAAAATGTCGGATTTCTTTGTTAAGTGAACAAATTCGATGCATGTTCAAACGATCATAAAGAAACACTTCCATGTGATAAATTTACCTGAAATGCAATTTCATCGATTGTTAATTTCCGAGTTTCATGCACAACTTGTCGTACTCGCTCAATGTTTTCGTCATTAACTGATGTTTGAAGGTCGTCCACTACGAGGGTCATCCTCAATGCTTTCACGGCCTTCACGGAACCGTTTTTGACACTCATAAACTTGACTTTTCTTCATCGCCTCTTCTACATTAGCTTGAATTAACAACTCAAGAGTCTCACTATGTGATTTTTAAGTTAAATACAGAACTTAATGTTCGCGCGCGCTGGTCATGAAATACCATTTTTCAAAATTCGACAATGTAGACTTGCAGGAACACGAAAAGGGCTTTCCAGTGCTGCACTACGGAAAGTTAGCTATACCCCCACTACCGATATGCCCTCCCCAGGAGTCGTACCAACTAATGCAAGTTGAATTTCCTTCTGGCGATCGTCCAACAAATAAAATGATTTATTTTTGAAATCGCTCTAAAGTGATACGATGAGGCTCCAGTCCTGCTCGCCTACTTACTTCGCCCATTCCAGCAATGGCAACTTTGTAAATTCGTTCCACCTCAGCTGATCATAAAAAATGTGATGTGATTTTGGGAAGCGCAAAAAATAACAAATCTACTAATTACTTTGAGCACAATTATATATCTAATGTACCAAAGAGTACCTGTATCAGTATTATTGAGACTGTTTTCAGGCTGTAAAAACTATTTATAAGTAAAGAAATCTCTCCTTGTAATATTTTGAAAATTCTCGTGTACCGTGGTGACAAACCCTCATTATAAAAACAGTTGAATTCCTCTCTGAACTCGCAAAATTAATTGCCTTCTTTTCTCTAGGAATAACGGGGTTTTTGACATATCGGAAATACCGATACTTTGCCTCCTATATATTGTATGTATCGATATTAATGGTTCCGATACATAGAAAAAGTTATTTATCGATATTTTAAAATAATTGCCATACCTAACCTTAAGTTTTGAAATGAATATGCAAGAGCGGAGCGCCTCGTTGGAGGATCGTAACTTGTTAGTGGCTCTGTCTGAAGTTTACGATTGACGTCGTCTCCCCACACGACCGCGTACTCGTGTCTTCCGTCAACCCCCGCCCCCCTCTCTTGGGATGGCAATTATTTAGAAAATATTGATATCTCGCTTTTTCGATATTTCAGAACCAATAATACAGGTAAATGCGATATTTTGGAAGCTAAATATCGTTATTTCCGATTTATCGAAAAAACTGCATTCCTGGTGAAGAAAGACATTATAAGTTCTAAGAGGAATCAAAAAATGTTAATAATTAGGGTTTGCCAACAGGGGACTCGAGATTTTAAAAAATCTTACTAGAGGAGATATCTGAAAATGCAAAATATGCTGTACTTGAAATTTTTGCCGTCTGAAAACAGTAGAAATAATACCAACCTCTTAAAAATCTGTCCTCAAAAAATTTCTTCCGGAGGCGATATTGGACAAAAAATCGATACACCAAGAACGAAATAGTTATTTATGTATTAAGGGCTTACAGTAGGTGTTTCTAGCTTGAGCTAAACAGTTACCGCGTGACGCGTAGCGGAGCGCGGTATTTTTAGCGAAAGCGAGAAAGACGCTTTACACGCGAACTACAGACTAAATTTTTCCTACAACTGCAGTTTTAAATTCCCAAACGATAAATACAATTTCAGTTACTCACGTCCATTGTAGCTGAATGCACCATTATGATTTTGAGGTTATAATCAATGAATTAAAATAAAGTCTTTGACAAGAACAAACACGATTTATTGAATACATATTTTAGCTTATAAATAATAGGAACACGAATTCATCATCACTTATTACATCAATTGTAGCTGAATGCGCCACTTTGAGGTTATAAACAAGTCGAGCTCAGTCGAAAGCGGATGGGAGCAGTGAAGCGCGCCAAGCAACAATGCAGTAAGCTGGCGAGCGTTAAGTAATCACGCGCTAAAGACTTTAACGATTTTTTGAGCGTTAAAGACTTTAACGCTCGCTCCAAAGACTTTCAAAGACATTATCACTCGCTCCTCAGTAAACAGCTGTATTACGATTGGGTTTCGGTGCGTAAACTGACACTTTATGCGCGGTTGTAGGAAAACAAGTTTGTTTTGGTGGTATATCGGTATTACTAAAATATCGATACATCCAATTAGTTATTCTTTTCTATCCCAAACTCCCCCCTCACCACTCACTCACTTTTACTATTTTCTTAGGGCGATATCGGACAAAAAATCAAAACACCAATAATACAAAAACAAAACAATAATCACAGACAAATGAGTAGATATCTACTCATTTGTCTGTGCTATAATTTTCCTCAATATGTATCGGAACTAAAATACAGATTCATCTGTTATAAAGAAAAAATGTTCTTTTATCCATCCCCCCCCACTCACTCAGTTACTTTTCGGTCCGATATTGAGGAAATACCCCCGTAATGGGGGTCCTTATTGAGGAAACACCCCCGTTACAGCAGACCTGTATACTCAGCGAATTTCAAATGCAAAAAACATATTTCCATTCAACAAAGCGAGATATGACATGTTTTGTAATCCCCATAAGAATAACATTTGGAATGAGTATGTAGGTTTGC
Source organism: Flexamia atlantica (assembly GCA_035578135.1). Taxonomy (NCBI): domain Eukaryota; kingdom Metazoa; phylum Arthropoda; class Insecta; order Hemiptera; family Cicadellidae; genus Flexamia; species Flexamia atlantica. The sequence continues at coordinate 10,092,427 of JAQJVK010000017.1, read as the reverse complement.
TGCAACAGGTATGTTAAAATTAGATGGCTTTAATACAATAATATTTATTTGACCTTAACTAGAAGAACACGTATACCAAATTTTATCACAATATTTGAAGAAATAATGGAGAAATAGATTTTTTATTTCCCATAAGGATGACATGGGTAATGAGTATGCAGGTTTGCTGCCACGAAAATGGAAATTTTGGGGATGTTAGGCTAAAATACATTAGATCTCATCTATATGAAGCCAAAAACCAAGTTTTATTAAGATATGTTGAAAAATAAGCGAGATATATGACTTTAGCGAATTTCCGCTATAGGGAAGAAGATATTACCGTAGGTCTCATGGTAAGACCTAAGCCCCAGACCATGATAACTTTTCGTTTTAAGGCCCCCAGAAGCAATAAACACCATTCGTTCGAAATTTTATATATACTGTGTGTTCCAAAAGTCCCGGACCGGTTTAATATCTTTTAAAGTAAGCCAGATATCAAAATTATATTTCGCATACCTTTTACTACAGTATTAAAATAAATACTTTTTGATGTATGTGTCATTTCTGCTTCTGCCCCCAAAATTGGATTTTGGGGGGTAGCCCCAAAATTTTAAATGTAAACCCCCATCGTGCGACTGCTTATTTTAAAGGGCTTGTTAAAAGAAACACAATGCCACAAACCGGAGGTCGATTTCATGCTCCAGTCCAGAATGGCGGCCATTCAAAAATTTGAAAATGCCGTCCGTCAATTAAAATTGAGTAATTTCTGCATTCGGCAATTCACATTTAAATCGAATAAGAACCACCAGAACACATATTAACTACTTAAAAGATACAAAAATAATAATTTCTTGTTGTCATCATTAAGGCTCAACCCTCCAAAATGGTTCTGGGGGGGGCTGGGGGTTTGTCCAACAAACTCCAATATCAACTCACATCGTTTGGCCACTCATTTTAATTTGCTGAGTAAAAAATAAGCCAAAGCTTGTTTAAATGAAATTTCAAAAACGTTACCTAATACTTATAAATTTTGTAGGATTTCCCCACCCCCCAAAACCATTTGGAGGGTTGAGCCTTGATGATGACAACAAGAAATTATAATTTTTGTATCTTTTAAGTAGTTAAAATGTGTTCTGGTGATTCTTTTTCGATTTAAATGTGAATTGCCGAACACAGAAAATACTCAATTTAGTAAAAAAAGTTACTAATAAATATCCGCCTTGATGCGACCTTTGGCTCAGCGGCAAAGGTCGATACTTGTGGAGGGTCGTCTATGCGTTATCTTTTAGGAAAACCCCCATACATGAAGTACCAAATATTCGCCACAAAAATAACTATTTTTTTTAAAAATTTGACTAAAACAAACTTTGGATAATTTTTTTACTCATTCAGCATATTAAAACTAGTGGTCATACGATGTGAGTTGATATTGGAATTGGTTAGACAAACCTCCACCCCCCAAAACCATTTTTGAGGGTTGAGCCTTGATAATGACAACAAGAAATTATTTTTGAATCTTATAAGTAGTTAATATGTGTTCTGGTAATTCTTATTCTATTTAAATGTGAATTGCTGAACACAGAAAATATTCAATTTTAATTGACTTTTAAATTTTTGAATGGCCGCCATTTTGGACTGGAGCATGATATCGACCTCCGGTTTGCGGCATTGTGTTTCTTTTAACAAGCCCTTTAAAATAAGCAGTCGCATGATGGGGGTTTACATTTAAAATTTTGGGGCTACCGCCCCCAAAATCCAATTTTTGGGGCAGAAACAGAAATGACACATACATCAAAAAGTAGTTTTTTTTAGTACTAAAAGGTATGCGAAATATTGTTTTGATATCTGGCTTACTTTAAAAGATATTAAACCGGTCCGGGACTTTTGGGACACACAGTATATATATATATATATATATATATATATATATATATATCTCTGTGAGCACGACAGCGGCCGTAAAAATGGTCCGATCTTAATGAAATTTGGTATTACATGTAAAGTGGCAATCCCTCGGACGAGTTCGCAAACCAGCCCGATTGGACCACTGGTAGGGGGGGTAAAGGGGGATAAACCCCCCAAAAATGGGTTTTTTTGAGTTTTTTTATATATAAAAATAAAATCTACCGAATCTTTGTTGGCACCATTGAATTCAGCTCAAAAAGACAAACAATTTAGTATCGTGAATCACTGCTCTATGTCCATTGGTTACCGAGATATTGAAAGTGGTAAACACAATACGTTGTCCCAATGTTAACCTTATGGGAAACAAGTAAAATTCTATATCTCGGTTATTTCTCAACATATATAGATAAAACTTGGTAAATAGGTTCTTCTAGTTCAGATCTATTAAATAATGATTTGAAACCACCCAGTTTTAATATACCTGTAGCAGCAAACCTGCATACTCATGCCCTATGTTATTCTTATGGAGCTTACAAAAACATGTCAAATCTTGCTATGTTGGATTGAAATATCTTGTTTTGGATTTGAAATTCGCTGAGTTTGCAGGTCTGCTGCAACGGGGTTATTACTTATATCCCATACGGTTAACATTTGGACAACGTACTGTGTTTACCACTTCCAATACTACTTAAAAATACGAAAAAAAATACAATAAACCAAAATACCAAAAAAATACTTAATTACTTACAAAAAATCCCTACTACAATTAATTACTAGCAATTACTTTTGGTAATTGCTTAATTACTTAGCAAAATACTTAATTGTTTGCGGGAGTTCACTGTCGTCGAACACTGGCGGCATTGAATTTATAGCTAACGCAATTTTATAGCTAACGCTTGCGTTAACTATAAAATCAATGCTGGCGGCTTTGATTCGCCCAGATTTTCGGAGGACTGTATGCTGCGTGAGCGTGAGAGCCAAGATTTGCCCTTGCTTGATTATAGTGAACTCCGGTCATTTAACGAAAGTAAACAGACGTTACATGGCGCATGACGATTATCGAATTCATTGTAAAATGTCATCGATACTAAATGAATTTCTCATTTGTGTGATATTTTTAGGCGATAAAAACTTAAAAGGCGGTTTTTAGAGCAAGGAGATCTTCCCTTGTGGAATTATGGAAAATCCTGAATTCCGTTGCGGAAAACCCTGGTCATGAAATAGTGTTATACAGGGTGTTTTTTTAACGCAAAGTAGATGTAAAACCAGAAAGAGACGGCACTTTTTAGCAACTTTCTTATGGGAAATAACATGGGATCAGTTTTTGCGCCGACTTTGCAAAACTGATCGGCGCAAAACTGATCCGGTGCAAAACTGATCCCTGACCCGTATGTTTCAACTTACTCTTACTGTCTATAGCATATGTTATTCCTAAAATATTATCTTTCCCGCTTGGATATGTTGTTGCATATTTAATTACTAACTTTGCGATCGGGTATCATTTCAACTTTGCCCTTTATTGTTCGATTTGTCTAATATTTTGATATTTTGTTAAACTAAGCAAGTGGACTTGTAAATAGTATAAATTAATTCTATCTACCCTATATCTTTTAAAATATAAAATTACAAAATTAGGTAAAAATGCTAACTTTTGTTTTTGTTAACAGATTTGTCTAATATTTGGGTATGTTGTTAATCAAGGCAAGTGCACGTATAAATGATATATAATATTTTTATCTAGCCCATATAATTTTAAATGTAAAATTATAAAATAGGCCAAAAATATCAACTTAGCTATTTATTGTCTGATTTGTCTAATATTTGGGTATGTTGTTACCTTAAGCTAGTATATTTGTAAATGATATATATTAATCCTATCTGCTCTGTATATTTTAAAATATAAACTTATAAAATGAGCTAAAATATTAACTTTGATGTTTATAGTTCGATTTGTCTAATATTTGGGTATGTTGTTACCTAAGTTGGTGCATCTGTAAATGATGTGTTTTATTTCTATCTAACTTGTATATTTTAAAATATAAAATTATAAAACTGGCCAAAAATATTAACTTTGGTTTTTATTGTCTGATTTGTCTAATACTTGGATATGTTGTTCAGCTAAGTAAGTGAATTTGGAAATAGCACATATTAATCAAATCTACCCTGTATATTTTAAATGGTAAAATTATAAAAGGGTGAAATTATCAACTTTGCTGTTTATTGCCTGATTTGTCTAATATTTGGTATGTTTATAACTTATAGTTGTAAATGATATATATTAATCCTATCTACTCTGTATATTTTAAAATATAAAATTATAAAATGGGCCAAAGAATTAACTTTGATATTTATGGTTTGATTTGTCTAATACTTGGGTATGTTGTTAACTTAAGCTAGTATTTTGTAAATGATATATATTAATCCCATTTACTCTGTATATTTTAAAATATAAAAATTTTAAATGGACCAAAAATATTAACTTTGATGTTTATAGTTTGATTTGTCTAATACTTGGGTATGTTGTTAGGCTAAGCAAGTGTATGTTAAATGGTGTATATTAACTATATTTTCTTTGTATATTCCAAATCATAAAATTATAAAATAGGCTAAAAAATACTAACTTTGAGCTTTATTGTCTGATATGTCTAATACTTAGATGTGTTGTTAGCTTAAGCAACTGAACTTGTAAATAGCATATGCTAATCAAATATTACCGCTAACTTTTAAAATATAAAATTACAAAAATATATAAAAATGCTAATTTTGTATTTATTAACAGATCTGTCTAATATTTGGGTATGGTGTTAATTTAAGTAAGTGCATGTGTAAACGGTATATATTAATTATGCCTACCCTGTATATTTTAAATTATATAATTACAAAATAAGCAAAAATATTAACTTTTGTCTTTATTATTTGATTTGTCTGTGTTTTTGATATGCTGTTAACTTAAGTTAGTGCATGTGTAAATTGTATACAATATTTCCATTTACCTTGTATATTTTAAATTATAAAATTACAAAATAAGGAAAAATCTTAAATTGTGTATTTATTAGCTGATTCATCTGTATTTTGATACGTTGTTAGCTTAAGCTAATGTATGTTTATAATGTGTATATTATTCTTATTTACTCTGTATATGTTAAATTATAAAATTATAAATATTGATTGAAAATTAATTTCGCTCTTTACTGTGCAATCTTTTTAGTATTTGGATATGTAGTTATTCTGCGTTAGCAATTTGTAAAACTTGTATATTATTGATATCTACCTTCTATATTTTGTATTATAAAATTACAAATGTAGGTTAAAAACATTAATTTGCCTCTTTATTGTTTGATCTGTCTATTGTTTGGATATGTCGTTGTCTTAGACTAATATATGTGGAACTGCTAAATTTTATTCTCATATATCCTGTACAGTTTAAATTATAAAATTACAGGGTAAAACAACAGGTAAAAAAAATAATGATTTTAGTTTTTATTGGACAATTAATTAAAACTTTTGTTTTACGACAGTTCTTACCCAGTACATGTGTAAATTGTACATAATAATCCTATCTGCCCTGTATAATTTAAGTTGTAAAATTATATAAACAGGTAAAATATTAACTTTTGTCTTTGTTGATTGATTTATTAAATAATTGGATATGTATTAGTCATAAGCTAATGCTTAGTATAATGTAAAAGGGTGAAATTACAAATACAGCTAAAAACAAATTAACTGATCCACCTCTAATGTTAGCATGTTGTTAACCTATACAAGTACATGTGTAATACTAATCCAATGTACCCTGTTATGTAATATTTGTGTAAAAATATACGTTGGAATTACACACTTAATTTGACAGACAATAATAGGAATATACAAAGCCTAAAGCCTGGGAATTATAATTTGATATATTGCAGAACTAGTAGTATTTGTATAAAACTGTCTGTTGGACTTACATACTTAGTCTGGTAGAAATTTAAAAGAATTTACAGAACATGTAAAATAATTACTATTATTTTGTAACTGCTAAATTTTATTCTTATCTACCCTGTAAAATTTAAATTATAAAATTATAGGGTAAAACAACAGGTAAAAATAATGATTTAAGTTTTTATTGGCCAATTAATCAAAACGTTTGTTTTATGATAGTCCTTAGGCAGTACATGTGTAAATTGTACATAATAATCATATCTACCCTGTATAATTTAAGTTGTAAAATTATATAAATAGGTAAAATATTACCTTTTGCATTTGCTGCCTTTGTTGATTGATTTATTAAATAATTATTGGATATGTGTTTAATGTAAGCTAATGCATAGTATAATGTAAAAGGATGAAATTATAAATATAGGTAAAAGATTTAACTGATCTACCTCTAATGTTCGCATGTTGTTAACCTAAGCAAGTACATGTGTAATACTAATCCAATGTACCCTGTTATGTAATATTTGTGTAAAAAATGTACGTTGGACGTACACACTTAATTTGGCAGACAATAATAAGAATTTACAAAGCCTGGATATTATAATTTGATACATTTTAGAACTTGTAGTATTTATGTAAAACTGTCCGTCGGACTTACATATTTAGTCTAGAAAAATTTAAAAGAATTTACAGAACGTGTAAAATAATTATTATTATAATCACTTTGTCCATACTTTCTGGATATTTTCTTTATAACCTAAGCATAGCTTGGAAAATTATTGCCTTTAATGTTTGAGTACCTGGTGGACCGAGCCTTGCTCGGTGTTATTTCATGTTTACCAGTTCATCCAGTTACTATAAAATATTTCAATGTCATAAAATTGATAAATAGAAACCCTTTTTATTGCTCCATGGACTCTTCATCCCATTTGCTGTATTTTCCCTTGATGGCTGTAGATTCCAAACAGCTGTTATGATTACTTAATTTGTTTACACTTTCCTTGTTTATTTTCGTTGCTATCACGGCAACCCATAAGGCTAATGTTAAAATTTTACAACTTTAAAATTTGATTTATTACGTTATTAGATTTTCTCTGGCCAAGTAATCTGCATAAAAGACGTTTTTGAGTCATAAATTACATATTTCCAGACTTTGAAGGAAATCCTCGGAGCCGTTTTTGAGATCGTTGTGCAAGCAAGCAAGCAAGCATACATACATACAAGATAACACTACTCGTATAAGAGTATAGGATTTATCCGTGATAATCATAAGCTTACCAGCCTTGTAAAATTTAATGTTGATTTATACTGTAATCTTGACATGTTTAGTTGCAAATGGTGGAAACAAGAATATCAGTATTTGTTTTTGTATAGTCAGTCTGGTCTGTGTATATTTTTTTTATAAACTTACCAACTTGATCAGTTGTTGTTATCCAGCTAGTACATGTGTACATACCAGGACTCGCCTTCGGCTCGCTGGGGGCTCCGCCCCCAGGCCCCCTACTTTGAGTTCCCTGCAGAGGGATTTTGTCATTGAAAAGGCACATAACAAAATTAGTATATATGTTAACATACAAATTCACCATACCAGGTATCCCCCAGTCGTGGTCACCGGGGATTTGGATATTGAAAGTTACAAGACAAAATTAGTTTAACGCCCCCAGGTCCCTTTGTTGGTCTTCGCCATAAAGCAGGGGGTGTGCATTGAAAAGTCACAAAATTGCGATTAAACTCATTACAAATACTCAGCAAAATATATCATTGTAATGTTTGGGAGGGTAGTTAGTGGGATGTAGTTGAAGGGTTACTTTAGAGGGGGTTTTTGCGGAGAGGGTTGGGTTTATTTTTTCGTTTTGAAAGAGGGTTAGTGGAGTTAGAGGTGAGGGGTGAGGCAAAAGAAATTGTTTAAAAACAACATTGCCTTAATTTGAAGAATGCTTTTGAATTTTTTTGTCACATTTTGGGGTTGATAGATTTAAAAAATTACAAATGACAGGATAAAAATGGAGGTTGACGCTGACGAATCCCTGGTAAAAAAATGAGTCTTTCAGCAATGAATAAATTGAAAAAAAAACACGAATCAAATCTTAAATTTAATGAAAGTTCAACTTGAAACGACTTTTTTAGGGGTAGAAATGGGGTGAAAATTGCAAATTACCTATAATAAACCGGAAAAGTCAAACTGACTATCTCCATGTCAATAGTTCGGCATCCTCGGCCAAAAATAAAGTTGACAAAAAATAAAAACCCCGAGGAATACTTAAAATTATACGAAAGTTTACGTTTTGAGGACTATTTTAGAGGTTGAAACAGGGTGAATTTTGGGAATGACCCCCGATAACCCTAGAGGATCAAACTTACAATATCAGTGTTAAAATATAGGTCTATAAGCTAAAAATAAATATAAAAAAATCAGCAAAACCCAAAATAAACTGAAAATCTATCAGAATTTTAAATTTAGAGGTCATTTTGGGAGTGAAGGAGGTGAGATAAGGCAAAATACATAATGTCCAAAATTGTAGGAAGTGTAATTTCAACCAAGGAAATATCCTTTGTTTTTGTACAGATGCTTTATTTTAGCTGCCAGAGGCAAAAAACTAAAAGTACTTTTATCAAAATTCAAATTTTCCCCCATTTCACCCCCTTTTGGGGGGTGAAGGAGTTGAATTGCTTGTTTTGAGAAATTTATATTTAGATTGACCACCCAATACATATTCCTGCAAATTTACATTGGCCTAAATAGTATGTCAAGTAAACTGGTGCTGGAAACCTAGGGAAGATCAACGAAAATTGAAAAATCTAGAGCAATCTAAGGGTGAAGGAGACGAAATAGGGCAAAAAGTCACAGGATCAAAGTTGTAGATCGTGAAAAATCCGTGGCACATGGTGAAGTCCGTTTTTCAATAGGACCTCTAGTTTAGCTGCTATATAGCCCAAAAACGAAATGTACTTTTTTCGAACTTCAAATTTTCCCCCCTTTAGGGGGGTTGGGGGTGAAAATGTTTCGTTTTGACAGTTTTTCCTGTGGTTTGACCACCAAAGGAATATTCATACCAAATTTTAAGTTTCTAGCTCATCGGGAAATATGGTTTGAATTTGTATCCCGATGCATGAGTCAGTCAGTCAGTCAGTCAGTCAGTCAGTCAGTTACACATGCGGCTGTATAAATATATAGATACAAATACGTATTGTCCAGTAATACCTGTTAAATAGTTAAAAATAAATTGAAACACATTATGGGTTAGAGAAATACTATTTTGCTTTAATAAATTTATAAATGTCTGTAAACAATTGATAGATCTTGTAACATTTGTGTAAAACTCTATAATGGACTTGCACACTTCATTTAACAGATATTTACAATTATTTACAGAATTATATATAAGTATTATATTTTCTGTAAATTATTAAATTAGAGTTTACAGATATTTTACAGAATTTTACATATTCTGTAAATATCTGTACAGATATCTACAGATATCAACTGTAGATGATATCAACAGTTTCAAATTGGTAGCAGATATAAAACCCTTTGCCATATTGTGCCTTGAATAGTTCAATTAGCCAGATTTTCACAGCCTAAATTGGTTTTCAACCTGAAAAGGTCCTTGTTAATTCCTGTTTATTTGCCATGTACAACTTAAGCCAGCCTACCACTGATAAATAGACCTAGGCCTATGAATCTTAATTCGTTCGCATTATTTTGTTCCAAATGTTTCCTTTGGGTAAAGTTTTGTTGAAATTTGAATTTTCCAGTTCTGGGTTTAAATGAATTGAGCAATTGCTTTCATTATTTCAATAGCCTAGGCTAGCGGGTTTGCCGAATTGGTTAGGCTACTGGGCTATTGTCAGTCTTATTTCGGTTCAAAAAGTCATTAGGCCTACTTTTTCTTGGTATTTTGTAGTTTAAGTTTTTCCGGATTTCCTTGGATTAGACATTTTACTTACTTGTAGTTAGAGCAGATCATTGGATCCCTTCCGGCAACCCATCACCAAGCTAGCCTTTTATAAAACAGCTTATTAAAGTAAACAAATCCTATGGGTACCCTTAGCTCCACTCCGCCAAGTGTTAGGTAGGCTATGTTTGTTTGCTTTTATTGTCTCAGGTGGAGGTGCCAACCAGTGCCGGCCTTAGGGGAGGGCAACAGGGACGGCCGCCCAGGGCCTCGCGCCTGGGAGGGCCTCGCGCTTTTGATAGGAGTTTTACATTGTTTAAAATAGGAGACAATAAATAATAAAATTACAATAAAACAGCACAGAAATATTTATTAAACCATGAGAATGATTACATGTAATATTGAAACTACAAGGTGGCAAAACAGTAAGCCAAATACGATCTTCACCTTTTAGGTTATTTGATAAAGGTGTATGGTTTGCTCGAGGCCTTATTACAATCGCGAGCAGCAAATACAGCGGGTGAGTGAGTGCCCTGTTAGCGAAATCATTGTTTATTATTTGTTTGGGTAGTTAATCAAATATATCGTCATATGGTAAAGTAAACACACATTTTCACGTAAAAGATCCTGAGAAAGGTAAACAAAGCTTTGACAGTTCAACGAAAACATTTCATTCAGTCATTTCAGCCGAGGTTTAGCAGAAAATTTCATGAGTTTACATCAGTTTTTGCCGCCCGCCGTATTTCGTGCACTCTACACTTTTAAAGTAATCACTAGGTACCGTGGGGAAGTAGCAGTGAATTATTAATGGTCCTTTAGTTTCATCCATTCTATGCGGAAAGGTTATTTCCGATGAATTAAAAAGTATTTCACAGTAGTGTTGGCGTCGCATGCCTACTCACCAAATTGTAGGGTGAGGAGACCACCTAAAATTCTCAACGTATGACTGTGAATTTCCCAACCCTCCTACTTAAATTTCCCAATTAATAAGTGCCTCAATTTAACAGCGTTCAACGCAGTGTGGCAGATTTGACTAAAAAATAATGAGAGAGAGATGCTATCTAAAAAGTTGGGAAATATGTTTTCTCTAAACTAAGTCATGGACGCACTGAAGCAGATAAACGTAATGATGTTCACTCTCAGAATTAGAAACTCCGTAACTGTTAGGCTCTAACATTGCAATTGCGTAGTGTCCTTTAAGAATTTGTGCGTTGGTCTTATAAGAGAAGTATCGAGAACTTCGATGTTCTACATCACTAGGCCACTCTTACACGTAATTTACATTACAAGTGATTAAATATTTGTCGAAGAATTAAGAATCATCGAGTAGGATTGCCGTTGGGGGTTGGGGAGCCTCGCAAACGTTTTCTTGCCCAGGGCCTCGCACTCGCTAAGGCCGGCACTGGTGCCAACGCGTTGGGAGCCCTCAGGTTCCACATATTCTGAGTGGAGATGAGCCGGAACCCCAAAGACACCAATCGGTTCTTGCAACTTCAACACCGCCGTGATTCGCTTTTTCAAGAGCCCGCAATCCAAATTTTTCTGGTGTCAATTGTGGGTAGGCGCTGCAACCTTGCAGACCAAATTTTGGTTGTTTTAGGAAATCAACCCCAACTAACCCTCTGGAACCAACGATGACCTTACCACCCCACCAAGTCCCAGCGCAATCTTTTTGGCCGAAGGGGGCGTGGTTGTGCCGTGCGCGTCACCTTTATATATATATAGCGCCAAACCAGGTACTGGCCATAATGCCTGAACAGAGGCCAGTCCACCTGAACTTTCTAGAAAAGACAGAGGGAAATTTAGGATTTGGAACGCCTGCCTGGCTTCTTCCCACTTCGCCAGAAACCTCAGGGAGATTAGCAGCCTTCATACCCAGCTACCAGCGATGAGTATTAAATCATTAGTTTATTGTATCACAAATTGATTTACATTAAATTATCATGTTTTAAATTAGGTTGTTTGGGGGTGCCGGGGGGAGGAATTCTAGTTGGGGTTTTTTCTAAGATGTGAAATTTCTGTGGGTTTCGCCTCTCCTGAGGCGACACCTTAAAATATTACCGATTTAGCTTCAATAGAAATATTGTTTCTTATACTATCTGCCAACAATTAATTAATTACTTAGTTCAATAGTTCATTAAACCTTTATTCAGAATCATAGTAATCAGCGAATAGACAGTTATGCCTAAATTCAGACAGTTATTCTCAATCACATGCAAGGTAGGCCCTTCTGGCGTTTAATGTAGTTGTACATGGAATTAATTACTTAATTATTGTTCATCAAAGCTGGCTTAGGTGACCATATGGCAATGGGCACGATCGGCCTCAGGGTAAACCTTCCACCTAGTTAAATTATCCTATTCACCTTCACAGTTATAGAAGTTTGCTCTGATCAATCCTTTCCTGACAATACAGGATTACCTTATTGTACCTCAGATCCACCCTGCTCTATATTGTTCCAGCCTGATCCATATTTGGCTATTTCCAACAACCTTTCACACCATTCTTCCAAAAACCAACAACACCATCAGTTTCAGTTTGTTTTGAGGTGTTGAATATCCTGTGAATTGTTTTCGTTGGCCTTACTTTGTATGTATCCCCGAAGAAAGTAATACAGTATAGTGGGGTCAAATCCGGGGATCTTGGGGGAAATTGGGAAATAATCCTTCACTGATTAAATAAAGTTTTGGGTTGCGTTTAAAAAAAAACACCCCGTAGTTTGTTATTCACTGTTTGATATTGTAAAACTATCTTCTTTTCCCGGAAATGTGGGTTCTCTCGATATATCTGTGTTTTTCTACCGATATTTCGTATATTTCGTTATTAATGGTACTAATACAGCGTAAGAGAAATACTTGCCATACCCACCCATCATTAAGCATGATGCGAAGTGCTGGCGGTACGCGGTGGTACCGTGTACCGAAATACACGCGCTGGAACCCAGATAAAGAAGCTTCTCCCTGAACCCAGTCCAATTAAAGATCTGTTAGTTTTAATTTTCAAAAATTCACCAATATATTTTCTATAACTTTGCACAACCACCACACACGCTACGCTCGTAACATTTCTGTTTCTGCTTTAAATCTTAGTAAATCTATTTTGACAACTAACTCTTTTTACGTGTCTAATATTTTGTACCGTAATATCTCTCATAGATTTTCTCATTTCAATTTATTTCACTCACCGTCACTACCGTTGTTTAGAAAAAGAATTAAAGAATTTTTAACTAGCTTAGGGTTAGAGGGCGCCGAGACCATTATCTTGGCTACTTACATTCGACAATAACCACTGGACAATTCTACTTATCTTGGCCACTGGACTACGACACACACTCAGCCCCCCCCTCTCCCAACTGCAGCATTCCATGCCCCTGTCAATACACAAGCAGATGAGCTGTCGTCTCCTTTCCACTTAACTTCAATAGATATATAATATTTACATTTTCTTTTCTGAATGTAAATTTTAAATTTTATTTTAATTTCAAGTACGGCCAAAATAATTTTTTTTTATAATAACAACTAGGCCTACGCACAGGCTCCTGCCCATGTAGGCCTTTTCCGTATTACAAGGCAATGCTAATGTTGTTACTATAAATTAATTTAGGATACCATGCATGTTGAAATTAAATTATATATTTATGATGTTCACCTAGATTATTGCATGTGTATGATTCCCTGCATGTTACCAATTGTAATTTTGATGGAATAAATATTTAATTCATTCATTCATTTAAAATTTAATGTTTTCTTCAATCACTTTGTAGCCAATACTCCGCGTTCGTTGTATCTCACTGTTTTGTTATGTAACCATTAATTCCGTATTGCAAAAAACGGTTACTGACGAATGCGTTAACGTTTATTGTATTTTGTACGAACCTGTGTTTAGTGTATTTTGAGGTTCGACTTGTAATAGTGACGCTGTTCAAGTGTATAATTCAGTGCTACTTAATGATATAAAATGTGCAGTTATTATAAGTCGCAGGGATATTCCCATGGAATATGTTTGCCCCCCCCCCTCCCCCCGCGTTTGCGACCATGATGGAAATAGGCAACATGTATGTTTTATATCACCGTAGTCTATTATATCAACTAAGAAAAATATTTGGTCATACCTTTTTGTTACATCAACAAATTAATCCTACTTTCGTTAAAAACAACTTTATAATTTTACAGGGTGGTGCAAAAAAAAAGGAAACCCAAACGCTAAGAGCTATTTCATGAATACTGCAACAGTGATCGATCAGATGATCGTCAAATATTTTTGAAAGTGTTGTTTCTTTTACATTTTAACAGTTTCCACAAGGGCTAGGACTACGATAGCCATGCCGCAGCACTGTATTCAAAATCGTGTTTGGTGTATTGAACAATATTTCAGAACCTATGGAACGTATCGAAATTCCATACAGATTCCATGCGTTCCATGTGTCGATTCCATGCAGATTTGCAGACCTTTTGTATACTGAATGACATTGACTTTGAGAAACAAATATTCATGCAAGATGGAGCGACTCCCCACACTAGGCAAGACAACATCAGACTTCTTCAACAACTGTTTCCAGAACGACTTGTGTCAAGGGTAGGATGACCAGATTGTTTCCAAATAAAAACGGGACACCTAAACAAAACTCACCCCCGCCCATCCCAAGGTTTTTAATTATTCGGGGATCTCCGTAATTTACAAAATTTGTAATTGAAGAAATTACACCAACAGGCGTGGTTGTGCCGCACCACCACAAAAAACCGTTGTATCAAACTGTTTTTGAAGCTTTTAGACCAAGAATTTTATTTTACATTTATTGAACTTATTACAGCGCACGATTGTTACAGTTTTTCTTTAAGAATACAATAAATGGCATGCAGCCATGAAAGGTAATTTATTTTAATCGTTACTGAGGATTAGATATAAACGAGTCACATTTTTAAGATCTTAACATTTTATTACAAAAGAAAAATGATTTTCTAACAATAAATTATGTAAGTGGTAATAATTTATAAAATAAAAGGATCAAAAAAGTATCATGACTATCTTAAACTTGAAGTTCTTATCGTTAATTGTTATGCTGGGAGAACAGCTACACCAAATCAAACAATAAATTCATTAAACGTTTCAAGTTTTGTTATACTTGTCACTTGCTCCAGTCCTTTTTCTCTATTATAATATAATTGTAGAGCTGGCAGCAATCCATTTTGAAGTTATATGACACTTGAAGAAGAGCTTCAAGTACGTGGCGTAAAAATAAAGTCTTGTTTAGCAGTTGGTAAAAGTTTGTAACATACTTTTATAACCGTAAGCAATGTGAGATGCCTCTAAATATTATTTGATTTTTCGCTACTCATCACTAAAATAATAATACTTTTTAATAATAATAAAATTGTTTGAGTAGCGAAAAATCAAATAATAATAATAACATCACCAAAAAATCATACCGTCAAGAGCCTCTAAATATTTATGATAACGTTAGGTATGTTTTATATATATATATATATATATATATATCTCCTGCTTTAAAAAACGGGACATTTTGACGTCCCGACAAAGTATTTCGGGACAACGAAACGCAAAGTGAAAAAACGGGACTTATCCGTTTTTACGGGACGTCTGGTCACCCTAGTCAAGGGGGACACAAGCAGTGCTCTGAGATGGCCAGCAAGATCATGGACCGAATGGAATATGTTGTTTTTTACCAACGAAGGACGACACGTAGAACATGTTTTTGTTTAGTTAAGTAATTTTAACCTTTGTTTTAGTAAACTATTAATCATTTATTTTTGGGTTTCCTTTTTTTGCGAAAAAAAAAGTTAACTAAAACTAATAACCACCCCGTATTAGTTTTACTTTAATAGTCGTTTATTTCATACAACCTCGGACCTAATCACTATCACTGTTGGCCATATTTTAGTCTAAAAGTGAAATGGCTAGTAAGGAATTGCTGAATCAAATTTGTAAACTCATCGTCATAAGTAATCCTTTAGGTTTTAATTGCTTATAATTCATAATAAAAACAACAGGATTGCTTATGACGGTGAGTCTACAAAAATATTTTAGTGATAAAAATGGCATTTTAACAGGTGTTTATTGCCGTTTCGAGATTAGTTTTAACGCATAGCGTCCCCCACCATGTTTGCTCCTCTCCCCCCACGTTAACCGACTACCTGGGAAATAGGCTAAATATGTCATTTTCATCAACTCAGTACATCTTACAATCATCAACAAAAATATTGCGTACCTCTTTCGTGCATGCCCTTACCCCCCTCCGCTCCCGACTGTTCGGAGTGAACGACCTCGGGTTGAGGCGCGGTGTCGCCTCTCCGAGTGGCGACGATCCGATGTGCTCGTTCATAGTAGGTATCGAAACTGTAAATTCGGTACATTTTTGATATCTTTACTGGTATCGGGAGTTCTAATGTTTTATTCGTAACAATATCCCGTTTTTGTATGTTCGTGTCTACAACAGTGCATTTTACAAGAGGTACTTAAACGCTTTCAAGGGAAAACCGTCCAAACCCATCAGATTTGTGTGGCCATACCGCCGGGGAATCGAACCCCGACCTCTTGAACGCTAACCGTTAGGTTAACAACACACCCAAAAATCGATTCAGATAGCGGAATTGAAATATTAATAGTGTTTTTTGAAATATCAAAATCGACTCGGGCTTCTCGATAAGTTTTACAGTATATAAAAATTTCTAACAAATACGTTATGATAACTTCCGAGTCAGCAATGTAAAATTGTATTAAAGGCTGTAGATATCCGTTTAATACGATTGTGCGATTGAAACCAAGAGTATCGAAAGAGGTGTACCTCGTCGATTTTACAAAATAAAAAATAAAAAACTATTATCAATCGATTTTAAATCAATTGATAATCTTTGTTTATGAACTTTTTATGAACAGTACAAACAGTTACTTGGTATATCGATAAGGGTTGGGTTAATTATTAGCTAATGTGATTTCAGTTAAAATTCAATCATAGAAATAGTTTTCAGTCAAGATTCTCACTCGTAGAAATGAAGAATTTTGAATATTTTTTACTCCATAAGGATTGCATGGGATGGCACAGTTAAAATGGATACAATGCATTTCAAATGGGGAAAAATCAAACTTTAACTGCTTATATCTCATTAACCATTGGTTTTAGGAAAAAAATGTCAAAGAACAAAAAGTTCTTAAAATTAAGCGTACAATCCAAAAATGCCATAAAATTCAGGGTGTTCCATAAGAAAAATCAAAGTTGTCCACCATATTGGAAAGTGGCGGCCATTTAGAAGAAAATGGAATTCATATTTTTAAATGTCTTAAAAAACTACGTTAAGTCCCCCATTTAAAGTTTTCTCTAAATCCAATAGTTTCTGAAGTACCAATGGTGGCACAGTTAAGTTGGACACCCTGTATATGTTTACTCCAGGTTTATCTTCTATATTCAGTTTTTAAAATAAATGATCTAAAAAATATTGTTGTAATTGAAATAGTCTGGAATGTGTTAAGATTTCCGACTATGAGTATTTTTAGCCTATCAATTATTTATTAGCTGCAACTATATTTTTGATCACCAACTCTCCTACTTCAAAATGGTGTCCATCAATAGGAGAGATATAATTGCTCAGGTAGGTTATTATTTGCTTGTATAACTTTTCTTAAATAAATGAAGATTTAAAGTTACCAGAGGCGGATTTCAAATTTTGCTGCCCATGGGCTATCTAAATAGTGCCGCCTCCCCCCCCCATCACCCGTCTTTCAATGTGTGACTTTCGGACAGGTCGATATCGTAAATCTCCACTAAGAAACAGATTTCCATCAAAATAACTATATAAATATATTGTATATTATTGTAATAGGCCTAATAAAGTTTGTATTTATTAAATTCCTATTTTTTGGAAAATTTAACGATAACGATAGTTACTTTAAATATTATTGATGCGTCACCTATGAGTAATAGCTTAGCCTCTAAATGTGTTCTAGGCTATCACTAAAATCGCTATATCGGATAGTGTACCTTGACGAAGAAACAAGGAAAAGTAAAAAAGTGAAGCTTAAAAACAAGGACCACTAAAAAGTCGCTATCATTGTATTTCATATTTCAGTGATAATCTGTATTAAGATGTGAATAATCCAGGCGCACCTAATATTGACATTAATGAAATTACCAAAAAAAAAAAATTTCTGCCTGCTTCATTGTATAAGCAATTTGATTTTACAGAATAAAACTAAGCAAAAATTGTTCACTGACATGTCTATGAAAATACTCGAAAATTACAGTGAAAGTACTGTATCTTTTAAGATATTTAACTGGTATATTTTTAACTCTGGTTAATAACCTGCTGGCCATGAAATGTCGGACCAGAAAACGGTGGTGCCGGCATGAGAAATGTTTGTCGTGCTTGCTGCCCTGTTAATTGTCATGACTTTTTTCAGGCAATTTCTCCACTTCGCAGCCCCTTTTCCTTCCCGTGAGAATTCTGTTTGGATGTGTTTAAAAGGCTTAATTTTCAAGTGATTTTTATTTCTATATAAAAATGTAACATAAAACAGTCGCCACACAGTCAAAATTAAAAAATAACCTCAACATCTGTCGCCCCTGAAAATTTGCCGCTCTGGGCTGCAGCTGCTATAGCCCCCCCCCCCCCCTAAATCTGCCACTGAAAGTTACCATTTACAGGTAGCGTAACCTGGTAATGTAGATGTCAATTGTTTGTTTCAAACCTTTTAAGACCATTTTCGAATCTTGTTGGACCAATCTTAACTGATATTTATATTACTGTTGAAGCACTCTTCTGTGATCCGTCCAAATGAGTCATTTGATCATTTGGTTTTCACTGAGTAGGCCCTATGTTGGTCTGCTGCAACGGGGGCATTGTTCATATCACACTTCACTGATAGTTAATGCGCAAGTATGATTGCTCGTTTGGTTCCATGTTTGATTCAGTTCGTACAATACCTGTAGAATTTGTCTCAAGATTTGAAAGTGGTTAAAAAAAAATCATTCGATCCATCTCCTAAAACCAGCTCATACTAATATTGCTGAAGCACACTTGCATGAATGTCGAGACTTAGTAGTCATCTTTATACAAATAACTAGATAAATTACTACAGTAAAACCTTGATAGTTTGAATTTTTTCCTGCGATATTTAGTGGGACCTGTTATATGATAAAAGTTAATAAATTAGCTGTACAAATGTTTAGGTTCATGGTATTTAATGTAAAAACATAAAATACACCGTCTAAATAGGAGATGCATAAATGTACAACCTTAATTTTAGCGTTCCTACTAATGTAAAATCTTATTTACTCACTAATTTGAAATTTAAATAATTCGACACCCCCCAAGACCACTAAGTGTTGAACCATCGAGGGTCTACTGTAATTTTTTTATCATAGTTCACCATTCTGACGATTGGTTCATTGTTCATGCACACACTTTTATTTTAATCCGTACTTTACGAAATGTGTGTAGAACTGCTAGGTAATGTCAGCCAAAGTCCAGTCAAATGACTGCTAATGACCGCTATGATGGTAATGACTGCTATCGGTCCAGTCAAAGTCCTTTTTATATACTTTTCAATCAGTTTTATTATTTAACTCTTCACTTATTAATCTTATTCTATATTTGATCTCTATTAATTAGGCCTATTAAATCTTATTTTTATCGTAAGAAATGAAAGGTTGATTTTTTTTCTCTGTTTCAGTACGGGTCAGAGGAGTTTGGTGAGGCCTCCCCACGCTACACATCCCCCAAGGCAACTGCTGCCCTCTATTCCTCGGATCCATATTACCTAGGTAAGCTGCAAAAATACTGCTTTATTGTTATTCCCGGGGCCCGGGGGAGTGAGAGCTCAATGATTTAAATAATTAATAATGTTATGGCCAGCCATATCAGCGGGTGATTAAGTGGTTGTATTCGGAATCAGCGTTATAACATCTTTGCAATAGGTGCAGGAAATTAATTACATGATTACATGTTTAAGTAAAGATGCATTTAGAATATGAAAGTTTATGCTGCAAGCTCATGTGCATAAGTATAAAATTGAATCGAGGTCACAACATAATCTATGTTAAACTTATACAAAATATTCCATTACGTTATAAGCTCCTGCAGATCTTGCCGCGAGTCTAAGAAGAGATATTCTCATTTGTGGAGGTAATACTTAATATTATGTTTTGTATCGCACGAGATAACTTTCGTTTGCAGCACGAATTTCATAGCGTCAATTAGCTTTTAAAACAATATTTTGACAGTCGACGCAATCATGAGTTTTGGCAGACGAGTTGTAGAGTTTTACACTTTTTGCCATCCAGTAGGGCAGTCCAAAATTATAACATCTGTATTGTGGTAGGTAACCGATTGCATGACTAAATGTTTGAGAGGGAGCCCCAGTCCCGCCTGACAGTCGCTTCTCCCATGAGACCAAAGTTTGCATTGTGCAAGACAACTTAAGGAGCAAATTTACAGCACTTATTGTACTTTCTTAGTGTAGATCGGGCTTAAATACATAAACCTAAGGCCTCAAAACATAAACAAAGTTTTGACAGTTCAGTACAAACATAGATGACATTTCTTTTTTTATAAAAAAATGTTTTTTGCAAGGGGTATCTTATATTAAGATGAGATAAAAATCAGTGAGATTTGGATTGTGGACTTTCAAAAGCATAGTGAGAACTAAATACAGTTCACATTGTTATTCCTGCGATGTTGATTGCATCTCATTTTAGAATTGTTAACACATTCAGGGAGCTCCCATTTAAAATTATTAGGTCTTAAATCGGTGTATCTCTGGAACGGTGATGTTTTACATAATATGTCATGTCATTGCCTTACATCCTAGGCAAAAACATACTTTTTTTGTACTTTGTGTATACCTCTTTAGGCCCAGGCCTGTGTGGCCAAGTGACAAATCTGGCACTGGGTCTAAAGTCGACTGAGATAATCACTCATTTCTCTACTCTGGCTCAGCTCCAATTACTATTTGAGTACAATGTTAAATAGTTATTTGTGTGTTGTACAATCAAGTACAATATTGTCGAGTATAATATTGTCAAGTACAATAGAGTCAAGTACAATATTGTCTTACGAGTGAAAATGTTGGCACCCGAGCTGGTCGAGGGCAACAGTTTTCTTGAGGGAGACAGTGTGCTTTACTCTCAAAATACACATATTTTCCTCTCACCAGCAATAATAAATATCCTGACCATAAACATTTATTTTATTAACTTAGTAAGTAATAAAAAAATAACCATTTCGTTTTGTTCTGCTTTTAGAGCCTGCAACCATGCATGCACCAGTGATCACATGATTGTTTTTAATATTATACTTATTTGAATTTGATTATTCCTGCTACTAAATCAGCTGCTGGCGCCCGCATTCGTTGAGCTGCAACATATTTGCTTATATACGTGGAAATTTGAAGGCGCTTTATTTATGGATTACTGATTCCAATGTTATTTTTATGGATTTACGTTGTCTACCGCCAGGAGAAAAAATAATCACTTTACTTCCGCTGGAGACAAATTATAATTTTCCTCAGCTTTACAAGGATTAAAAAGCGTCTAAACAAAGCAGGTGGGGGAAAATATAATATTCTTCACTTTTACTTACTAAAGCTGTCGTTGTTTGCGTGGAGCAGATGGCGGGGCGGGTCCCGGAGACCCGTGGACGGGCGGGGGCGGAGCGGGGCAGCTGCAGCCGGGTGGGGGCCCCTACCCCGGGGGCTACACTGCCCCGCCTCCCAGCGCCCAGGCCTACTCCTCCAACAACATCCATCTGCCCCACGACAATATGGTGAGTACAGCCTTCAATCGATGCAAACATTGAATTAGGCGTTCTAAAGTTATACAAACGAATAGCCTTATAAAAAATAACATTACGACTAAATTTTAATAATAGTATTAATGTTGAGAAATTCTTTAAGATTAAAGAAAGGACTCTTTTAAAAGCCGAGAGTAAATTTCAGACCAAAAATTAGAAAATGGCATTTAGGAGAGTTTCAGACAGCTTATTAAATTTCATTCTTGCAAAAGATTTCGAATGGTGGTTTGCAATACTCCTTAGCTCGCTCCCGCCATCATACAGTCTATTTAGTGTATTTGATGCTACATAATGTGTTAGAGATGAGTCAACCCGTGTGGTGATGCCATATTTTATTGTATATATTGCCTTAGGGAAAGTAATAAAATTCAAGTTAATTAGAGTAATGATAACTCACCTCCAGCACATTACAGTACCTCAGTTATAAGTTGGCCATGGCTGGTTCAATCCCAATTGTAGTTGACTCCTGATAACTCGACATCTAAACCTTATAATTTGATATTTTTCATCGACCTTGCACACAGCATTGCACTGGAGGTGCTCTTACATCAGAAACCATGTTTTGCAATATTTATTTGCGCGAGTGACCTTGCATGTTTGTTACTAGTAGTGCTCAAGTCTCAGCTGCTGCTGTGTAAATGGCCTTGTTGTGACAAGTGCAATTAGTAACATTCAGTATTCTAAATAAACTGACACAAGTTCATTTAGGGGACCTTACGTGATCAATAGTATTGATAATACTGGTTAAGCCCATTTTTAGAATTCATTAATATTGCCATCAATACACATTCATACTGCTTTCCCATCAATATTTTAGCCAGTACCTAGAAATATTGTCAATATTATTGGCCATGTGTGTGATTTTTGCTATGAATAATTAGTTATCTTTGTTATAACGTCAGTAGATACTCTTCAGAATAATTATTCTGTGACATATAATTTATCTAGATCAAACAAATTAATTACCGTTAATTTTGAAAACTTGAAACAATAAGCCAAGTTATAATCAGGGTCCGGTGTGAAGAGGTATGTTGGTATGCTCTTTATGCTTCCATAGCTGTCTGTGTACTCAGGTGTAACTCTAGACAAATGAGTTGTCATTTGTTTGATACCTATACATTCTGCTTGCTCGGTTATCGTCTGTGCTATTTTCTATTGTATCCCCGATCCCAGATGTGTCTAATATTTCTAGCGAAACTCTGCAGCCTTTCAAATTTTGCAGTTTATTCTATCTAGGTCTATGTGTGATGGTGATTCTGTAGCCTAGTGTTTTGAGTTTTTAAGGATAACTGTTGTGATTCAGAATGTCGAGTGATGAGTCTCAGGTGATTGAGGATTTGTTTTCATTAAGGGTTATTCGCTAATATGTGTCTGGAAAAGATAATCAACCTTTAACTTATGATCCTTTAAAGTTGCAAGTAAAATTTTAGATTTGGAATTACTTTTTCAATGGGGTCATATTACCAATAATTCATAGAGAAAGGGTAAGTTGAAGAGCTCCTGCCAGTGAAGCAGTAAATTACAACTTTGAAAAATTTTGATTTCTATGCTTGTCATTAGATCAGGCATGTTACTGGTAGAAGGGGGAGGTCGTGAAGTCACTAAACAATTTTCAACACTCAAAAACATTTTTGAACCCAAAAATTGTTTTAGGTCAGGTAAAGCGTAATTCTGTTCGTTAATTTATTGAAAATTAAAATTTGATTCAGCTATGTAGCATAGTAATAGTAATTGGCTGTAGACAGTTGAAGAAGTCTTGTACTTAAGCACAGTAATTGAAGGGGTCCACAGTGGGCCAAAAAGTCTCAATTTTTGGTCAAAATTAGTATTTCAACAAAAACAAAACATTCTTTGTATATTATTGTTTTTTTAACACGTTTCGTAACGGTTTGCATAAAAAATCCGTAAATATAGCCCGGCCGGCTCATTATGAGTCGGCTGTCATGTAGAAATGTCCCGGCGGCTCAGATCTGAGCCGGCCGGGTCCGTCGAAATAGCCTGGGGGTTCTAATATGAGCCAGTGTTACAGTGAGACTAAATGGTTGATTGTGAAATACCCCTCTATTTTAGAGACTTAACTTTTGTAGTGGTCTATAGGGATCTATTTTAGAGGCTTGAAACTTTTGTAGTGGTATGTAGGGATATGGCCACATATGCAGTGTACTGGTTTGTTTATGACATATCGTGGGTATATGGTCTCTGGGTTTCTTGTCTTACTGTGTAAATATATTGTTGCTATGATTGTACTCCTGGACAACCACAGCTTGTCCATTGTTGCTATGTTGGTACTCCTGCAGCCGGTTAGTTTTCTATAACTGGAAAGTAATCTAAACAGTGTGTACACATGATTTTAGTGTTGTAAATGGTTTAAGCGAGACGTGCAGTGATTAAGGTAACATGTTTTATACATTAATAATATGTAATTGCGATGGGGTGGCTCACGTATGAGCCGAATCTAAAAATAGGCTAAATCCAAAAAAAGTCAGGACAATCGTATCCCTCCATGATACAATAATTAAAAACTTGAATTTAAATAGTAAATATTTTCTTAAAATTCTAGGGAACCCTTGGGTTTCACTATTGTGTTAAATAAAAAAAATGTTCCTTCTCAAAATGAGCTTTAGAATGGTAAAAATATTATTCAAATCAGTCCGTTAGGAGCCGAGATACGACGGATATATTGTAATAATGCGGCGGCTCATGGTGGCCATCTTTAATGGCTGCCATTTTGGTGTTGGCCACAGATTTCGAAGTGTCTCTCCGACTGAAAAGTAGTGTTCGGACATCGATAGTTCACCACCGATGTTACCATTGATATTAACATCAAACTAATACCATCAATGCTGCAAAATCATCAATGTTTTTAAGCGAAAAACGTCAATATTTTCAACTAAATCATATCGCAGTTTCTAATCTCGATATACCGGTATTCATTTAAAAAAAAAATACATGGCCGTAGCTAAAATCAAAATGGAAATTTAACATTAGGCCTATTTAATAATCAAATCAAATCAAATCACCTTTATTTCCTTTGGGTACAAATGTACAGTAGGACATGTGAATACATTCAGTGAAATACACGTTGTCATTACAAAATATGTCAATTATTAGTATTTTTTTATGCAAATTTATATCAGATCTTTTGTTGTGGACTGATATAAATTTGCCATCCATATTCGAGGTCGAAAAAAGACAAAATCTATCTTAAAATTCCATTTAAAACACATCTATACCAAAACATCGATGGTAGAAAAACATTGACTTTCTAACTTTTATAGTAAAAACATCGAACATCGACCGCCGAGCAACGATGTTTTGAAAACATGGATGTTCGATACCGAACACTACTGAAAAGTTTTGGCATCAACTATGATCACAAAAAGTGCCATACTCCAATCAAAAAGCGCAGTTTTTCTCTTACTCTGGCCATGGACACGACATACTAGGTCTTGGAACATTACAAACTGTCTATTCTCCACAACTATCTTCTGATTCTTCACAACTATCTTCTTTTTGAATGTATCCAGCTAATATCAATGGCTCTAAGATAACCAATAAACTAACTACACTCTCATGTAATGCAGGGTTACGGTGCCATGTCGCCAAACGGTGCCAGTGGTTCGGCCCCCACAGTTCCCCCCACTTCCGCCGACCCTGTGACCTCGCTTGGGCTGGCGGGGCCCCCACTACCCCCGATGTCCAGCTTCCGTGGTCCCAGTGGGGGCCAGTCCCCAGCTGGCATCCTCTACCCCTCGCACAGTCCGGTCGTTCAAACCCCGGGCGATACGCTAGGAAAAGCTTTGGCTTCTGTAAGTATTGTCCTAGTTAAGATGTGTGACATCATACAGTAGAATCTTGACAGTCACACTGTCAACTTTTAGTCATCTTGACAGTCTGTCACTAATTGATTTGTCAACTTATTCATATTTGTGCTTAATGACAAGTTAATGCCACTACCAAATGTAATAATGATCATTCAGTCAATTTAATTGTTTTAAATGGATTTATACTCTTACATTTGAAACACCTCCATTGCAGCAGACCTGTATTATCAGGGAATGTCAAATGCAAAAAAAGTTCAATCCAACAAATCGAGATATGACTTGTTTTTGTAAACTACATAAGAATAACATGGGGAATGAGTAAGCAGGTTAGCTGCAATAGGTATGGTAAAACTAAGTGGTTTTAATTCAGTATTTAGTAGATCTTAACTAGAAGAAGCCAAGTTTGATATCAAGTTTTATCAAGATATGTTAAGAAATAAGGGAGATATGTAATTTTTATTTCCCATAAAGATAACTTGGGGAATGAGTATGCAGATTGGCTGCCAAAAAAATTAAATATCAAGGATTTTAGACTAATATACATTAGATCTCATATTGGTGAAGCCACAAACCAAGTTTATTATGATTTGTTTAGAAGTTAGTGAGATATAGAATTTTACTTATTTCCCATAAGGTTAACATTGGGACAACATACTCTGTTTACTACTTTCAATATCTCAGTAAAAAATGGACTTAGAGCAATGATTCTATATACCAAATTGTTTTTTCCAGGCTGAATTCAATGGTGCTAACAAAAATTTGATAATTTTTATTCTTCTATGTGAAAAACTAAAAAAAAACATTTTTAGAGGTGTTTATCCCCCCCTTCTGGTGGTCCAATTGGGCTGGTTTTCGAATTGCCTGAATAATCACTTCTTTACAGTTCTGTGCCAAATTTCATTAAGTTCCGACCATTTTTGAGAGCTCTTATCGTTCTAAAAGACACATAATATATATAGGGATTTAGAAAATTTTATTTGAAAAACCTTCTCGTTGCATCCATCTACTTATGCTCAGTGACAAGTTAATGCTTTTACCAAATTTAATTTTGGTAGTCGTTCAGTTGAGTTGTTATATTAAATTAATTATTTCCCTTATATCTGAAAAAAACCTTCTTGTTACTTCATCCATTTGTTTGTTTGTAGCTTAGTCTACAGTCATAAAATGTAAGTACAGTATTTTAACACACTCATTAATCAGTGACGATCAACAACAAAGATAACAAATGAAACATTTTATTTCATATAATCTAGGGGTGTGCGAATAGTGATTTTTGAACTCGAGCCGAGCCGAGCTTTTTCAAAAGTTTTCGAGCTCGAGCTTTTTCGAGCCGAGCTTTTTAACAACCACAAAATTATGAAGCTTGATTTTAATTTTAAAAGATACAATGGACTAATGTTTGCATCCCTTAAGTTAACGTCAGCTCAAAACTAGAAAGCTTATCTCCAAAACAAGTTAATGATCTGATAGGTTCATCAATATTTTGTATTATGTTACATAAAATTGATCAAACTGGCTCAAAAAATAATTTATGTAGAAAAATAACCAATTTAAAATCTAAATTTATAATTTAACCCCCCAATTATTCCACAATAGTTTCACTTCAAAATAAATAGTTAAACTTACATAATCATTCTAGTTCCATACTACAACATTTCTTTCAAGAGTAGAAAGGAGTTAATTAGAAAGGTTTTAAAATGGTTGTATCTTAAAAAAATAACATATTTACATTTAGTCAAACTCAAACACAAGATTGATTTTCTTAATGTTCACAAAATAAAGATGATTACAAATAGCAGTCCCAATTGTAGCATAATATTGATGGTTAAATTATTTCAGAATATGAATGAAGTAATATAAAAATAATTTATTGTCATCCTAAAATTGATTGCATTCCTAAGCTTTTGTGGAGAAAATAACGTGGGTTAAGATAATCAGGAAGAAGAAAGAATCAGAAATTAGGACGGAATAGAGAGAAAGAAAGAAACAGCTACCTCTCTCACTCTCCTTATCAGTGGCCAGGGAGGGGGGGGTGGAGGTTGTTTACAAAAACTCTGTCCCGGTTTTTTGTCATTGTCTGACTCAGTGAGAGCTGCGTGAGTTAATTAAGAGATAAGGAATCCTTGCTACAAAATCCGAAATACAAACTACATGTCATACAATTATAAATTACGGCTTATATTTTTGTCTAATTTTTATAAATAAAATGAAACCAAAATGAAGCTTGTACGATATACGTTAAAGAGACAAGCCATGATAAAACAATAGACTTTCTTGCTGTATTTTGCTCTCCAAGGTCAACTAAATATAGCTTCGATTTCTGTCTAAATGGAGATGATTTCTTGTTACCTGTCAATGTCCTTTCCTTATCACTAGAGAATATTTTTTTTTGTATTTTTTGTGGGAGTGAAAAAGTCAAAGTCAAAGTCAAAACATTTATTGCCAGAAACATATTATACATGTATAGCCGTCGTCAAGTACATGAATGCATAAAAAGTTAAAATATTACTAACAGAAGAAACACAAGTAACATGAGTCTCTTAATGAGGCATAGGCCTGTTACTTCTTATTGATGACATGTTTTCCAAAAAATCATTAATATCATAAACACATAAATCACACAACATTTTTTTAACAGTTAATCAAAATTTTCTCAATTCTAAAGATTTAATATGGGAAGGTAACATATTATATATATCTAATTCCAAATTCACAAAAATTCTTCATTGTTGCTTGATAATTACATTGATTTACTCGCAATAAATTATTGTGTCTTGTAAAATGGCTATGAACAGAGTTATTTAGAAGAAATTCATTTAAGTTAGTTTTCACGTACAATAAACAATCTAAAATATACAAAGAAGTGACTGTTAAAATTCCAAGTTCTCGAAATAACGGTTTACAGTGTGTCCTATTACGGAAGGAAACGCTCTTCCGTTTGCCGTGTCCAAAAATAGATCACAATAATTATCTTTCCGATAAGAACTCTCTTATCAAAAGCTCGGCTCGAGTGTCGAGCTTTTTTGAAAAAAGTCAAAAAACCGAATACTGAAAAGCTCGACCGGTCGAATACTCGCACACCCCTAATATAATCGTTGTTGATTGTATGACCATCAGACAACTGCAAGATTCTTGATGTATTGAGTTAATAAATAAGAGCTTATATAACAGACAGGTGTCAGTCAAAACTTTTATTCATCATGTCTATTATGGTAAAGGTCATTCTAAGTCCCCATTGTTTGATTTATTATTACTTTATGAGAATGAATCTCAAGTGATATTGACTGACCAGAGACAGACAGACAGTCTATTTTACTGACTGACCAGAGACATACAGACAGTCTATTTTACTATACAATCTCAGTTTGTGAACACAGAACATTAATAAGCTGATACATCTAACAGAAGCTCAAGACTCAAACAGTCACAGCTAGTCATTTGTTGTTTTTGTCAGTCATTGAACAAACTGCTTCACTACCAATAATTGTGTTCACCATTTCCCTTTCTCAAAAATATGTGGTCTATTAATTGTTTGTGTGCATTTAATATTAAATCTAGAAGAGTACGAATACTTAGGTATCGATTTTTTTCAGCCAAGTTTATACTAATCGACCCGACTCGAAGTGTTTAAAAATACTCAAAGTTCAAGCTGAGTAGTTAACTCCCACCGTGGACCCAAAATCGGTACCCATGATTGAGTTTTACGATTGTTTTAACACCCATCTTTAACCACTGTTTGTGCTGATGGCAGCTGGTTAGTTGGTAATGTTAAATTTAATTTTGATGTGGGAGTTGAATTGGAACGCACCGTACTGATTTTACAAAAATGAATATAAATTAACAATTCAATAAATTAATTGAAAGAAATTAGAACATCAGACGATAAGAAATACGTGATAATTACGGTTAAAGCGGACTGTTTTGAATTTGAGTGCAAATTATAAAAAGAACGGGAGACGCTGTGTGCGCCTCTGCTGTGTGAGGTCTCAACGAACACTGCCTTTCTTCCTTAAAAAACAACCTGCGCCGTGACGGGGCAAAGGAGGGGGAATTTAGAAAGTTGTAACCGTAACAAAATATTTGGGCGGGAGTCCAAACAACCACCATTGACGAAATATCCTTTGTTTTAATTTAATTAAAGAGTTAAAAGTTATTGATATCAGTAGATTTATACCACTTAATTCCTTAAAGAATTTTCGGTTACTACTTGTCCCTTCTGTTAGTCAGTCTGAAAAAACATGTCGACTGATATTTTAACAAAACATAGGGTTAGATTTAATGAGAGAGTAAATTTAAGATGGCTTGAACTTATGTCATATCATTTTTAAAACAAGGATAACCATATCCAGTTCAAGATATTCACATTTGCCTTAATTTATTTCATATCATTTGACGTGCTCTTAACTCAGGAGCACCTCTAAGTTGAATAAAATTAAAGAATTAAATTTTATTTGAATAATAATTAGTTTTTTGCATTGTAGTTATGTTGAAGTAGAAAAACTATTATCTTGTTAATAAAAAAAAAAACTCGACTCGAATAAGGCTCGAAACTCGAACCAGTATTTAAAAACTCGACTGGACTCAACTTCAAAAATCATTTCTTGCACAGTTCCATTTAAATCTACAATTTATATTATGTATATGTACTTTGAGAATATGAATATCATTTGCATTGTTTGTTCCAGATCTATCCCACAGACCAAAGTGTAAGCAGTTACAGTTCGAACCCATCGACCCCCGTCAGTTCCCCGCCGCCGCTGACGGGCGGGCCCCCCGGAGCCCCTGGGGGGCAGAACTGGCCCCCGCACTCCCACCCCGCCTCCCCCCACTTCCCCCCAGACCACCGGACATTACACATGGTGAGCATTCTTTACATAGTGAAATAATTGTGTATTTTCTGTAAATTCACCTCCAAAGCGTGGCAGGGTATTGTTATTGACTACTTGTTATCACCAGTCGTCACTGGAGCGAACCGATAAACGAGAATGTTTTTCTTTCTGCTTAATTTTGTACCACAACTACTTACTTTTTTTAGCCTTCTGTTATTGACTACCATTCAAAATATTGAAATTGGGAACCAAAATAGTATTCCTCGTTTTTGTTTATTTCTCGGAGCCTTCGATACCTCATGTCTTATTTATATCTGGACCTCTTATAACCAGTCTAGTGGTCTTTCATAAGCAGTTGAACGTATTGTGCATATCTTTATTACATACATATTTTTAATGAGTCCCTAGAGCCTAATTATGTACGAAGTTAGTTTTAATGGGGTATGAGTATGCAGGTCTGCTAGTGCAGATATATATTAAAAATCTATGGTCTTAAATAAATATCCGATAGAACTCAACTAGAAGAGGCCATATATACAAAATTGTATTAAGATATGTCAAGAAATAAGAAAGATATAGAATTTGATTTATTTTTCCCCGAAGAATTAAATGGAGAATCAGTATGCAGGTTGCTTCTTAAAAGACAATTTAGTTATTTTTAAATCAAAACTGTGAAATATTCTTTGAGGGAATAAATATCTCAGTAAGATAGGTTCTTCGCAAAGCATGTCAGGTAAGTTGTTATTTATTTATTTTTTTTTTAATTAAAGAGTAGAACTCCACTATTCAAGATGTGCTGACCTATTTTTAAGTACGAATACTTGTCAAATAAGTGCTTTAAACTCAAGTAATTTAATTTGGCAAAAAATTTTTCTGGTTTTAGTTATTGAAATGAAAATTGTTAAATTGTGTACGCTAATTTTGCTCTTTGTCTCTATTTTTAATCCAGTCAGTATGGTAAAATAATCGATGTGGATTTCTACTGTTTTTGTAGAATGTTCAGTTTACAGAGTTTTGATTGGTGCATGAATTTTTATCGTTTGCAACAATTTTAATTTCCAATTGTATTCCTGTGATTGCTAGGAAACTAGCCTTCAGGGCAAGCAACCAAGTCTAGGCAATCCTACTTGAACTCAAAATAAGAATAATAATAAATAATTAAATACATTTTTTCCAGTTAATTCAGTTATGTTAACATTAACAGTGACTATTAGATGTGTCTTAGCCACTTGCTGTAATTGGGCACTTCATGAAGTGCCCAGTGCTGCCCAGGCACTTCATGAAGTGTCCTACATGCCTGGGCACCAAATGTATTTCGATAATTTCAATCAGAATTACGGCATGTGCTCAACATAACTGGACACTTCATGAAGTGCCCAATGCTCATTGGACACATGCTGTAACTATAGACAATAACTGGACACTTCATGAAGTGCCCAATCTCATTGGACACATGCTGTAACTATAGACAATAGACAATAGACAAAGAATCTTTATTGACATATTCGTTAAGAATAGTGTTAAGAGTCATTACAATGTTTTTTTTTTTTACCGGTCAGAAATCTTATATCACCAGTATAATGATGTGTCACAACACCACATTCATATTCATAAAATTTCTTGTACCCAATATGGCGGCTGAAAGTTAATACTCATTCAAAATGAAGTATTTACCATCCAGCAACTATCGGCAATGGTTTAAAATCAATACCTTGGAGAATATTTGTTTTGATACCATGAATAAAAGTTTTTTCGATATCGGTTTCTGTATTTTTGGCCCTGTGAACTTTGACCTTCGATATATTCAAAGTTGCCAGAGGATGTCATTCTGGTAGCCGTCATATTCTTGTTCAGTTCATCAAATAGTACTAGAATCAATAATAAAATTGAAGTCTGACCCAACTTCAAGATCACATGGCTCGGCAACCAGACTATTTTGGCTAAACACCTTTATTAATATAATTATTCAAACAATAAACAATTTTTTACCGTTTCTTGTTTTAATTTTAATATTAATGATGTAAAGCCAAAGTAACTGAGACGTTTGAGAAACCGTAAAAAAAACATACAGGCAAGAATTCTCTGGTTTAGTGTCAAGTCAGTTTTATTCTCAAGGTTTTACACTATTCTTTCAACATTTTCCTATTTTAAATAGGAAAATAATACCCTAATACATTACACCAACAGCCAACCAAAGCTACTAACAGCAACGTAAACAGCAGTTTTACGTTTTTACATCAAGTGCCCAGCATCTGAGCTGGACACATAGTGTAAAAGGAATAGTAACAGCTAGTGCCCAACGAGCGTTGGGTACTTCATGCAGGGCCGCCGAGAGCCAAGCCGGGCCCCAAGTCTGCACATCGTATGGCCTCTGGGGGGTTGGGGCTATGGAATATCCCCCAGCAAAAGGGGGAGTCCTCCTCCAGAAAATTTTCGAAAATGATATCTCTAAACTCGCGTTTTCAGGCAGTCAAGAGGTGGAACATCATGCATATGGGAACTCCAAAAATCTGAACCAATTCAACTGAATGGTTGGTCGGATTTAGAAAACAGTCTACTCTGATTAAAAATGACCGCTATTAGTGATCCCGCACTATTCCATTTTCCAATCATTCATCTCTTTCCCATAACTTCCACGTTCGTGTTCGTTCCACTCACAAAGTTTACTCTTTCATTTTTTCACGATCAATGCGCACAATTGTTTTTTTCCGGCCATCTGCGTTAATCGCAACATATGTTGTACTATTATTGTTTACCATTGTGGATAATTTCATCATAAAGTATTTAAGTTGTTGTCACTATATTTTAATGCAAATTAAAAATAAATAAAAAATCCGCTCAACCCGGGCCCCTTTGGAGCCCGGGCCCCAAGTTTCAGACTTGGCTGACATGGCCTCTCGGCGGCCCTGACTTCATGGAGTGCCCAGTTTTGTTGGTCACAAACTGTAATTTTTAGTAAAATTGTTGATTACACTATCTGCCCAGGCGAGTTGGCCACTTCATGAAGTGCCTGATGAGCGCTGGGCACTTCATGAAAAACCCAATTACAGCAAGGGACTATGACAGATGCATTTGGTTGAAAAGCAATTGTTATGTTTCCTGGTTATAAGGGTAGCTGGCTGCCCTATTTTAAAAATTCATTCAAACTAAGGATGTTTGGTGGCTTTTTACTCTTAAATGGCCAAGTTAATTCCTGCCTTATTTTATATCCCATGAGTCAACAATGAAAATTTCAATTCACTGCCTGCATTTTTAGTGACATTCCCTTTAATATTGCCACTACATGTTATTTTGGTCTAAAAGCGGTCAAGGTAACCAACAAAACACTCTTATGTTTTCTTGTTAAAGCCATGTGAATCAGAAAAAAAGAATTCCCAACAAAAGTTTAAATTTGTGAATCAATACAAGTATGGTATTTCATTAGGAATTAATCTCATACCATGGTTGTAGTGTATAAAGCTACCCAGCTAAATCAAGTTGGCTTTGACCTAAATCATGTTTGGGGAATTTTAGGAAAATCCACCTAATAAATTCTGACCAAGCTGAATCTTCAAACAGATGTTAAGTAAGCCTCCCAAATTAAAATGTCAAAAGTCCCCGGCAATCCCTGCTGTGCTCAAGCCGCCTTTCTTAAAAAAAAAACCCTTTCCGTTTCGTGTCCCTCTATATATTTTTTCATCCACTCAGAAACCATAAGAGATCAAAAAGTGTAAGTGACATTTTTGTAGAGTATAAAATTTCCAATGAAATGAGTATCAACATGTTGATAAAAATTTAAAAACAACTGCTGATATTAGTTTTCTGAAATGTTGTAATTCTAACACTCCTGCCATTAGGAGTACACATAAAATTTTGTGCAAAATAAATTTCCAATGGAGCGAAGCCCTTTGATCTTATTGAATAATAAATCATATTTATAGAACCCAGTTAAAAATTCCTGTTATTTGACACCTCAGTCATCAAAACTGGTTAACAATAAAGCTGGCGTAGCTCACAAAAAGGTTTTCCTAATGGAATTTGTAAATATAATACCACAAGGATTAATTTTTGTGAGCTTACCCATGTATTTATTGTGGACCAATTTTTAGCATTGAGGTGTCGAATAACTGGGTTTTTATGAGGATTCCATCTACATAAATAATTTATTAGTCATTAAAACAGTGGTTCCCAAAAGGTGGTCCGCGGACCCCCTTCAAGTGGTCCATGGCGTTAGGCCTCTACATATTGGCTATTAGGGATGGTCAGGTCCCGAAATTTCGGGAAATTCTCGAGAAAATTAAATTCCCAATTTCGGGGCCGGATTTTTATTCACTTTGGAAAGTTTTCGGGACAGGATCGTTTTAGCGATCGCAACTAAACAGCAAGTGTAGCTTTGCAAAACTCGCGATCGGCCGCGGAAAATGATCTCGCATATTTGGTTCACATATTTATAAACGGCAAATCCAGCTTTGCAAAACTCACGATCGTTTGCTAAAACTATCTTGCATATTTGCCGATTGCATATAAACGGCAGCTTTGCAAATCTTATGATCGGCCGTGAAAACCATCATGGCGTGTATTTGCCAGTTGCAGTTGAACGGCAAAAATAGTTTTGCGCTATTCGCGAACGACCGCGAAATACGCTAACCGATGTTGACTTACGAAACTCGCGATCAGCCGTGAAAAACGATCGCGCTTATTTGCCTATTGCTGATAAACGACAAATGTAACATTGCGAACTCGCAATCGGGTGCGAAAATCAATTTTAGATATTCACTGATAGCGGTTAATCGACAGGAATAACTTGCTAGAAGGCTAGAGTGATGATTTTCACGTTATCGGCCACATTGGCCGGCTACAAATTATGGTTTTGCCCATTGATTCAATTTT
Organism: Flexamia atlantica; assembly: GCA_035578135.1. Taxonomy (NCBI): domain Eukaryota; kingdom Metazoa; phylum Arthropoda; class Insecta; order Hemiptera; family Cicadellidae; genus Flexamia; species Flexamia atlantica. The sequence continues at coordinate 10,057,409 of JAQJVK010000017.1, read as the reverse complement.
CTAAACTAATTCAGATGACATTGAATCCCAGCCGAAAGTATGATTATTTTCATAAATAAGTAAAAAACATACACAGTTGACTAAAGTAAAGAATTTGAGACTTTTGAATTAAATTTCAAATACATAGGTAATTAAATTAATATTTTATGTAATTTGAGAAATATTAGGGAGTCGCGAAAAGCAAGAACTTCAAAGCCTAAAATTTATAAAAATACAATAACATGTTTACTAATTATACTTGACAATATATTGTCAACATGCAATAACCATCGATGTAAATAAATACAACTGGATAGCGCATTCCCCGTAAGGCTCGTGTAGTGATTTCCGAGCCAACACAGCCGTGCGTTGGGGTTGCAGCCAGGCCAAATTGAAGGGGCGTTGGGGGAAAAAGCGCGAGATTGTTTTGTTAATCGTATTGAAACCGCACGGATTTGGGAGCAGTTTTACGGGCAAAGCTTGCTAGATGTATTGCTATAACTATTAAGTAATTACAATTAATATTTAACTAGACGGTCAGTACAAGTTTGCCGGCAAAAGATCCGTTCCCCCATCGCCCCTGCAAAATCTTAAACGCAACCACTGCCGGCGGCTCACGTCGCGGGGCCTGGCTTATGTAAATAAGTTACCAATCCAGTGTACTTATTTACATCGATGGCAATAACCACTCAGGTATTTTACTTTTGGCTTTGTGGAAACCAAACTAAAACCAAATACCTAAAATCAAAAAGCAAAAACTTAAATACTATTGTGTTTATATCAAACGTTAAAAAATGTATTTTATTTGGTATATCTTATATAATATTTCTGGGTTTCAATGCATTAAAATTAGAAAGAATAAAAATTCAAATCCAATAAAAAATAACAATAAATAAACAATAACTTTACCATTTTATATAAGTTAGTATTTGACTTACAATTAACCATTTCATTAAGTTTTACTTTTTTATTATTTGGAATGTGTTTTTAATTTTTGCTATTTTGTCAATTATATATACCCTAAATAAGTATTTTTTCACTTAACTTTATTCCTTGAAATTTTGTGAGTAGGTAGGATATTTATTACAAACCGTTACATATGACATTGTTTTTAACCTAATGTAATAAAGTAAAATAAATTTGTGAACGAGCATTTCCTGAAGCTTCAGTGAAGGCAAAAATCCTGTCCCATCCCGTCCCGAATTTAAGAAGGAAGAAAAAATCCTTTCCTGTCCCTTACCGAACTGAAAATCCAATCCCGTCCATCCCTCTATAAAACTATTCGGTAAATTTTGGTGGGTAAAAGCAAAAATAAAAATAAGAAAACTGTTATATGAAGTATACTGAATCGACAGTGTTAGATACTGGATCGTGATCGTATATGCGCGCGGGCATGCAACTGAGCATGTTGTAAATCAAATATAGCTTTAGGGGTCCCCGATTGTTTAGTTCGTACACCTGGGGGTCTGTGACTACCTGTTATTTGGGAACCACTGCATTAAGATATAAGGGCTTCACCCCCTCTGGGAATTTATCTTACATCAATTTTTATATGTATTCCCCATGATAGGAGTATTAGAATGACAACATTTTTGAAAATTAATAATATCAGCCATCCACAGTTATTTTTCAAATTCCTTATTCATGTTTATACTCATTTTATTTAAAATTTTGTCCTCTACTAAAACCCCATATACACTTGTTTTGTATCTCTTATGATTTTTGTGTTGATTGAAAAAAATTGACCAAAATGGTTTTTTCAAGATGGTGGCTGGAGCACAGAAGAGACTTCTGGGGACTTTTGACATTTTAATTAGGGAGGTTTACTGAACCAGCAATTCAGTTATATTTCATCTGAATTAGCATCAAGATTTTTTAAAGGTATTAGCAATTTAGAAAATATATGCATTTGATGGTCGTACGTGTCAAACAATTGTTGTCAACATTGCCATATTTTGTTTAAAATCTTAAAAAAGAATTAAAGGTTGAAGATTAAAATATAAGTTCAAATTTTTGGTTTTCAATTTAATCACATGACAAATTTCCCATTTAGACCTAAAGTTATACATTGAAGTATTTAGATGATAAACATTTTAACATTCTCCTGTCCATCTTATCGACCCAGGCCTTTCGTAAAGAAATAATTCCTTACTTAAGAAATATAACCTTCTTAATTCAGGACAGAACTTAGAGCTGTTATCGGTGTTTAATTAATGGAAAAAATTAGAGGTGTGCGGATATCCAAAAAGTCGGTTCGGTTTCGGATTCCATCGGATAACTGAATCCGATCCGAGGGTTTTACGGCTATCTATTGAGGTTAGTCAGATATCCGAGTTTATCGGATAGACTTCATTTTTGTGGAAAATTTCAAAAAATTATCAATTTTTGTCGTATTAAAGATGAACCAAACAAAACACGTCGCTGCCAACTTAAATAGTGTACATTCGCTGTGACGCGACGCTACACAAAAAAAAAACTAACTATGAAGTTAAGCCACTGTTATGTAATATTTTATTAACTTTCATCTAGTATGGTTCAAATGAATTTTTAACTGGGAAAAATATTTTTGTTTTATGTATTGTTTTTACTATAATATCTTGGATACTGTTTTGGCTCATCGGTTAGCCTGTGCTGAAGTACGGAGTGTCAAACCATCGAAGGTGACTGTATTTTATTTTGGTACAGCAGTGAGGATTATGAGAGGCACGAGTAGTGGTAGGTGGTTGTTGCATGTGTTGTGTTGTTTTTAGGGGTGTGCGAGGAGTAGTGATTTTTTTTAGTGTGATCCAGTTTTTAAATACTCGCTCGTGTTTCGAGCTTTTTAGGTGTAGAGTTTTTTTTTTAGTAAGAATACAATAGTTATTAAATAACTATCATGTAAAAGATTATTACTAATTTTCAAATCAAATTTAACACTTAAATGTTATTCAACTTAGATGCGCTCCTGAGTTAAAAGCAAGTTTATGGAATCATTTCAACTAAATTAATGCAACTTTTTACAACTTTAAAAAACAACTTTTACAACTTTAAATTTATACAACTTTTTAAAATCTTGAAAAGTTGGATTTTGTTTTTCTTTTTTCAAATAAAATGACTAATGCCTAGGCTGTTTTAATTATATTACGGTTTTAGTAAGCCTAACTCGATGTTTAGTTAAGATATTAGCCTACATGTTTTCTCTAGCCTACATGTTTTCTCAGATTGACAAGCCATAGGAACAAACAATAACTTCAAATTCTTGGAAACAATAAAGTGCTACAAATCTGTCGATATCAATAACTTGAAAAACCCTTTAATTAAAGTAAAACGAAGGATTTTTTGAACGACCGAAAAACTCAATCGCGTTTGCTGATTTCGGGTAAACAGCGGGAGTAACTACTCAACTAGAAACAAGTATTTTTGGAAAGTTCCAGTCCAATAGTATAGACTCAGCTAAAAAGAAAAAAAACTAGATCTAAAGTTCTCGCACACCCCTAGTTGTTGTGGTGTGTTGTGTCGTTTGTCGTATTGATTGTTCAATGTTTTGGGAGTGCAGCCCCCCGCGCCAGAGAGTCAGAGACTGGACGCCGCCATCGGTTTCTTACGCAACCACACCGATATCAGAGAGGTACGTTCACAAGTCTGTTGGTTACTTATCCCTCATATGGAGGCCACCCCGAAACTACATGCAATAGGTCTTACACGTTTTCTTGTTTAATGTTTTTCTTCATCTAGTATCATAGAAAATATCGTTTTTATTGGTTTTATGCCTGTCATACATGTAAGTAGGACAGTGTCTTGGGGGACGGGGAGCATTGCTGCACTCTGCTAGCCTAGATGAGCTATTGTTATTCATCGGACATAATTTTGCTCTATAACCAGTTAGGTCAGGTTACACTAGGCTACCCTACAAAGGTATCTAAAGATAATAATCTTAGCTATGATTTATATGTATCACTCCAAAAACAGGGTGTCTACCAGTCAGGAATTTGGGAAAAACCAGAAAAACTTTGGGGATATTGTATGGTCAGAAATAGTCGGGAAAAAGTAATGAATATCAACCTCGGGTCAGGAAATTCAAATCGGGCTGTAAAACTATACGAAATAGTCGTTTTGTCTTTATTATCGTTGCCTCGACCAGCGAATCTCTCGATCGAATCGCGACAGAATAATTTTTCAGGCATTTCGATCGGAAATTCTGTCTTTAATACTGCTGCCGGCAAATCTTTCATTGGTAATACGGCCATAAAATCGCTCTCTCGTTTCGCGGCTGACAAGTCTCACTATTAAAACGGCCGTCTACTTCTCGGTCATATTGCTTCCAGAAGTCGTGCTCTCTTTTTGTGGCCATCACATGCAGGTCAGAAAATCTATTGTTTATACTGCGGCTGACATTCAGAGTTTGTGGAGGCGGTACTTCACAAAAGACCCCTTTGTAAAGAGATTCAAAAGGGGGATGAATTGTTCACTTCCTGCAATTAGACTAGTAGATTTGTAAAGGTGTTCCCACATAAGGACTAGTACATTATGCTTGAACTGTGGCGGAAAAGCTTCCCTTCTTTCGGCCTAGTACTTTATAATGACGATCCCCCTCCCCCCTCCCCCCCCCACATCCTCAAATCATCTTTGAATTCTTTAAAATGCAAGTTGGAAGATTGTTTGTTAACAAAATAAAAATGTTTAAGCTTTTTTTGTATTTGTTATATTTTTTCATGCTGGCATTCTCATCCTGAATGTCTTCATTATGACTCTTATTATGACTTAAGTTATCCTGAAAACCAGTTTGTAAAGTGAGGAACTTTTCAAATAAAGGCACTTATTATTATTATTATTATTATTATTATTATTATTATTATTGGTTGAAACTTCTTCAACCACTAATAACCACTTATTGGCGAGACTTCTTCTCCTCGCAGTTCTTCTAGAGCCAAGACCTTTCTTCCTTTCTTGGGTCTTGGCTCGCCGTCTTTCTTCTTTCCTGAGCTAATCTTGCTCACCCTCTTCCTTCTTCGACCCCAATCTTTGGGTGTCTCTTCACGCCTTCTTCTTATCCGTGTTGGGCCGGAGCAGAATGTCCCAACAGTATCCCCTGCTTGCCGTAAAAGTCGGCTACAAGGGGAACAGCAAGTATGATGTCTGCAAAAAACCACGGTATCGTACGCCAGGTGGGTCAGGACTCCGGTCCGAAATCCCACCCCGATCATTCGGGCTGCCCTACGGATTCTGGGGAGGGCAACCAGACATTCTTGACTGTTCCACAGTCACGGAGAAACAGCATGGCGAGCACGACCAGCATGGGCAGTGACTTCAGTCATGCCACCGCGCAAGACCTGGAGTACTGCGAAATGCAATGGGGGAACGTCCTCAAGGCCCGCGAGGAAGAGCAGGAGATCTTTGGCCAAGTCGAGACGTTGTTGACCAACATGACTGGAGCCTGCAAGATCCAGAAGAACGTCAACAACACGGTGAAGGAGGGAATCCTCTCCCTATCCGTGTTGTTTGAGAAGCTGAAGCTCCTGCGCAGATCGGCGGAAGAGACTCAGGACAGGTACCACCATAATGTCAATGACATTGAGGTGGCGAGAGACGCACGAAAGAGGACTAGGTCGCGGATCCAAGGGCGGCTCCTTAAGGATGCCGTCCTCGCGGCCAGTGCCTCGGCTCCAGCCAAGCGGGTGCACAGCCCTAGTGAGAGCTCTGACGAGCACGAGCCTAGGGTTGTGCCAACGAAGAAAAAGAAGAAGGCAAAGAAGAAACCAAGAAAGGCGGAGACGGAGGATCTGCCGGCTATCACGGTTACCAAACCCGATCAGGGTGCGGTGGCCGTGAGGCCGAAAGCCAAGCCGGGGGCGAGCGCTGGTCCATCATCTGTGCTCGTCAGAGTAGCTGGCGGCCAGTCATATGCGGGTGTTCTCGGGAAGATCCGAAAGGACCTCAACCCGGACACCTGCGCCGCCAAGATTGTTTGCGCGAGGCCGACTCCGAAGGGGGATGTTATCCTCCGGCTGGGGAAGGGCTCAGACAGACAGAAGTTCACTGCAGCCCTCGGAGCTGCTGTCGGCAACGCGGGCAACGTCATTGCCCCAGAGAAGCGTGTGTCCGTCGAGGTGAGGGACCTCGATGCCCTCACGGAGAGACAAGAGGTGGTCGATGCGCTCGACAAGGCCCTTGGTGGACCCAGTGACAAACGCAGGGTGTCGCTGGGACCGGCAAACAAGCGGCAACTAAAGATGGCGGTCCTCGACCTTTCCGAGGAAGAGGCCGCCAAAGTCCTGAAGCAAGGCCATCTTCGGGTGGGTTATCTGAGCTGCGCGGTGCGCCTGCGAACCGTGGTCGTCAGGTGCTTCAAGTGCCTAGGCTACGGGCACCGTCGCAGCGAATGCACGGGGACGGATCGGTCTGCTCTTTGCTTCAAATGCGGAGAGTCGGGCCATCACCACAAGGATTGCGGCAACGCAGTTCACTGCTTCCTCTGCAGTGAGCTGCAGCCGAAACCGCAGTGCGACCACATCGCTGGTTCCGGGGCATGCCGCGTTTTTAGGCTTGCCCTGGAAAACGCCAAACAGGCAGAAAAGCAACGCAAGTCCAAGCCGGCTAGAAGAAGAGGGAAGTAGTTTCCTCTTCTGACAGACCGCGGTCTCAAGTATGTGGTTTTCCAGCACGGGGCCTCCCCCTGAAGTAATGTGCGAAACAGTCCCGGGGGGAGATTCGCCCGGAACGAGGAGGTGGTTTAGTGGGTAGGGCTTCGGCGAGTCCCACACTTCGTCCGTAAATGGATTCCACCTATCTTCCACAAAAAAAAAAAAAAAATTATTGGTTGAAAGGGTGGAATCTTTCAAATATCTTGGGGTGGTTATTGACAGTAAGCTTAGTTGGGCTGAACATATAAATCATTTAAATAAGAAATTAAGGAAATGCATATTTGCATTCCACCAGCTCAGCACAATCCTTAATTTTAATGAAATCAAGATGGCGTATTTTGCATATGCCCAATCGTTAATGGAAGGTGCAATCATAGCCTGGGGAGGAGCATACAAGTCCACCTTTCAACCTCTGGCGGTAACGCAGAAAGCCATTTTAAAGGCTGCTATGGGTAGGTGCCGACGATACCCTTCGGAGGCGCTCTTCAACGACTGGAACGTATTAGACATAAGACAATTGTTTATCAGGACTTTACTCATTTATACGTACAAACACGCTGACTGTTTATTTGACAATGTGAACCACACTTACTCAACTAGACATGCCGTTGCAGTGGGCATTCAGACTCCTAGACTCGTGAAAAGTTTCTCTGTCACAAATTGTCACTACATTCTACACATACTATACAGGGAACTTACCAGAGTCACTGAAGGATTTTGAAACTTGTACACTTGCGACTTACAAAAAACGCATCAAACATTGGTTAGAACAAATTGGAAGAGATAACATTGAAACACTGATTACTTCACAATACAGACATTAGTTACTCAGAGCAGCAGGTTTTTGCAAGAGTGCTGTTGGTATGGATGTGTGCGTGATTTTGTGACTGTTTGTTAGGAGTGGAATTTCTAAGGGGGGAGGGGGGGGTTTTGTCTGTCTGTCTGGTCGTCTTCGCAAGTGGCAAACAAAAAGCGATCCATTGATAAGCGGATGAAATTAAAATCATTAAAAATAGACTCATTCTCACGCACAGGATTTCGTTTCCTATGTGAGAATTAATTTCATAGTTTAAGCTGCCAATGTAATTAATGTAACTATTAACTGGAAATAAAGATATTTGAATTGAATTGAATATTATTATTATTATTACATTTGCTAATGATATACCACGTTAGAATAGTATATTTGCTCATGGTAACCCCGTCTAAAAGATGGATCTTATTCATACTGTGCTCACTCTCATATTTCATGTTTTTGAGATCAAAAGCCTGTTTGAGAAGTTTAAAAGCCTAATTTTAATTCATTATTTCTCTTTTTATAGATATTTGCCGGGATGTTTGCAATATTGTAAACCACTTGAATACAACTTTTCCTTTAATTTAAGGTTTCGAACACATTCGTGTAAAAGAAGACAATAAAATAAATATTAGAGGTTTTTTGTTAGATAATCATTATAATCGGGGACAAAGTTGAGAGAATATAAGGCTCTTTTCCCCATTTATCCAGGTAGTTGAAGTTGAAACATAGGGGGTGGGTTTCGTACCTATATGAAAACTGAACGTTGAGATAAAAGGATTTGGTTCAACAGATGAGTAATAGTAAAAATGAATGAGTATACGATTTGACCAATTTTTTATGCTGATAATTGAAATTAGTTTTTAAATTATGAATATTAAAATTGCCTTTTGATATCAAATGTATTCGGATTCATTTCAGTCTGGACATGATTTTTCAAAGTGGAATAAAATTAATTATAATTATTGCAATATTAGTTATGCAAAATATATTTCGATTTTGGAGCTTGAAGGCGCATTTTTATGCTTTTTTATACATTTTATCTTGAATTTAAAACATTGAAAATTTAATCCAGGTCACATCACTGGAATTCAGAGGGAAAATTTAATTAATGGAATTTTAGCTTCCTGGAAACTAAATAATCAAAACAAAAACAGAAACTTACAAATTTTGTTTTCCTATCAAAAGTTATATATCAAATTGATATAATATCTGGTATTTCTTATATTATTAATTGTTTTTCAACACATTGAAATCAGAAATAATAAAAATTTAATTTTAGTAAATAATAATAATAATAATAAATAAACAATAACTTGATTTGTCTTTTTTATAATATTTTGAATTTTAATAAGCAATTTCATTCAGTTACTAGTTTTTTTCAATGAGTTTTTTAATGTTTGCTATTGAAAATCTAATCCCATCCATTCCTGCCTTGGAAGTCTGAACACAAGTAAATTTTGTTTTCCTAGGAATAAAATTTAGTTGGATTTCTGCATAATATTGGACCAGACAATTTTCTTTGAATGAGGATCAATCTTTAGCTGCTCAACCCTCTTGTGCTTGGCAGCGATAGTTGTATCGTCGGCAAACACAAAAAGTTTATTTTCTGGACTGACAGAATAATGTTGTTTTTATAAACAAGAAAAAGAACGGGGCCTAAGTTCGATCACTGCTGCACACCGCAAGAGATTGATCTTTTATCCGACAATACAAGCTGATTTTGAATTTTGATTCGTCTTGAATTTATAATACTTGGTGTCTGTCCCTGAGATAGGATTTTACCCATCTTAGGGCCAAGTTTGTCACACCAAGTGCTGAAAGTTTCTTTAAAAAGATGTCAGTCCTGACAGTCGAAAGCCTTACTGAGATCAGGAAATATACACCAATCACAGTGTCAGTGCCCTAGACTGCATTACAACGATTATTTACAAAATGGAGTTATGCCAGTTTTGTTGAAATTGATTTTCTGAAGCCACACTGTCTTTCCCTCTAGAGTTAGTTGCGCCTTCAGTAGTTCTGCAGCTGGCAACAGATAGCTTTTTCGATAAATTTGGAAACAACTGACTGAATGTGTAGAATTTTTATCCCTAATAAGTAAAACGTCAAGGAAAAGTTAAGTAAATAGGGAGGGTCTAATGACTATTGAAAGAGAAGTGTAGGTTGGCTTATCCACTTTGTTTGTGTGAGTGAATCTAACTGGGATCCGACCACAGTCCCTGATTGAAGTGTAGTCTAGTTGCCATTGTAGACCAATTCACACTAAAGTGGCTTGAAGCAGTCATTTCAAACAGTTAATCCTCTACTATAGTTCTGGACAGCCTTACTGGCGGGTGAGTGAGTGCGCTGTATTCGGAATTAGCGTGAAACATCTGTGTTATGTTGGCAACCAATCATATGATCACATGTTTAAGTAAAGACGCACTTACGATATAAAAGTTTATGCTGCAAGCTCATACAGGGTGTCCACAGAGCGGGAATTTCGGGAAAATCGGGAACTATACGGGAATTATATTTCACCGGGAAACATGCGTGAAATATACGTGAATTTTGTCTGAAATACGGGAACTTTGCTATTGACGCTATTGTGTAACGCGATGGACGAACGATTTTTTCTGCCAAGTTTTCGTCTAAAAAGTGTAGTCGTGAGATAATTTATGAACCAAATATAAAAGAAATATATTTTTCAGTCTTATTATGCCAGCAGGATATTCCAGGAAATAGTTTTTGTGCTAGACAGTCTTGTGACGGATGGAAGATAAGGAAGCAACAAAAAGTGGTAACGTGTGGATGCGTATTATTTGGCTAGTGCAATAAGACCGGAAACAACGAGACCGTCATGTCGTTGACTTGTTTAATTCCTTAGGACGAATGCCAATAAATGTGTGAGACTAAACTGAAGAACGTAATTGTGAAATAATTTATTGATAACGCCGAACGATTACCATTAAACATCGTAATATTCTATTTTGCCCTGAAGATTTTTAGTTGTGTCTGAAATCATTTTGGAGCAGTCCTATACCGCACCTCGCATTTCGTTTTCCTTACTTTTTTTCTGTAATAAATTGTTTTAAACTGCTAAGACTTACACTATTCCAACCCATTTTTTTGCCCTGAATTTTGTAGATATCAAATTTTGCAGAAGTGAAGAAAGTATGAAATTTAGTTTTTTGATCGAACAATATTATCTTTATCTGTGGTAATTCAAAATAAATTATTATAGAACCGATTAAAGGAAAACTATGCTGATGATTTAAAAGATAAAGCAGTAAGTTTTATAAGCAAATAACCTAAGGTAGAATAAGAATAAGAATTAATTTATTGTCTCAGAGGCATAAAACAGCATTGACAAAGTCAAAAAATAGCAGTGCAATACCACCAAGTCAAATTCCTTAACCTAATGACTTAAAATACATATAAAACATTTAAAACATCATTAGGCCTAATCTCATTTTAAAATAGATCTCTCATTCAAAAGTCAATCTTGTCAAAAGCAAAAAACTCACTGATTGAATAAAAAGGATTCATTGATAGCCATTTATAAAACTTCTGCTTAAAAACCTTAAAATTATATTTATCTACAAGATCACTAACCTTATTGTAAATCTTCAATGACAATACCACATGACTAGATAATGATTTGCTTAACCTATTAAAATCTATATTTGCCTTGCTTTTATTACGAGTATTGTAGTAATGTACAGGGTGTCTTGCAACCCTATGAACAAACATATATAGCATTATTCCTTGGGTTAAGACAAACACATTTTACTATATAAACATGGGTCTATCGTGCCTAGTTTTCCGTCTGTCTGTCTGTATGTGTTTTACACACAAACATTCATAACTCCTAAACGGTTTGAGGCACAGCGTTGAAATTTTGCACAAATGTTTATCTTATTAAGGTCTATGTTTGTTCAAAATTATACTAAAATACCATTAACCGTTTCAAAATGGCGGCCATTTTAATTTTTTGATGCCAAATTTCACGAAAATTATTAATTTAAACAAAGAAATACAAGAGTAACTTTTTTTAGTAAATTTTATGACAAATCCAACGACGCTTAAATTATTAAAATCGAGTAAATATTAATCGAGATATCGTAACTTTAGTCCGACCGGCCAAGGCTCATAGTGCATTTTATCCACTGAGAGCTACAAGTTCCATTGTTGCATTGTTGGCGGCAGTTCAAAATATTCAAAGGTAAATAAATAATAAACTAAAAATTTTATCAACAAAAGTTAAGACTAAAAAAGCTAGACAATTTCTAGGAAATAAAATTATGTATCATTTATTCTTATTGACTAAATTAATTACATTGACTACATCTGAATTAATTACATTAATTAATTGATTTGACTAAGAAAATTACATTTTGGTTAACATAGGCTTCCATGGTTATTAAAACGTCCATGAGAAAAGACCAAACAACAAAACAGCTGATTACAAGTTTCATCATCTTAAGTGACTCATTTAACAGAGGGTTATTAGAGTTTTAATAGTTGCTCAAAATGTTGTCCTCGAACTTGGTTGCAGAGTCGAAAGCGCTTTAAGGATGACTCTCTGGCTTTTTCGAAAACATCACTTTCTTCAATGGTTGCAGCAGCTTCAACGATTCTTGCCACAAGATCCATATCATCAGTTACAGGAGTTGCATATACCAACTGTTTCATATGTCCCCACAGAAAAAAATCAATAGGTGTGAGATCGGGCGATCGTGGAGGCCATGGGATCGGACCACCACGTCCAATCCAACGGTTTCTGAACACTACATCCAGATGTTCTCTGACAATATTGGAGAAATGGGCTGGTGCTCCGTTGTGTTGAAACCACATCCTTCGTCGTAATTGAATTGGAACATTTTCTAAAAGTCCAGGTAAGATATCCCTCAAAAAAACTAAATACGTTTGTCCATTTAGTCTACCTGGTAATATGTAAGGTCCAATTAAATGCCCATCAATTATTCCAGCCCAAACATTGACAGAGAATTTGTTTTGAAACTGACGTTGAACAATCGCATGAGGATTCTCAAAATCCCATACATGATTATTTCGTGCATTAAAAATCCCTTCTCGAGTAAAAGAAGCTTCATCTGTAAAGAATACTTTCCGTAAGAAGTTTGGAGATTCAACATCTTTATGTAAGAACCAACGAGCACAGTCCACCCTAAGGGGAAAATCGCCAGGTTCTAGGGCTTGTACTTTCTGCAATTTGAAAGGATACAATAGATCTTCATGTAATACCTTCCATACCGTGGTTTTATCTGCATTCAGACGATGAGCAATACATCGAACACTAACTGAGGGATTTTCTTCTACTGCGTGCAGTACTTGTTCTTAAAAATCAACGGTACGTACAGTTTTCTCCCGTTCTACAAAGTCTTTTAAAAACTTACCATTTTCTGCAAGATTGGTATGAATTGCACTGAAAATTTGGTGACATGGAGGCCGTCTATGAGGGAAACGTTCTGCATACAGTCTACTAGCTAATCTTGAATTACCGTCAGCAACTCCATACATAAAATGTATGTCAGCATACTCTCGATATGTAAATCGGTTCATTATGTTAACCCTACAAACAGAGAGCACTACTCAAGATGTTGTACAACAATGAGTAAGTTGATTACTTAGTATCAGCTGTTTACTATTAACCGGCTGTTTTTTTTAAATAAACTGATTGGTTGAAATCAGCTGTTTTGTTGTTTGTTCTTTTCTAATGGACGTCTTGCTAACCATGGTAGCCCATGTTAACAAAAATGTAATTAAAATAAAAATTGTCTAGCTTTTTTAGTCTTAACTTTTGTTGATAAAATTTTTAGTTTATTATTTATTTACCTTTGAATATTTTGAACTGCCGCCAACAATGCAACAATGGAACTTGTAGCTCTCAGTGGATAAAATGCACTATGAGCCTTGGCCGGTCGGACTAAAGTTACAATATCTCGATTAATATTTACTCGATTTTAATAATTTAAGCGTCGTTGGATTTGTCATAAAATTTACTAAAAAAAGTTACTCTTGTATTTCTTTGTTTAAATTAATAATTTTCGTGAAATTTGGCATCAAAAAATTAAAATGGCCGCCATTTTGAAACGGTTAATGGTATTTTAGTATAATTTTGAACAAACATAGACCTTAATAAGATAAACATTTGTGCAAAATTTCAACGCTGTGCCTCAAACCGTTTAGGAGTTATGAATGTTTGTGTGTAAAACACACACATACAGACAGACGGAAAACTAGGCACGATAGACCCATGTTTATATTGTAAAATGTGTTTGTCTTGACCCAAGGAATAATGCTATATATGTTTGTTCATAGGGTTGCAAGACACCCTGTATATTACTCTTAGGTACAATTAAGTCTTGATTTTTAAAAACAAATGTCATCAGATCAAAAATGTAAAGATTAATGATGGTTTGTATTTCAAGCTGAACAAATAAAGGTCTACAATGGGCTCTGGCGTCTGATTTAGTTAATACTCTAACTGCTTTTTTCTGAAGAATGAATAAATCATTAACTTTGGAGCTATTTCCATATAAAATCAAGCCATATCTAAAAATTGATTGAAAAAATGCAAAGTAAGCAGTTTTCCAATAGTTTTCTGGGACAAAAATAGTTAATCGTCTTAAAAGGAATACTACTCTTGAAAGTTTAGAAGATATATATTCAATGTGAGGTTGCCAATTAAGTTTATTATCAATGAAAATTCCTAAAAATTTTACCTCTGAAACAGCATTTTCAAAAATCATACCGTCTCCAACCAGTCTTAAAGAAAAAAAGATTGTTTGAGTTTTTTGTTTATTTAGTAAAAAACCATTTACTTCAAACCAGTTTTCCGCTTCTTTCAAAGTGTTTTCAACAGTTAATTTTAGTTGCTCAAAATTGTCAGATATGTCTACAAAAGTAGTGTCATCAGCATATAATAATGAAATTGAATTTACAGAACAAGGCAAATCGTCAGTACTAACTAAGAATAAAAGGGGACCTAAAACTGAGCCCTGTGGAACTCCGTATTCTACTAAGCATTCACTGGAAAAGTTACCATTTACTTAAACTGTTTGATACCTATTTTTAAGATAAGATTAAAAAAAGCCAGTTTATTGCCAGAAAAACCATAGTATTTAAGTTTTAGTATCAGATCATCATGATTAACACAATCAAAAGCCTTGCTCAGGTCACAAAGAGTGACCTGAGCAAAGGCCTTATTTTCAAAAGTTGAAAGTACTTCCCTAACTAACCTATCAACCGCATCAATGGTGGATTTTCCTTTTCGGAAACCAAACTGAGATAAATTAAGAAAATTATTGTTTTCAAAGAAGAAACTAACTTGATCATGAATCAATAATTCAAACAGTTTAGAAAAAATGGGAATCAAAGAAACAGGTCTATAGCTATCAGGTTGTCCTCTCGGACCCTTTTTAAAAACCGGACAAACTTTTGAGATTTTTAAATTGTCTGGAAAAATACCTTCTGTTAAACATTTGTTAAAACTGAAAGAAAGAGGTTCAGCTATGGTATGAATAATGCTTTTAACAAGATTGTTTGAAAATTATATATGTCTTTACTATTGGTATTTTTCAGTCTTTTCGCAGCACTAATTACATCGTTAGATGTGATTGGCTTCCATTCAAAATTTATGTGATTGATATTAAGATTATTTACTAAATCTAAAACACTAGTAGAAGGCTTATTTATCTGCTGCTTAATTTCCTTAACAGAGTTCACAAAATATTCATTAAATACCTGAGGATCAATGTCTACTTCCTTAGTTCTAATCTGTTCATTACCACCAGGCCTATTAATATTTATTAGGTTCCAAGCAGTCTTACATTTGTTATTACTAGATTCAATTTTTTAACATTAAATTTTAGCTTGGCTTCAAAAATTGCATCCCTATATTCTTTCTTTAAATTTCTCAACTGAGCCTCTGACTCCTGCGTCTTTAATTTGCCTAGAAATAAAAGTCGCTCTTTCATATTTGCAAGGTCTTTCGTATACCATTCATTTGTATGTTTTTTTTCACTTAACTTACTACAATGTTTAACTCTCTTTAAAATTTGAAAATAGTCTAGTTTCATTAAAATTACTCTAAAAATTTCCTTAAAAAAGAGGTTTGCATCTAAAAGTGCAATATTAACCAAGAGATCATTCCAGTCAAATGCATCTAAACTACTCATTAGGCCTTCTATTCTAGACACAGGTAAAAATAACTTAAACTGATCAGGTACTGTACACAAAGACTTATTGCTAACATATTTTAAACTGCAAATTAAACCCTTATGATCTGAATAGAGAAAATCAAAAACATTGCATGAGCTTACATTATGCCGTAGATCACAGTGTGCACAATAGCAGGTAGCACAATCGTTTGAAATAGAGGATTCAGATCAGATCTATAATTTTCAGGGACGGGCAGGTATACGATTTTCTTGTTAAGGCCCGCATTATACACAGACACTCAGCGTCCCAAGCGGCTGGGCTGCCGACGTCCCACCTGCGTCCCGGAAGTGTCCGGGAAGCTGTTTAGCGGCTCGGACACAGCCGGGACGCTGCAGGGACACCGCATCGGCACCGCCTCACCACCAAATCACTCAGTCGTGACCATGAATATTTTTTTGTTACATGGATATTTTTCCATTTCACAAATAAAATCTTCAGTGTTCATTAAAAAAATTAATTTTTGCATTTTAACCCTCCAGAGGTTGCTTAAAATTATAAACGTCGTCTCTCGCTCAAGGAGGTTTCGTCCGGGTTTTAAATAATGCACAAAATGTATTCTAAATACTTAAATTGTTTGAAATAAAAATAGAATATGAGAAAAAATAGTTTTCACGCTATATCTCCGCAAAAAAGGAGTGAAAATTGCAAAGTTAGTATAACAATGTAACTATTATTATAAAACACATTGTAACGCTCACGGAGGTTTCCTCAAGGTATCGATCGAAAATGCTCACGGAGGAATCCTCCGGAAACTCAGGACATCGCTCACCAAACTGACCTGAGTCGGTAAAATTGGAGGGCAGGGTGGTCTAATACTTTAGGAGGGAGGGGCAACAGCTACACAAAAGGACAGCGCTGCTAACCCCAAGATAAATATTTCCCACTACAACAAAAATTAACCCGGAGGATTCCTCCGCTTAGCGTCCCCTCGAGGGTTAAGGGAAGATTTCCTATTTTTATCTTTTGTAGGTGTCTCCTTTGATGCACCATTTTTTTTCAACTTTAAGTTGTATATTTGCACAGTTGGAGAAAGTTCAAAAGCGGCTTTTACGCTACTTGTTTTATAAAAATAATAATTTTTACACGTTTGAAGTTAGCTATAATTCAAGTTCAAAAATTAAATTCAAGAATAAAATTAGCTTCCGCTTTAAACTTTAAAAAATTAGTTTTAGGACAATTAGATGGTATTAATACCCTTCAGAAAGTAGATATTTATATACCGCTATTCAGTAGGAGGTTGAATAGTTTATTTTTTATAAGGAACTATCGAGCAAATTATATGATTAATACTACTCTGAATACCATGATCCGTAATTACAATTATGTTATCTCATTTAATGCTGATGTAGATATTTTTCATCACAGTGACAGTCCTGGGGCGTTGCGCTACAGTCTGTGTCCGGAACACCGTGTGTCCGTGTATGTTGACTCGCGGGACGTTCCCATAAGATTCAATGTTAATTTTGACTAGAGACGCTGGCGGCCCAGCTGCTGGGACGCAGATATGCGTCCCACGTGTGTCCGGGCTGCGCTACACGAGTGACAAAAATAAATATCAGTCGCCGGATAACAACAATATTTCAACTGATAAGGAAAGGATGTTGACAGGTTTCAATAAAAAACTATTTCTCGGGATTCGGAAAAACAGGAAATAGTTATATTTAGCTCTGACTGCACTCGCACTCATACAACTTATGTTATATTTAATCATCGTTTATCATCTCTGGAATGGAGTATCGCACAGTTTTCATTGTTGCCTCATTTGATTTGTAAAATTAGAAGAAAAATATAACAACACTTCATTGGTTCTCATACGACCGGTAGTTTAGGTTATAATATTTTTGTATTGGGGGGTTTATTTTATCTTTCTTATCTATGTATTGGCAGACAACGGGACGGGCAGGGGGGTGGGGTGGCCTTGAAAAGTAAACAAATATTACTTTCTCACCACTTGCCTTTCTTTTGTCATCATTTCCTTGACTGAGCTTTTAATAAATATTATTTTAAGAGGAAAATAAATCATAATTAAATCTAGTAGTTGTTTAGATTTTGCAAATAAGTATAATTATAGACAACTTAAGTTTTTTTATCTTAAAATACATTTAAATAATCTTAATTTGACTTACTAGGAATTAAAATTGGGTTAATATTAATAATTGAGAATTGAAACAAAACATATTTTTAAGACATAAAGGTCTTTATAAAACTTTATAGTTTATTTAGGCATGGTAATTTTTTGAATAAATCTAATAAAGAAAATAATGAAACTTTTTGTTTACTAATAATTATCTTGGGCCATGTGTTAAGTTTAAAAAATAACCTAATGTAAATGAGGTTTTTGTTTTATCAGATTATTTATTAGTTATTTCTGAAACAACTCTAACAATAATATATTGTTGGGTTATGAATAAATGATTCACTGATGTTCTGAAACTTGTGTTTCTGAGCTCCAAATAACTATTACTGGTTTTTTTGAAGTGGCTGAGTTTGTTTGAATAATAATCGTAACCAGTACCCGGGCAAGCAACTGAAGAGTTTCACAATTTGGGATTTGAGATTCGATTTATCAAGATTCGGATTCGGATTCCAGAATCGAAATTCCTGGAACCGACCATCACTACTCGACTGTTTAGTACTTTTACAACATCTCAAACACGAATCGAGTAGAGGAGTAGTTAAACTACTTGGAAAAAAATCCACGTAATTTTATCGGTAAGATAATAATTAATTGTGATCTTTTTTTGAACACGTGATATGCGATAAGAACAGGAAGGAAGAGCTCTGCGTAACAATATCCCGCAAACTTAGTAGGGAAAGGACGTAGAGAAGTTTCAAGAAATACGATCTCTCGGAATTCGGAAAATGTATTCATGGTTTATCTTCTTGAATGGAATATGGCATCGCATTCTTTTTTATCTAATTATGATTTATAAAAATCAAAGAAAAATATTAAACGTCCCTGGTTTTTATATGATTATTCGTTTGGGTTTTTGCATTTTTGTAATAAGGACATTATCTCCCTCTTATCTAATCACGGCCTGCGACAACATACCAAACAATAGAATTCAACTGTTTGGCAGGGGGTGGGGAGGGGTTTTAAAAGTCAACAATCTCTCTCCCATGACTGGGTCTTTGTGTGATGTATAGTTTTCATTTCTAACTTCAACATTTTCTTGACCAAGTTTTTATTTTTAGGAGGAAATCAAATCTTTCGTTAATGATTAAAATGACAATAATTTCAATATTGCAAATTGTTATCACACTTTTTGACGATAATCATAACCAAAAATTAGGTCCCAAATGTTTTAGGCTAAAATGTAGGCCCACATTTTCCCCCCATACAACTTTACTTAACTTTACTAGAACTTAACTACTAAATCTATTTCTGGGATGGAACCTTATGTTAAAAACCTTATATTTTTTATACTTACTAGTTTTTAAAAGAGTATGTAGTGTAAGTATGTACCTTTTGATGCATCGTTCGTTAGTCATTTTAAAATATTTATTTCAAATGTAGCTCTTCATTTAGAGGACTTAGTCTAAAGTAAAACATGTACATTCCATTCCATTCCACAGAGCAACATATCAGTTTGTATTTTTAATATTTGTACTTGTACTAGCCTAAGTTCCTGACTGTAGCTTTGCTACATATGAATGATAATTGTCAATGCATTTTTAATGTCCATGGCAAATAAATGGTACTGATTACTGATCCATAGAAATGTAAATTTATTTCACGGATTGAAGATTATTATTATTACTTTGTGGACTTGAGTTTACAACAAAATTAAGCTTATTCGTTTATTTACTATTGTAACAATAACAATTATCTTATGATTTGACTAAGTAGAAATAAAAAATGCTAAAATTTTAAAATTGAATCAACATTTTTTCTTTAACTTTAAAGGAAACCTTTAATGAAAACCCACTTTTCGCACACCTTATTAGAATATTAATTTTGAACTATCGAATTTATAGGCGTCTTATTCGTACGATAATTTTGGACCGGTAATTATGGCATTGGTTGGTGTGATGTCGAAATCTACTAATCATTAATAAAATATTAGAAATGAACATAAGTTTTATTTCAAAGACACATAGTAAATATTGACAAAATAATTCAATACTGTTTAACTGACAAAATAATTCAATACTGTTTACATTCAATCAGGTGACAATATGAACTTAGATTATTTTATAATATGTGACTAAGTTGGAATACTATAGTCTCCCACACCTAATGTTGGCTTCCCCAGATGTCGGTCATGCTGAATTGTAATCCTGAAGCCAGGTTGGAGGTCTTGTTACACGCTTAGACCTTCTTAGGACAATATTAGGTCCGGGGCTGTCGTTTTGAGCCTCTCTGTCATCTGGATGAGATCTGGTGGTCATCTGGTGCTTCTCTGGCTCTGGCATTGATCTTTGAGAGTTCACCCCCGGAGATGAAAGGAATGGGGATTGGTCTGGTCTTTCCGAAATGCTATCAGCAATTTGCTGTTGATTGTTTCTCTGGACAGGAGACAGAACAAGTGGGTGTTGTTCCGGTCCTTCCAAAATGTTACGAGCAGGTGGTTGATGAACATTTGCCCTTAACGGACTCAGTCTCCCAAGACTGCAGTCTCTTTTCCCTGGAGCGTTTATACTTGAATCAAACCAGTCTTTTCTTGGTGGGGTCTTGGAGTTGGAGTCGAGCTTCTTAGGTACTTGTAAACTTATTAGCTGGTCAATGTGCCTTTTCAGCTGATACCCAGTGTCAAGCCTCACGATGTAATGGAGCTTACCTAATGTTTTTACAACTACTCCAAATTTTCAAGTCTCTTTATTAGGCGCTGAGTACCACTTTGCTTGCACTCGATCTCCCACACTCAATTTTCGTACCCCTTTGGTAAATTTTGATGACTTGTTTTCTCTCTCTGGTTTTGGGGGAAACAGAGCGTCCAGTTTGATACGAATTTTTCTCCCTAAGTACTTTTCCGCTGGAGAGAGACTGTCTGATTGAGGTGTCGCCCTGTACCTGAACAGTATGTCTTGCAATCGGCTCTTCAGTGACTGACCTGATGCTTTCATCGATGTTAGTTTGTATTTTAAAGTTTGTATATGACGTTCGGCCAGACCATTGGTAGCAGGGTGTCCAGGTGCGATGAATTTTTGTGTTATGCCATTACTTTGAAAAAATTCTTTGAAATGCTCACTTGTAAAGATTGTAGCATTGTCTGAGACAATTACTTGAGGTATACCGTGGAAACTAAATATTTCCGTGAGGATTGAAATTGTAGACTCTGAAGTAGGTGCAGATCTTGAAATTCTTACTTCTGGCCATATTGATTTGGCATCCACAAGGACCAGGAAGTATTGACCTTCTAGTGGTCCTGCATAATCAATGTGAACTCTCTGGAAGTTCTCTTCTGGCTCATCCCAGTGATGAATGGAAGCCTTAGCGGGGGGTTTTCTTGACAAGAGCACAGTCAGGACATGACTTCACTAAAAATTCTATGTCTTTGTCCACAGTTTCCCACCAGCAGTATCGTCGAGCCAGTTGCTTCATTTTGACAATGCCCACATGTGTTTTATGTAATTCTTCAAGTACATCTTGTTGGAGTGACTTTGGGACAACAATTTGTGTTCCTTTGAATATAATATTTCCCTGTATTGAATATTCTGGATCAGAGATTTTTCCAGATCTTAAATCTGACAGTAGACGACTCAAGTTCCTATCTTTCAAGGTCTCTTCTGACAAGGTTCGAGAGGTGAGCTGCCCTGAGGTGATTTGGTTGATGGTTTGTTCTGAGATATCTCGAACTTCACTGTTAATCATCATGTCTGGAGTGAGGGATGTAGCTTGAGTGGTTGATCTTGAGAAGCAATCCACATGATGAAGTTGTTCTGCTTTCCGGTGCTCTATTTTATAATTGAAATCTTGAAGAAATATAGCATAGCGGAGAAGGCGAGCGCTTGTCATCTGAGGGAGTTTTGCATCATGGTTGAAGATCCGAGTCAAAGGTCTGTTGTCACTAATTAATGTGAAGGGACGACCATACAGATAGTTGAAAAATTTACTGATTGTGAAGACGATTGCCAGGGCTTCTCGATCAAGTTGACTGTAATTCTGTTCTGCTGAGGACAAGGTTCGTGAGACAAAAGCTACCGGTCGTTCGTTTCCCTCTACTTCATGGCAATGTACCCCGGCTATCCCCGTAGGACTGGCATCGCATGATACTGTGATTGGTAGTGAAGGATTATATGGAACCAAAACCCTGTCACTGGAAATTTCTTGTTTTAATTTTGCAAATGCTATTTCGCATGATTTATTCCAGACAAACTTCTGATTTTTCTTCAAAAGAATCCTAAGGGGATGAGTTAAAGTTGATATATTGGGTACAAATTTAGAATAGTGTGTCACCATCCCAAGGAATCTGTGGAGCTCCTCCTTGTCTTTAGGCCTCGGTAGATTGACAATGGCCTCCACTTTCTTGGACATTTTAAAATGGAATTTTTCTGGACAACGTAACCTAAAAATGATATACTTTTCTTGAAAAATTGGCATTTATTCTGGTTTATATGGATGTTGTATTCTCTGAGCCGGTCCAGGAGTGCAACCAGTTTTTTGTAACAGTCTTTGAAGGTAGAGCCATATACTGTCAAATCATCAAAGTATGTAGCCACTCCGAATAGACCAGTAAGGACTTGGGACAGTATTCTATGGAATTCTGAAGGAGCTGTTTTGATGCCAAATTAAAGTCGATTGACTTTGTAAGTTCCACGATGAGTTGAAATGGTTTGAAGGATAGCGCTATCGTCATCCACTTGAACATGCAGATATGCCTTATAGAGATCTAAAGTACAAAAGTATTCAGCTTCTCGTAGTTCATGGAGAACCTCTTCAATCCTGGGAATTGGATAATGTGAATCTTTCAATTGTGGGTTTATTGTGTTTTTATAGTCGACACACAAGCGCACATTTCCATCTGGTTTCGGTAAAACCACTAGAGGGGATCCCCAGTCACTCCAGTTCACCTTTGTAATGATTCCAGTCCTTTCTAGTTCGTCAAGCTCTTTCTCTACCTTTTCACGTAGGGCGTATGGGACAGGGCGTTCTTTGACAAATACTGGCTTGGAGTTTTCCCGTAACTGTAATGAACATGTCATATGTGGAATACATCCAATTTCTGGTTTGAAAAGATCTGAATATTTTTTTCTATCTCAGTTATTGCTTTGTTTGGGTTAAGATGATTAATAGAGAAACAGTGGGACTCTTGGTTACTATCGATCTGACTGAGTTCTATTCCAAAAGCCCGTATCCATGCTCGGCCTAAGAGAGGGGTGGATTGGTCAGGAACTATGTAAATCTGCTGTAGAGATGTGTGTCCATTACTTGTGACTGGGACTTCAGCTACACCAAGTGGTTTAAATATTCCCGAAGTATAGGAACGAAACTTGACTGATGTTGGCCTGATTTTTAAATTAAGCTGAAGATGATCAAAATCTCGCTTGGGCAGGAGTGCGAGGCCTGCTCCTGAGTCGACCTCAAATTTCTGACATTTGTTACCTATCATGACATCAATAAAGTATTTCCTTGCATTTGATCTACTTTCTGAAGAATAAATTTCAATTACTTTATTTGAATGAGAAAATCATACTCACTTTCATACTCATCTGAGTCTTCATCGATTTGTTTAATTCTAGTTTTTCCTTGAAGAAGTGATTTTATGCACACTTTCTTAACATGTCCCGTTCGATTACAAGCAGAACATTTGAGGTCCTTTGAGTTGATTCGACATTCGTTTGAGATATGATTGTTCCTGCCACATCTCAGACATAGGTCTTGTAATCCTAGCTCTGATAGATCAATTTTACCATTGTATCTTTTCCTTGTGTATTGATGTGAATTTTTGTGATATTCTTGAGTTTTCATTGATTTGTTTGAGGGTTTAGAAATTCTGTGGACATCTTCGTTACCTGAGGCCAGGTTAGAGTGAGATATGTGTTGTGAATCTATTTTCGATGCTTCTAGGGCTAATGCTTTGTCAGCTATTTGGTCAAATGTTAGGCCTGGGGTCATTAGTAACTGTTCCCTGATGCTATTATCTCTTATGCCCCTTACAAACTGTGAAACAAGGAAAATATCTGATATAGGCTTGTTGCAGACACACTTAAATTCACAGGCTCCGATAATTTTTCTGAGGGATGCAATGTAGTCTGATGAAGATTGTCCTAAATCTTGAGTGTAAGAAAGGAAGCGATGTCTCTCCACTAAAATGTTTTTCTTTGGGCTCAAATGCTTATTAAGGGTTTCGGATATTTCTTTGAATGTAAGATCTGACACTGATCTTGGGGCTATAATAGTAGATAGAAGGGAGTAAGTGCTTGCTCCAATACTGTTGAGAAGCAAGGGTGTGACTAAGTCATCATCTTCTTTCAATCTCTTGATTTGTATATAATTTTTGAATCGTTCTGTATTCTGGTTAAATGACTCTTTCTGACAATCAAAGGATTCAAATGTGGATAATAAAGCTGGAGAGGCCTGATTATGAACTGGAACTTCTCCATTCTGTTGAGATGATATTGCAGAAAGGAGTCTTTCATTACCTATTTGAATAGCAGTTATTAACTCCTTCAATTGAGCTGGATCCATTAAGTATCAGTTCTTTTTTGAAATTAAAGAGTTATTTTACTTCTCGTCGCCATCTATGTGATGTCGAAATCTACTAATCATCAATAAAATATTAGAAATGAACATAAGTTTTATTTCAAAGACATATAGTAAATATTGACAAAATAATTCAATACTGTTTACATTCAATCAGGTGACAATATGAACTTAGATTATTTTATAATATGTGACTAAGTTGGAATACTATAGTTGGTGAGCCCTGAGCCTGTTATTTTTATCTGTACGTCCGTCCCTTCGTCTTGTCATCTGCCTTGCACGACTGACATGACAACTCGCAAAAATGAGTAAAATACACTATGATCAGCTAAAATAGATGTTTGATGATAGACCAGCGAATTTCATTTTCAGGAGATGATTTAACTTCAAATAGATGTTTAATACAACTTTGGTTATCAGATACGTCATTTATTTGAGAAATCAGTTTATAACTGGTAGCGATGAGTCAAATATTAAAGAATTGGTTTTGTTTTCTTTCTGGTTTCCTAAGTTTTGTTTTACTATACTTGAGCACTGATGGAAAAATTGCAAAAAATATTGTCAATGCAGGTGGAAGATGTACATGTGACTCTAGTTGGTGCTAAAACAGAAGGTTTTAGGTTAAAAGCTTTTAATTCATCTAGGAAAATGTTTGTATTTTTGTCCAACTTAAGCAGGTCTATGTTGAAGTCACCTCCAATACAAATATTATTGGAGGTACAAGCTAGCCTATTTAAATATTCATCAAATATTTCAATGAAAAAATCTAAGTCTTTGGATACTGGGCTCCTGTAGATGCAGGATATGATAAAAATTTCATCATTTATTTTAAATTGCAATTCAGTTGCCTCAAAAAACAATTCAAGCGAAAGATCATTACCTATTGTAAGAGATTTGATTTCTTGCAAATGTGAATCATTATTTACAAAAATGGCTACACCTCCTCCCTTCATGAAGTTTCTAGAAAAAAATGAACAAAGTGAAAAATTTTCAAAAGTGAAGTTTAGGATTTCATCTTCAGTCAAGTGGGTCTCGCTGATAAGCAAAATGTCGGGATTTTCTTCGAAAAGGATGTTCTCAATGACTTCTTTCTTATTACCTAGACTTTAAGCATTCTGGTGGATGACTTTGCATATCTCACGCCTAGCACTAAGCCTATTACTTAACTTACTATCACTACTGGTCCTATCACATGATTCTCTGATAAGTTTTTTGTACCCACTTCGCTTACTCTGCTATTTGTAGGCAGCGACCAAGCCGCACACAAGATCCTTCCCCTTATTATTCAAGTGGAGCCCAAAAGAATTGAAATGTGACCTATTTAAAAGAGTGTTAATGTTAAGGAATCCCCAACTGTTTGTGTGACACTTCTCTAAAACTAATCTATTTTGAACTTTGATACGGTTCCTAGCATTGACATCAGCATCATACCTCATTGGTGCTTCCACCCAAAGTACCTCTTTGCCCTGAAGGGGCGCACAGTAATTTCATTAATCATACTATCCAACTCTTTAAGACTACGATCAGATATGTAGTTGACACCACCCATGATGACCACCATTTCAGCATCTTCGGCTCCACGGCCCACCTCATCCAAGACAGAGGTCAGTGGTGCCCCTGGCATGACCTCATCACTCTTTACAACATCTTCATTTAACAACTTGTTAAATGAAGATGTTGAAAGTTCAGTTCGCTTTGAAAAATACAATTTCAACTCATTTGACATGTTTGAATCATTAGGCCAGCCATGCAGTACATGATCAATTACCTTTGAAAGCACAGGAAACTTAGCAGTTTCCTTACTTGCATTCTTAACCGAGATTGAAAAACATGTGGTTTGTATAAACTTAAAATAGTCAAAATCATCTACTTTCTCATGATCATCCTCATTAGGACACTTTACAGGTATTCTGGACAAAAAATCAGCATTACAGTGTTTAGCAGATTTAACATAAACAATATCAAAATCAAAAGCACTCAGAAAATTTGCCCATCTTTGTAGCCTATTTGTTGCCATCTGTGGAATACCACTTTTTTCCCAAAAATAGCCAACAAAGGCTGGTGATCTGTCAACAAAGTGAAATGGCGTGAATAAAGGTACAGATAAAACTTTTTCACTCCGAAAACTATGGCCAATGATTCCTTTTGAATCTGAGAGTAGCTGGACTCTGCTTTTGAAAGAAGACGAGAGGCATACGCAATCGGGCGCTCTGAACTGTCTGGAAACACACTAGAAAGCACGCAACCAA
The DNA here is from genome assembly GCA_035578135.1 of Flexamia atlantica. Lineage (NCBI taxonomy): Eukaryota > Metazoa > Arthropoda > Insecta > Hemiptera > Cicadellidae > Flexamia > Flexamia atlantica. The sequence continues at coordinate 10,030,895 of JAQJVK010000017.1, read as the reverse complement.
GCCCATAGTTTGACGCATCGCATGCTAACTTTAAAGGCAAACTTGAATCATAATGAGCCAAACAAGGCGCTTGTGTTAACAAACGCTTTACTGACTCGAAAGCGTCATTGCACTCTCTTGACCAGTTCCACTTTACTTCTTTGGATAACAACTTATACATAGGGTGCATGACATCAGCTAATTTATTCAGAAACCTACCATAAAAGTTAACTATTCCTAAGAAGCTCTTTAATTCGCTTACATTTGTTGGAGCAGGGGCATTCAAGACTGCCTCTACCTTGCTTGGGTCTGTATGAGTCCCATTCTTATCAATATGAAATCCTAGGTACTTAATACTAGTTTTAAGAAATTCACATTTTTCTCTCTTTACAGTAAACCCAGCCTCATCTAGCCTTTTGAGAATACCTCTTAAATTATTTAAGTGGTAATCCTTACTTTTACCACCAAAAATTAGGATATCGTCTTGGAAGCTAATTACATAATCTAAGCCAGACAACGTTTGATCGATCACTTTTTGGAATATAGAAGGTCCACTTGTAATTCCATAAGGAATGTGAGAATAAACATACATACCTTTGTTGGTTGATATGGTAGTTAACTTCTTGGATTCATCATCCAGCATCAGTTGACAATTAAGCCATTTTCAAATCTATTTTACTAAAATATGCGCTACCTGACAGCTTAGCTAGCAGAGTTTCTATTTGAGGTAGTGGGTAACGCTCAACAACTAGGTTAGGATTTAATGTTACAGAAAAATCTCCGCAAATGCATATAGTGCCATCATCTTTGGGAATACATACAATGGGAGTACCCCAATCACTAAAGTCTACTGGTTCTAGGCTATCTATTTCAATGTTTACCTTTTCTTGCAAGGCAAATGGCACTGACCTAGGCTTACAATATATGGGTATAGTACAGAAGAGTCCCACAAACCCGGACTAATGTGGACCGAATGGCGTCCGGGTTTGTGAAAATTTTGATTTATCGGGAAATGAGTAAAAGTAAGGAAAAATAAGAATAGTTTATGTTATTTCTATAAGAAATAATTTATTTATTGCATAGTAAAAATATAAAAACTATATTAGTTACAACAAAACTTAAATAAAAACTAAAACAGTTTTAAATGTGTCACACCGTGCTCTGGCCTTGAATCTCAGTGCACTTTATTGCTCTGGCAGGCTTTCCGAGTTATCCAGAATTCCGGGTTATCGAAGTCCGGGTTTGCGGGACTCTACTGTACCTGGTTTCACTCGAAGGCTAATGGTTTTCTTTGTGAAGGTTCTCAGATTATGGGAAAACACCCTAGGAAACTCAGCGTATATCTTACTAATGTCATCAGCATTAGACACATGATTCAAGTTTAAACTTACAATGTTAAGCTCTCTTAACCAATTTCTACCGATCAGTGGTGAGCCGCCATTAGAAAAAACATACAAGTCTAAGTTCCTTGACGTTGAATTGAATACAACATTCACCCTGATGTAACCCAAAGGGCTAAGCACAGCTCCATCATATGACTTAAGGTTTAGCTCACTTTTCTGAATCTTAGCATAAGAAAATAACTTCTTTACACAAACTTTTCAGAGATTGCTGAAATAGGGCTACCTGTATCGACTTCCATATTTAAAATTTTTGAATCAACTTCAATATTAATCTTAATGGGAGGTTCTTGCTTAACAAGAGAAATAGGCTTTTGCGAGTTTACATTATCTACATGATTAAAAGTTAAACTTAATTCTTGCATTTCATTATGGCAATGATACAAGCCTGAGACAAAAGAACTACAGCCAGCAAGAGCATCATCATTAGGTGTGGCAAAATCATCATTATTGTAAGGATTTTCCTCAACAAATTCATTAGGCCTATCACAATCTAGGTCATATTCATCATTTATATTATTCTGCCTGTAAGAGGCTTGCCTACCCTTTTTAGGACAAACTGCAACCAAATGACCTTTTTGGTAGCAACACCTTTGAATCAATATAGCGACACCTACTTTTAACATGATTACTTCGGCCACAACAAGAGCACTTAACATTATTATTGTTAGACTTAAAACTACTTTGTCGGTGTGAGTTTTGCTGTTGACCTTGCCCATCAGGCCCTCTTCCTCGTCCTGGTCCGTTACCTGCAGAAGGTCCTCTTCTATCTGGTCTTTGACCGCATCCAAACCCTGGTCCTTGAGAAGGCATACTTCCTTGCTTGCAACTTCCTCCTCCTCGTCTCGATTTACCATATTTGGTATAGTTCATACCAGTTGAATCAGGCACGTGTACTATAGCAACATCATGTTCGGCTGTTTCCCATGACAGTGCGATCTCGACCGCACTTTTGAAAGAGAGACTTAACTCGGTAAATAACCGCTTCTTTAAAGTGTCACTGAATAGCCCGGACACAAATTGGTCACGCAATGAGATGTCCCTATTCTCAAAATCACAATCAGTAGCTGCACGCTTAAGGCTTAAGACAAACTCACTTATACTTTGCTTAGGAGATTGAGTGATCTTATGAAATTTATAGCGTTCGGAAAGTACAGTAGACGCCCTCTAGTTCGGCTTCGGTTGGATCGGCCGCCGGATGGTCCGGCCGGTCCTATGAGGGTGACTCATATCCGTCATATCGCCAGACCGCACCGCGGGAGAATTACTTTTGGCAGGATTTACCTTGAATGTTTTGTTTCCGGCCGCAGAATTTTACTATTCATGTCAAGTTTAGTTCACGGGCAAGCTTGTAATTGATGGACACGCTTGACCTCAACTAACATAAATGTTTTCTAAAATGGGTGGAAAATGTAAACACACGTTTGTGGTAATGAAACAAAAGCTTAGTAAAACAATTATGCACAAAAAAAGAAAATAACAGATTTTTTTAAATTTGTATACGTTATGCATTTAAGTAAAACGTGTAAATTAATTTGATCAAATAAATTATAATATGTGTTTAAATTACGTTATGAGTTTTTCTGTTCACTTTATATCACCAGTGCGGTATTGGTAAAAAACGTACCTATCTACGAGTGACGCAATATGACAGTTCAACATACAGACGTCAAAATTTTTCTTTGGCAATTAAACGCTGTAAACAGGTTTAAATAACGTGTTTTGTTGATTTTTAAGCATAGGTAAAGAGTTTAATATGGTTATTTTACATTTAAATAGTACATCCGGATAGTCCGGCCATTTTGTATTCCGGCCGGTGGTCCGGTCCCGAAGTGGCCGAACTAGAGGGCGTCTACTGTACAGATGGTTTAGGGCTTAAATGATTTTTTATTAATGTCACTAGCTGATCATAAATTTTAGAAGAAGGTTTATCAGGTTGACACATGTCCCTCAACACATCATAGCATTTTTTGCCCTATGAACATAAGCAAAAAATGTCTTTTCTTTTCAGAAGCTACATCATTAATTTCAAAAAACTGTTCTAGTCTTTCAACATAGCTATCCCATGTAGTTTCTTCTTCATTAAAATGTTCTATAGTTCCTAGAAACATAGGTCTACTTACGGTGGCTTGTACCTTGGAAGTACCGGAGGTACTTTTGTCTTTCTGTGGATCATCTTTCTCATTTCCCGTCATATTTCATTAAAATACTGTCAGTTCATTTAATCCCATCTTCGTTAGCCATTTATATTGTGTATTTCCATTTAGATTTCATTACTTTGGGAATGAGGTGATAGACAAATGATATTCACATATTCATAGGCTGACATGAAAGAGAAGGATTTATTGTACAAGGCGACTAACATGAATATCCATAGAGGACTAACATAAAACAAACAGTCATGGAGTAAGATGTACATTATGTAATATAATATATAACAGGTACAACTTTTGATTTCTTCCAAACGTTAGGGAGAGAGATCTTAAAAGAAACATAAAGGTAACATGAGCAACTCAGAACAAGCCTTAAATATATAGGGGAGCATACATATGGGCCAATTGATCTTTTAGGTTTTAGTTTTCTGTTCAGTTTTAGTTTTTATTTTAGGAAAAGCTTTGAAGTCTTGATATCGAAAGGATTTCTTCACTTGAACTCCATTCAGCTAAGAAGCCAAGGAAATGCTTAGACTTATTAAAAAAAATCCAGTATTTTGGATTATTAGTCCACGTCAACTGGTTGCAGAGATAGTTGGTATATTCGTTAGGCGGCGGTGAATGGTTGCCTAATGTTATTCTTATGGCAAATATTTAAAAACCGATATATTTGTTAATTACTAACTGATTTTGATAACATTTGGTATTTATTTGTGTGGTGATGGTAAATTTGTTTTGTTTCATTATATGTTTTCTCGTTTAAATCTGTTTAAGGGAGAAAGTATGTGTCAGTTAGCTGATACCATTACTTTTGTGTCGACAATACTCTGATGTGATTGTTTGAAGCAGGGGACTCGGATGGAGGAGAGGCTCGACGACGCCATCAACGTGCTGAGGAACCACGCAGAGAGTCAGCTCGGGCTGCAAGCGGCCCTGGCCTCCGTGACACATTCCACACCCCTGTACCCCCACACCATCGACTCAGCCCACGCGCACCTCGTAAGTCACCTCTCGACCTTGGTTAATACAAAGGTCACTTATATTTTGTTTTTAGGATGTATGAAGACCACTAAACAATAGTGTACAATGCAACTGCAAGTCTTAAGGGTATTGTAACTTTTTGTTTTTTGGACTTTCCATTCACTTCCACTTTGTAAAACTGCACCACTATTCAGGAGATACGGAAATTCCTCCCATAAGGGAAGGAGGGGGAAGTGACCCTACTTAAATCATCCTACTTATTACTAATCCAACTTACTTTTTTACGATTTTCCTTACATTCAGCCATACATTTGAAACATGGAACTCTCACTCACACACAATTATATAAAGGATACTCGCTTCGTTCGCTGGGGGCTCTGCCCCCAGGCCCCCGTTTATGTTCTCCCGCTGTTGAACAGTACTCAATATTGATTTTCCCTATAAGGCTCTGGTTGCTAGTGTTAAGGTAATTTATTGGTGGAGAATTTGTGTATGTATTTTAAAGGAAACCTTGGTAGACCTTATTAGTCAAGTCAAGTCAAGTCAAGTCAAAAACTCTTTATTCATTTATATACATTTTGTACATGAATAGCGTTATAAAAATTAATCCAAACACACTATAACTATGAATTAAGTAAACAATACAGTTTTAGATAAAAAAAAAGATTGGGCATCTTAAAAGATTGTCTTATTGGCTTTAAAATCAGTTATTGAGTATGGGGAGAGGCCTATCAAGTATTCTTTTAACTTCTTCTTAAAAATATTAGGTCTTTTTTCATTTTTAAAATCATTGGGAATATATTTCAAAAAATCATTTCCAGCATTTACGGTCTTTTTTTTAAATAATTCCAATTTATGGTGATCTATTACATATTCATTTTTGTGACGCGTGTTATAACTATGAATTTTGGTTGTTGCGTTATTTAATGTGTGAGTTTTAACAAACATGATAGCGTCCATTATATAAAGTCCATAGACAGTGAGTATATTAAGTTCCTTAAAAAATTTTTGAACTGAATCATCATAATTTAACTTCAGAATTACCCTAATTGCTGACTTCTGAACTTTTAAAATTTCATTTAAATTATAGTTTGAAGTTGCACCATAAATGCAAATACCATAAGCTATGTGGGAATGTATATGCGAAAAATAGATCATTTTTAAAACTTCCATACTACATAGGGATGACATTCTCCTTAAAGCAAAAAGGCCAGAATTGATTTTACTTAAAACATGTTTTGCATGCAAATCCCATGATAAGTTGCTATCGAGAATTAATCCCAAGAACTTAACCTCCTCATTTATTTAAATCTCTTCATCTTTAATTTTGATACTAGGACTTATACATCTTTTATTTTGTTTAGTTTTAGAACTAACACATTTTGTCTTTTTTGAGTTTAATGTTAAATTATGAATGTCAAAGAATTCTTCAATATTCGCTAGTTCGATAAAGGATAAAATTTCAATTAAGATTTGTATTTTGAACGGATATTTTAAGAATTAATGAAATTGTTGTGAACATATGTATATTTGCATTTGGATGTTATTGATGAGAGTTAGTTAAGTTGGATGAAAGAAGAAAGTCTAAGCATGATTTTAAAATAATGCTATCGGTGATTAAAGATTTTGATCATGTGTTTATTCGTTTTTTAAAAGACGTCTTAGGTGAGGTTTTGTTAATTTCAAATACCTTGAGTATTATTGGGCACATCCCACCTCCTGGTTGACGACGTTGGTCCATTTATTTAGCGAAGACTGAAATGAGGTCAATTCAGTCCACTTGTCACATTAATACACAAATACAACATTGACGAAAAAAACAACCCACGCCCTAACGAAACTGATGTTTCGAAAAACCAAAAAACCGGTTTTCGTTATCAAAGGTCCCCGGAGAAACACTTAATTATTTACATTCTTATTCGCGGTCGCGGTCAATTGAGCCGAGCGCCTAACCATGACTTTATGAGTACATGTCAAATTCAAATTCAAATATTCTTTATGTGTTTGTTGGGATAGATTTTCAGGATTGTAGCTGGTTTTCGCTGTTAGTTGGTTGTTAGCTGGGATATAAATTGTAAAATATTCTTTTGACAATTTAATGAAAGAAAGTTGGATTTCACAAACGAAAAACTTTTAAATTACGGTATATTTAATGTAAACTCTGTTTCCTTGTCAGTTGACGTAGCAACTGTTCATGGCTAGGCGTATCCAGTTCCGCGGAGGCTAAGAAACATAGGAACCATGTATTTAAAACACTAAATAAATTATCAAAATAAATATCAAATAAATGAGGACTTTGTTTTAAGACAGGCCCCTTGCCTCTGCCTGTCAAAAAATTAAAACTCAGATCTAGTTAAAAAATAAAAATACAAATAAATAGGGATTTTTATAAAGCAGGTCCCCTTCTAAAAATTGAAAGCAAAAACAAAACAAAACAATTGAAGCAAACATAAACAATGATTATAAGCAAGTATATACAACTGTGGGGACATTTTTTAAGGTAGACCCCCTGTCTTAATGCCTAAATACTCTAATTACAACGAGGAGTTCCTCTAGCCTACTGTGGAAGTCATATCGGTATTAACGAAGAAGGTCGTTAAAGACTCCTTCACATATGGAACTCCGTAGTGACCCTCTGTGGGCCGACGAGAAGAACAATGTGGTCTGGGTGCCTAACTCTACAGAAAAATGTAGGCTGACCATGCGTAAAGCAATCCCTGCGTAGATCAACACCGACTGATTCTATCCTTGGCTCTTGTGTACGGTCATACAATATAGGCCAACATCAGTGGGAACTGACGTCGACGGACTCAAAGCGACGAACCCTCGTCATCCTAAGTAACACTGGTGGTTTAAAATATTTCAAATTTCCTGGTGGAAAAGGCACACAAAATAACTATTATGTAATTTCTAAGCAACGTTTGTTTGGTACTGACTCCAAACAACAAGTGGAGATGTTACTGTCCTATCTGGTCTCCGAACCTATCATCCTGAGACTTTTGGACGTGGAGTTCCTGAAGAGCAATGTTTTTTCTTCGATAGCTAACACTATGACAGAAATGAAAACAATGTAAGAAAATAAATTGTAAAAATTAGTAGTTAGCATTATGTCGATGGGTGTGGCCTGAGGGATGTCATATTCAATAAATGAAAATTGAATAGCAATTTAAATACTGTACTTGATCTATTTGATTAAAGTCCAATTTTAATTCTAGAGCACGTTGTTTTATCTTTATAACCCTGATATTTCTGTCCATAAGTTCCAAAAGTTCATCTGAACAGTTTTAACCGGACCTGTGTTAAAAAAATGTCATTAAGTAAGGAGTCGTTCACTACAAAATGCGCTTATTTGACCATCAAAAGAAGTGAGTTAAAGAATAATTAAAGTTGCATTTATGTTTTATGATTTGATTTAGATATCTCCATACATTTGATTCTACTAATTAGTAAAAACTGACCAACTGATTGGAAGATTTTTATTGGACCACCCTTTATTAATGGATTATTAATAGACAAAGTTTGTTAATATTTTACCGGTAACAAATATAACAGTTTAGTTACTAACGCTGTAGTAATGCATTACACGGTATAAAGGCAAAATTTAAAAATGTTGTTAAAATGGTTAAATAATTTATACATTCAGTTATCAGAGAAAAACTGGCGACTAATACGTACTGCATATCTATGATAACGTAGATTAGAACAATAATCACATAAGCTATTGGGCACGTACTGCATTACTGGTATGAAGTGAAAATAGCGAAAAACCTAAAACTAAAATTTGTGTTTTAAATACGTCCAGCGCATGAAAGAATCATACGATTGAAGTATTTTCAGGCTTAAAACATCAACTTTGCTTATAAAGAATATTTATTTATAAAAGTTATTTATTATTATTTTCACCGATAAGTTACACATTAGTAGTTATGAAAGCTGCATGAAACAGCAACTTAGAAGAACATGTCAGTTGGGTTTAACGAGACAAATTTCAAAGATTTTATAACTTCATATGCATTTTTATATTAAGAACAAGTTTTATTATTGGTGATTCGTAACATATTTGCAGTAGAGATGATGTGAACCAAATTTCTGCCCTCTACGTTTAATATCAAGCCAACTGGAGCTGGAAAACCAAAGGAAAATCTTCGAAAATTTAAATTTTTAGAGCAATCTAAGGGTGAAGGAGACGAGATAGAGCAAAAAGTCACTGAACCAAAGTTGTAGATCTTGAAAAATCCGTGACACATGGTGCAGTCCGTTTCTCGATAGGACCATCCGTTCGACCACTAGAGCTCAAAATAACATTTCTTAAAAAAAGCTTTTTTAGCGATTTTTTAGTAATTTTTTTGAGGGGGTTAAAATAAAAAATGTCGACTTTTGATCATTTTTCCTGTACATTGACCCTCCAAGGAAAATTCGTGCAAAATTTCAAGTCTCTAGCTCGTCGGGAAGTATGGTTTGAATTTGTATCTATTAATCAGTGAGTCAGTTACACATAGGTCTGTATATTATTTAGATGAGAACCTATAAAGAATATAAGGCTTTGGCCATGTAACATGGCACTAAGCCATGCCACAGGTGCTTATAGGTTCTATATGTGTACCAAGAAAGGATTTAAAAATATTTTCTTTCAAGAGGCTAAAGTAAGATACATTATAAAATTCAAAATGGCAATTTTTGTAGTGAATAGGTATTTAAGCCTTTCTACAGAAAATATTTTTAAATCCTTTCTTAATACGCATATACAGCGTGTAAAGAATATTTGTGCCAATTTTTATGGCCCTAGGCCTTATAGTTTTTGAGAAACTGTCATCTATCTGTCAGTCAACCGTTTTTGGCTTTCATAAATACATAGATGAACACCAACTTTTTGTTACTGATACACTTATCATTTTTAACTTGACTTTAAGTAAGTTTTACAAATTTAAGCAATTAATTGTAATTCAGTATATTCCTGATTATCCGAGCCCCATTTATCTGAGACCCCGGGTTATCCAAGGTCTAAGCTAAAATATATTTTTTACGTTCGGCCGGAATATAATTATAGCATGATTAATATATATTTTGTTTACAGTAAATGTAAAATTATGAGTAATTTGTTAGTTTACTCAAGTTACTAATTTAAATAAACATTCAAAGTATATTTTGTAACATGAATACTCCACTATAACTAAAAATCCTTTTGACTTTTGTGATTGACTTTTTGGCAAGCTCGGGCGCCAACATTTTCACTCGTGTGACAATGTTGTACTTTACTCACTCAACACACAAATAACTATTACATTTTACCTTTTTTAGCGAATTTCCCCCATAGTGAAGAAGCTATTACCGTAGGTCTCATGGGAAGACCTAAGCCCCAGACCATGATAACTTTTCGTTTTGCAGCCCCCAGAAGCAAAAAACACCATTCGTTTGAATTTTTAGATATATATGTGTCTGTTAGCACGATATCAGCCGCAAAAATGGTCCGATTGGAATGAAATTTGGTACAGACGTGTAAAGTGGTAATCACTTGGACGAGTTTGTTAACCAGCCCGATCGGACCACCAGAAGGGGGGGTAAAGAATAAACCCCCCAAAAATGGGTTTTTGAGTTTTTTACATAGAAAAATAAAATTTATCGAATTTTTGGTGGCACCATTGAATTCAGCTCGAAAAAACAAGCAATTTAGTTTCTTGAATCACTGCTCTATGTCCATTGGTTACCGAGATATTGAAAGTGTTAAACACAGTATGTTGTCTCAATGTTAACCTTATGGGAAATAAGTAAAATTATATATCTTGCTTATTTATCAACATATCTTGATAAAACTTGGTTTGTGGCTTCATCGAGATGAGATCTAATGTATTTTAGTCTAAAATCCCCAATATTTCCATTTTTGTGGCAGGAAACCTGCATACTCATTCCCCATGTCATTCTTACGGAGCTTACAAAAACATGTCAAATCTCGCTATGTTGGCTTGAACTATGTTCTTCTGCACTTGAAATTCGCTGAGTATGCAGGGCTGCTGCAACGGGGGTATTTTACCTTGCAAAGCACCCCAAGTAATTATGTTCAAGTGCTAAAATTCAGTTTTTCTCTTTTTATAAATTAATGTTGATTGTAGCTGTATTAATTTAATGAACATATTTGTATTTTTGCACTTGAAACACCTCTTAGAATTACAGCCAATTAAATTGTAGGTTTGACTTTATTCTTTTGTGTATTTAATGTCAATTGCCAGAGTTACATCAGCAATCTTCTGTTTCAATTTTATCTTTCCATAAGTAGAGCAATTTGAAGGTTTTCCTTCATTGTTTTGGTACTAGTAATATGCTTTGAATAAATCAAATGACAAATAAAAAAATTGTTTCAGAGGTAAATGTAGAATTACTATTTCTAATACTTATGAAATACTAGACTAGAACTATCGATAAAGAATAAAGCCGATAGTTTTGAACATAAGTTTAATCAATTGAATTATTAAATAAATCATGGAAAAAATATTGAAGGCCATGGCAATTATGCATATTTTAATTCAATCGGCAGCACATAAGAACTGATTAGAAGGAAGTTATCGTCAGCCAAATGAAATATCCACTTAAACATTTCACTGACTACAATGAATAAACTTTGGAATCCCAATTTATTCAAAGATGGTTACTTAAGCGAAGCATGGATGGTTATAAGCCTAGTAGATACTTGTAGAAATATTTCAAGTGATCACTTTAGATTGGTGAATCTAATGAAATGTTTTTAGACATTTATATTGGATTTATACTCGTATTTTAAGATATGATTTTTTGTACTTTAAAATTTTCAAGCTTAGCAAGGACCTATTAGAACTTGATGGAAAGACAGGATTGCTTTTTACTTGCAACTAATGATAAAGTTATTTACTTATTCATTAACTATTGATATTCTTCAATTTTTTACCTTTTGTTTTCTCTCTTACCCTTCTTCATTATATTCTATTCCTTTAATCTTTACCCTATTACTCAAAGCCCAAAAGCAATATCAATTTACTATCTATGCGAACATCCAATAAGTTTGTTTTAGAGCCAAGATGAAGTATGTTGTAGCCCTCAGTCTTCTATGTATAAAAAAATTAATGATCGTGTAGTAATTAGGGTCAAGGATCAAAGGCAGTGTTTAATATTTATTTGGAAAACTGTAATAAAAAAAAATGGAAACTGACTGTCCAGGGTTTATAGTGAAACAGGCAACTTACTTGCGAACCCTTTCCACATTTAAAGCTCTTATCTGACATTCTAAAATCATAAATCAACTGAGCCAATAATGATCAGCGATTTTCTTTTGTATCCTAACTCGAGGGCATCAAATGATACTTGCTAGGGTTTAGAATTCACACTTGCTAGAGCGTCAAAGACCGAATTCCATACTAGTGACATGACTAAATGTCACCGGTATGGAATTCTACAAGATACACATACAAGATACATTTCATTGATTATTTATATAATAATATATAATAATATATATTTTTTACATATTATTTTAATGAAAGAAACAGGTTTAGTATTTCAATAAATCATGAAAAAGGCAAAGGAAACAGAAAAACATGCCCTTCAAAACAACTACTATGTCAGCTTCTGGACAGAAATATCGTACAAAGTCCCAAAATATAGGCTTGTAGATCAAAAAATGGTTTACCCTGTGGTGGTGTAGTATGTATCATTGGCATATTTTGCCTGTTTCCGGCTCTTTGGGCCCCTGTAGTTTCATAGTTTACTTAAAAATGTTAAAATCTCTGGCATCGTCTCAACATAAATAACAACTAGAGAGAGAATTATTGGAAAAATAATTTTTGAAAAGTCACCCTTAAGTATCTGTTATGCTGCAGTGGAGACTTCCTTAACACTTATATTAATATCGAGATTTGTGAGTACTTGAGCATTAAGCTTTTTTCGAGCTGAGTATATGTTACTCGACGCGACTCGATTTTTGCCATATACTTGAAATTCCGAGTCAAGTAGTTACTCCTGCCATTTACCCGAAATCGGGTCGTGCGATTGACTTAGGCAGCGTCCTAGCAGAGCGGGAAAAAATTGCACGCAGGTGCGGGCGAGCGATTTTCTCGCCCGCTCGCAATGCCGGCCAAAAGGGTGTCCACAGTGGAACCTGCGGTGTGGGCGGGCGAGCGATTTGATAACGGTGCGGCCGTTAAAATTATTAATAGATAAAATTATTGTTTTCACTACAGGAGTGAAATTTTCACTTAGAGGCTGGATTCAACTCTTTGTTAAAATTATGGTTTGATAAGCTTCTATACATAAATAAAAATGGCATTAAAGTATTTCACTCCTGTATAATGTCATACACATATACTTATATGTAATCCTATAATAATTGTCGAAGCAATTTTTGTATTTAGTTATTGAATTATTTGACTGTAGAAAGGATCTGTGCTGGAAAAGCGTGGCAAAAAACTATGAACTGTGCGAGTTAGCTGTCTAAATAGTTATAGTTAAAATGTTAATTGGAAAGGAGAAATTATTTTGGCGAGTCACAATTTATTCCATATTATAGGCCTAACAGTAATAATATACGAGTAGTTTCATTCATTGCGACAAAAAGCTTGTTAAGTTTTAATAAAGAATACTCAACATTCAAGCAAGAAACGGAACCCTTTATTTTAGAATGAAAGAATCATAAACAAATAATTTTTAATATCAATAACAATTAATTGTTACAGACCATGGAATAGTTGTGGAAAAATTATTCTATTATATTAATTTAGTAGTAACGTAAACTTAAAAATAACTTTTCGTTTGATTACCTTGAATTTCAGCATTAAACTTACATATTTACCATAACGCGTTTACAGAACATTGTTTTAATGTTTACTTACTAGGCATTAACCGTCTCCGCTACTTTATCCCATAGCCGTTCGTGCATCAGACGATTGTGGTAATGCGGATGATTCAGATTCCACAAACTTGGATACTTCTGTATCTCTGATATTAATATCTCTGAGGTCATGGTGGAAGGAGTCACACGTCTTACCGGTCGCAGAGCACTGCTTGACGCAGTGAACGCACGTGCCGCCTGCCCGCGCGAATCGCACGCTCAGCTAGGACACTCTCATTACTTTCCATGCGTTTGAAATTATTGCGGGCGAGAAAATTGCTCGCTCGCCCGCGCGTGCGATTTTTTCCCGCTCAGCTAGGACGCCCCATTATGCAGTAATTTTTCACTCTCTTCATACATATTTGATTACCATCATTAAAGCCTAATTTTTTATTTGTATTTTTTAGTTAAATTGAGAGTTGTTTGAGTTATTAAAATCAATCAATTCATGTAACATTATTCTTTGTTATAGTTTGATGCTATTTTTTATTCCTTCTCTTAATAAGTGATTTTTGTTTATTTCAGAAACCGTAAAAAATAAATTACAAACTCAATTTTTTATTGATGACTATTCATGAACGTAAGTGAACCTGTGTGAGTAACTCAAAGATAATATTTTAATCGAATATTGAGGTAGACCAAGAAGGGATGTGTTTTCATTTCATTTGAAAACACAGGTAAACATTAACAAGTTAGGCTTGAAGGAGACATGAAATGAGGTTTCTTAATTTACTCGGTATTAGTTATCGATATATTTGCTCTTAGTTCAGGAACACCTTTAAGTCGAATTTACATAGTATTCGGTCGGTATCAATATAATAATTTTTGACATAACCATTAAGTAGAAGAACAATAACTGTTATATTCAAATAATTTAAAAACAATTTAACCCGCCGAAACTCATGAGTATTTTTTAAAACTCAACTTGACTTCAAAAATCACTACTCGCACACCTGATGATGTTGTGTTGCAGGCCAGTCCTCACGGGGTGTATCCCAGTCTGGCCACCACCCCGGACGACCCCATCAAGCTGGAGAGACTGACCGCCGCTTCCAGTGAGTTTTTGTTTGTTTCTTTGTTTTCTAAGGGAATCAAGAAGCCTTGGTCCCCCTAGCCCCACGGGAAAACCCTTCGTGGGCACTTAAGGCTTAATTAGAATGAAGTGAGAAAGAAAAACAGTGCTTTATTGGCAAAACATTGCCATATATAATATGTATAAACAAAATTGCATCGTAACATAAAACGAAATTGCATCGTAAAAAATTGCATAAAATTGTATAAAATTGCATAAAATTGCATCGTAACATATATAATATGTATAAGCGAGTTATACCTGCTTTATTAATTTTTGTCAGATGTGAAAGGAAACATTTGTATTCACAGAATCAGCAGTAGTCTACAGGATTGTCTGCTGGGCTGGTAGCCTACCTTAACCCCATTTATTAGTTTTTTCATAATATGATTAGCTTAATTAATAACCCTAACTACAAAAAGGATGACATATTAACTAAACATAAAATACCAGGGTGTCTACCAGTCGGGAATTTGGGAAAATGACGGGGATTTTGTAAGGTCGGGAATAGTCGGGAAAAAGTAATGAATTTCAACTTTTGATCGGGAAATTTGAATTTGGCTATAAAACAAAACGAAATAGCCGTTTTCTTCGTTATTGTCGTCGTCTCAGCCGGCAAATCTCTTGAACGAATCGTGGCAGAAAAATTTTTGGCTATAGCACGACCAGAAAAGTTGTCGCTTACTCCGCTGCCGCAAGTTTCTCGGTCCTAATACAGCTGTAAAAACGCTCGCTCGTTTCGCGGCCGACAAGTCTCTATCTCTTTACGCGGCCGACAAGTCTCGCTCTTTATGCGGCCGACAAGTCTCTCGCTCTTTACGCGGCCGACAAGTCTCTCACTCTTTACGCGGCCGACAAGTCTCGCTCTTTACATGGCCGACAAGTATCTCGCTCCTTACGCGGCCGACAAGTCTCTCTCTCTTTGCAAGGCCGACAAGTCTCTCGCTCTTTACGCGGCCGACAAGTCTCGCTCTTTACATGGCCGACAAGTATCTCGCTCTTTACGCGGCCGACAAGTCTCTCTCTCTTTGCGCGGCCGACAAGTCTCGCTCTTTACGCAGCCGACAAGTCTCTCGTTCTTTACGCGGCCAACAAGTCTCTCGCCCTTTACGCGGCCGACAAGTCTTGCTCTTTACAAGGCCGGCAAGTCTCTCGCTCTTTACGCGGCCGACAAGTCTCTCGCTCTTTACGCGGCCGACACATCTCTCATTAGTAATGCTACCTTAAAATCGTGTGCTCTTTTCGTGGCTATCACATCTATTGGCCACATGAAGGCCAGAATATCTATAACCCGGCCGGCAAATTCCTCGGTCATTTTTGGGTCAGCAAACCTCTTGGTCACATTGGGGCCGTCAGATATCTCGCTCTCTTTGCGGTCGTCAAATCTGCCGCTCTTTTCACGGTCATCACATCTTTCGCTTTTATTGCGGCCGGAAATCGCATCGGCATTGGTCGCATTTCGGACGATGACTTCATCCCTTTTTTTGCGAGCGTTAGACCTCTCGGTTGTATTGCGGCCAGAAAATGCTCACTCATGTTGGGACCAAATAATTTTTCTGTCGTCTCGTGGTAGACAAATTTTTTGCTATTTTCATGGCCATCACATCTCTCAGTCGTATTGCGATAAGAAAATCGCTCGATCTTTTCGCGGACGGAATATCTATCATTTATACCGTAGCCGGCAAGATTTTCGGTCTCGTTGCGATCGGAAATCTTTCGCTTGTTTTGCGGCAGGTAAATCTCTTGGTCGCATCGCGGCCGATGACCTTACTCATTTCGCGGCCATTAGACCTCGGTCATAATGCGGCCGAAAAGTCGCTCACTCGTTTTAGGAATGAAACATTTTTCGGTCGATTCGCGGCAGACGAGTTCCTTGCTCTTTAAGTGGCCGTTATATCTCTCGGTCGTATTGCGACAAGAAAATGTTTTTCGGTTGACGGGTGGCCGAATGGTTCTTGATTGTATTGTGTCGCTTACTCTTTTCATAGCCGTTACATGATTCGGTCGTATTGCGGCCGGCAAATCTCTCTGTCACATCGTGGCTGCCAAATCTCGGTCGTTTATACCACGGCCGGAAAATCTCTTGGTCACAATGCGGCCGGAAAATCGCTCGTTCTTTCCGCAGCCGGAAATCTCGGTCGCATTACGGCTGGCAAATATATTGGGCTTATTGCAGTCATCTTGCTCATCTTTTGGCGATCTTTCGCTTGCATTGTAACCGTCTAAATGTATTTATTTACAAATATCATTCTCAATATTCGTTATATGAGGCAATGGTCATGTTTCCTATGGTTGGGAATTTTTTTAATTTGTCGGGAAAAGTCTGGAATTTCATATATGAAATTTGGTAGACACCCTGAATACCAAACATTGAATTGTGAAACCAGATTTTAAACTCAATTTCCTAGATTCCCGATAAAGAATTTGACAGGCTTTGACCAGTTCCTGTAAAAACATTTTTGTTTACCTCCTTGTAAAGCCATTAACACTATGGAAAAATAAATACCGAGTATTAACTAGGGGTCTGCGATGCGAAAAATCAGTACGGGTTTGGTACTACGACTGAAAGAAGAATTTAAGCTAATTATTTTTATCTTGGCCTAAATTATTTTCTTCAGTCTTATAAGTTCAATTACTTTTGAGTGGTTTCAAGTATTAATTATGGTTTCAAAAAGAAACAATAACATTAACATCGACTTCATGCCTTGTTCTTCCCTTGTTATTCAATTACAACTGATCAGTGTTCCTACATTTTGATACTTGATGATAAGAAAATTATTGTAATTTCGTGGTAAAATTAGTTACCTTACGTAACCAAAGTGACAACTCAATCAGCCTTTTTTGATCCTTACTTTATAAATAATTTACCGTACAAAATTTGTTAACGTCTGTTTCTTTAACACGTTCGCTGCTGCGGACGTTCCAGAACGTCACCGGAAACATGGCGCCAGGAGCTAGGAACGTTCCGGAACGGCACCGTTTATTGTTGTTTAACGTTGTCATGGATTAGCCAGCTCCTCTTGAGCATTCTATATTTCCTTGCAGCTCTTGGGGACATACTTTTCCCACGATAAAAAACATTATTTCCAAAAATTACCATCAGGGTCATTTAGATAAGGGCTTGTCTCACCTCTTTCCCCCTAAATAGCAACACTACTTTACTGACTGCAACCTAGGTAATTCTGCTATCTATCAGAATCACCAAGTACCAAGTCCAAAAGCGGTTTGATAGTGAACATTGCTATCCGACATAACTATCATTGTTTTCACCGTAGTTCAGTGTAACAGAGGCAATGTTACGTAGCAACACACACACACTAGTTCAGCTCCTGGTGCAGTCGCGCCACCTAGCGGCCAGCAGCGAACGTGTTAAGAAAAAAGCTAAATCAGAGTAGTGTTAATTAGTTTGTGAAACTAAAACGTTTTGACATTTGAGCAAATTACTTCGGAAAATGTCTTGCTTTCCTTGCAAGACATCAAGAAGATCCTTGTCTGGGAACAGTGGTAACACTGCTGCAGCAGACAAGATATATTCAGCATTCGTTTTTATTACATGATGGCTCAAGTACATTCTCACCGGGACAGAGTGAGTGCGAGTGTGAGTCTCGGCCTTATCAGAGCAAGTTAGAACGAGGCATGATAATCGCACGATGTACACTCACGCAATTGCCGAGTCTCGTTCGTCACGGCTTGCATTTCGTCTTTGGCCGTACTGTGTATGCTTGCTCACTTTGTGCACTTTATAGATACTACGTAGATTGCACAAACTTAAAATGCCATGCTCAGTGTCCATGACTGAACATATTCATTTGATAGAATATCTTTTTTTAATAAACTACCATTGCTGCCTACAGTATACAAATTAACTACTTTATCATCCCAGTCTATTTTGATACAATGGTGATACAACCAAACAAATATTGTTTTGGTGAGGCTAAAATAGATACTCTTGACATTTCATATAAGAAAAAATAAGTGTGCACTCAACAAAGTCCTATAACACTTGTGATTTCTCAATTCATAACAATAGGCCAAGATTCAGGGTGTTATTTTTTTTTAATAAAAACAAATGGTTCAGTTTTTACTCTAGCTTTTTGTAAAATAAGGCAATAACACTAATTTATTTAGGCTTATAATAAGCTTTGTTACTTCGTTATTGTTATCAATATCAGCCGGCCATGTGTACCCTACATTCGATATTTATTTTATTCTTCGCTCGTAGTTAATTTCTTATAATGACAATAGGTCCGTGAAATTTTTGCTTTGTTTGTATTCCTTATTGATAAGCTAGGCCTACTGTTATTAATTTTGTACAGCGAATAATTTTTGTTTAATTTCAAATTTTTAATTTTCATATAACAGATTCTTTCTTGTATATCACTAAGCTACTTGAGTATCGGCTTTTAAAAAAACATTTTCAAGTTAAACATCAAACACAGGTTTTCTTCAATGAGAAGGTTGTCATTTGATTTAAATCCATAAACATTTAAAATTCTTAACATTAGAGGTTTGCGGGTAGTGATTTTTCAAACCGGGTCGGGTTCGGGTTGGGTAGTGGATTACCATCAATTTTCGCATCGGGTCGGGGTCGGATATTATAAGTGGAAAAAAAATTCGGGTCAGGTCGGGTTCGGGTATGCAAGTTAAAAAAAATTCGGGTTCGGGTATTTTAGTTGAAATTCAGGTCGGCTTCGAGTATCATTTGCCAGCAAAATATTGATTTAATTAAATTTTTATGGGCCTACCAAGCAGTATTATTAAAAAGTAAACATCCAACGTATCATTCACCAATTTATTATTGCATCTATACAGTCAATAGATATTCATATTCATGACTAAACTTATTATTTCAGATTATATTAATTAAATGGTATGTATATTTTATAACAACAATATTCTAGAATAATTTATTTTCATATTAAAATTAGTTCTATTCCAAAACGTCAGTGAAAAAATAATAGTTGGTTTAAGAA
This sequence comes from Flexamia atlantica, assembly GCA_035578135.1. Taxonomy (NCBI): domain Eukaryota; kingdom Metazoa; phylum Arthropoda; class Insecta; order Hemiptera; family Cicadellidae; genus Flexamia; species Flexamia atlantica. The sequence continues at coordinate 10,011,486 of JAQJVK010000017.1, read as the reverse complement.
ATATGGAAGAGGCAGAAACCAGAAAATGCGTCTGAATAGAGGAAGGAAGGAAAGAGAGGGAGGGAGGGGGGAGGGAGGGAGGGAGGGAAGGAGGGAGGGAGGGAGAGGGGGGAGGGAGGGAGAGGGGGGGGAGGGGGAGAGAGAGAGAGAGAGAGAGAAAACAGCTGCCTCACTCTCCTTATCAGTGGGAAGGGGGGGAGTGGGGGAGTTTGTTCGGGCGCCGGCATTAGATCGAAAGTCATAAGATCGAATGGCACTGGATCGACACTTTTGTCGGTCCAGTGCCGTTCGATCTACTGCCTGTCGGAGCAGTGCCTTTCGATCTAGTGACTGTCGATGCAGTGCCTTTCGAAGATTCATCCGTATTAAGTTTGGGAAGTCATGATTATTTTAAAATTATTGTAATCAAATTTTCTTCTTTTGAAAGTTTTATCGTCGAACGGCACTGCACCGACAGGCAGTAGATCGAAAGGCACTGCATCGACAGTCACTAGATCGAAAGGCACTGCTCCGACAGGCAGTAGATCGAACGGCACTGGATCGACAGTCACTAGATCGAAAGGCACTGCTCCGACAGTTATACAGTACACCTCGGATTATCTGGTCCCCACATTATCCGGATCCCGGATGATCCGGACCGGTCCATCCGAGAAATGAAAAAATAAATATCACGGCTAAAACATGATTTTACTGAGTTTACGGGTGAAATGCACCTGCTAAAATGAAATACATTACTGTACGCATTTGGAATCACATTAATTGAAGGAACCGCATTGTCTCGGGCTTAGGTCTTACCATGAGTACTACGGTAACAAATTCTTCCCTATAGGGGAAATTCGCTAAAACTAGCTTTTTTACTGCGAGGAAAAATAACGGGGGTATTATTAGACTGGTTTTTTTAAGTATTAAAATATTGGTGACATTTTGATCACACTGAATTAGTTTACTCCGAATAAAAAAATAATATCACGAATGGCATTGTTTTGACGTACGTATTCAAACGACACTGGATCTACAGGCATTAGATCGAAAGGCACTGGACCGACAGGCATTAGATCGAAATGCACTGTTCCGACAGTGTCGGAGCTATGCCGGTCGGTGCAGTGCCTTTCGATCTAATGCCTGTCGGTCCAGTGCCTTTCGATCCAGTGACTGTCGGTGCAGTGCCTTTCGATCTAATGACTTTATTTTGTGTCGGTCCAGTGCCTTTAGATCTTATGACTTTCGATGCAATGACCGGATCTCGAGTTTGTTTACTCATCAATTAAGCCTTTCCGCCAGTCCGCTGTTATCTGCTTGCTTCGTGCGTGCGTCTAAGCTCAGGAGATAAAGATTCCCTACTACGAAATGCGAAAATCTAAACCATTTGTCCTACAACCACATATGAGGGCTCATATTTTTTGTCTAGTTTTTATAAATCAAATGAGACAAAAATGAAACTTTTATCTCTTGCCGCTCAAGAGAAAATCTGCGACTAAACAATAAACTGATGTGTTTTTTTTGTGGTTCTTCAAGGTCAACTAAAAATAGCAGAAACTTTCCGAATTCCACCTAATTAGAGATAAAATTTCTTTTCACCTGTCAATGTCCTTTCCTTATCACTTCCGGGATTATTGTTTGTGTATTTTTTCATGGGAAGGACACGCTCTCCCGGTTTAACGTGGCCAAAAATAGATTGGAACAATTATCTTCTCGATAAGCTTGGCTGGTATGGCTATTTCATTGCGTCAAAAGGAGCAACGGTCCTTTAAAGTGCTATACGAGAATACAATAATAAGCATTAAGCGTACAATAATGTTGAGCTGGCAAGGAGACAGCTGGCTGTCTGAGTGAGACGTACAATGAATATTGCTTCTAAGTTTGACATCCCCGCGATCGCGACCGTCTTTGTTTCTCACGTTATTAAATTGCGTAGACGTCGTAAGACAACAGCTTTGCGCAAATTAATTATTTTTGGAACATTTTTAAAGCTTTGGGTTTTTTTCGGGTAGTATGTCGGGTATCTTCAACCCGATTTCTTTTGGGTAGTAGTTACCCGCCCGATCCGACGTGTATTAAAAACCCGCCCGAACAAAGCCCGAGACGTGTCGAACCCGCCCGACCACTCGGGTTCATGTAATTACCCGAAGCTACCCGAATTTTCAGGTACCCGCAGACCTCTACTTAACATTTAACGCACACAATTAAAACATTGCCGGCCAGCCACTTACCAAACTGGTCAGCTGGGTCTTGGTCCTGTTAATGTGTTATCATCATCCCCCACTATCAGGTTGTCCACTGCCATCACGACAAATATCCTTGCTGCTTGTGAGTTTATTTGCAGCTGCTTAAATTTGTATTAGATGTCCAATCAAATATTTTTTAGGAACCTTTTAAACTGCAGCAGGCTTAGTTCCGTACCGGTACCAAACTCATACTGAGAACTGAGGTATAAAAAAATCGTACTGACCCAATATTTCAGATACCGCAGACCCCTTGTAATAATGTATTCCTCAGGAGTCATATTTAGCTACTGTTGATGGGGTGTATGGATCCTGTTGTCAGGATCTGTTTTGTTAACAGAGAAACGCAAAGAGCCCCCGGATAGTTGTGATACGAAGCCATCGAGCAGTGAACTGGCCCTGAACACAACATCACCTCCCGGCCTGCCTCCCTCGACTATCAAGGGCACCAAACGCTCCCGCCGCTAGTGAGTAACAACTGGTCTCTTAGCTTAGCGTATTAGTAACAGTCAGGACAGTTGATTAGTGATCTGGTGCTGATAACAAGCCAAGGGCAATGTGGGAGGTCGTTCGCAGGAAAACAGGGAAATTGCCTCAAAATCACAATGGCAATGTCACTCTGAATGTAGATGGAAATAAAATCAGTGATCCAGAAAAAGTGGCGTCAACCTTCAACAACTTTTTTATCAATGTTGCTGGAAATCTTAGTCCGAATGAAAATTTTGTTTCTGACTTTCTTAACAGCAATTCAAAATCTAATGACAGCTCAATGTTTCTCCATCCTACAGATCCAAATGAAGTGTATAACGCGATTATGACCTTGAGGAACTCCCGATCAGTTGGCTGGGATGGTGTCCCAGCCTCAGTTTTGAAGTCATCAGCTCATATCATTACGAAACCCCTTGCCGATATCATAAATCAATCTTTTGAATTAGGAGAGTTTCTAGAGAAACTTAAATACACGCATATCAAGCCCCTATTCAAAAAGAAAGACAAAACTGATTTGACAAATTATCGTCCGATTGCCCTTTTACCGATTTGGTAAAAAATCTTTGAGAAAATTTTCCTTTCAAGACTTCTTGTTTTTCTTGATAACTTTAAGATACTCTCGAACTGTCAATTCGGATTTCGTAAAAAATCCTCCACAACTCATGCCATTTTCACATTCATTGAATCCATCTTAGAGTCACTAGATAATAGGGGTCACGTAGTCTCCGTACTATGTGATCTCTCAAAAGCTTTTGATTGTGTCAGTCACACTGTGTTGCTACATAAAATGGAGTTCTTTGGAATCCGAGGCAAACCTAAAGATTGGCTTATGTCTTATTTACATTCCAGAAAACAAAGGGTAGTATATTCAGATGCTCATGGAATTAGTCACCATTCGACATGGGAAGTAAATGATAAGGGGGTTCCTCAAGGAACCGTTCTTGGACCCATTCTTTTCCTGCTCTATGTGAACGATCTCCCGCTTGCATTCACAGATGCATCGGCCATACTTTTTGCTGATGACACTACCATTACAGCAGGCCCGCAGAGAGAAATCTCGGGCCCCTGGGCAATCGTTGCCGCGGGCCCACCCTCCTCCCCCCCCAACGCAACGTCGCCGGCGCAGTGGTTGATGGCCTTAAACTTTTTAATAGCACTTATCACACCATCTCAGATTTTAAATACATTTTTAAGTTAAGGCCATAAAGGACTTTTGATTTCTTTTCTTTTTCAAAAGAGATCTGTTATTTAAAGATTTCTCGCTTTTGAAATAAAATGCTAGTTAAAGATATCTATATTTTCATACTCAAACATCTCAATCTATATTTTCATCAAAACAACGAACTGACACTGAACCAGGGTTTCCACTTTGCTTCGACAGTTTCTCCCTTGCCAAAGCCCAAAATTTCCCTTTTTTCCCTCAGGCTGAAATTGCCCGTGGCGGCTACACAACCCTACGACTCGTAGCGTCACCCGTCGTGCGTCGCGGTCGGTAATAATATCACATCAGTGCCAGTGTCCCACAGCTTACGCAATAAGCCTTTAAGTTTAAGGCTTAACTTAACTTAAACTTTTGTAACAATTATTATCAATAAATCTTAAGAAGACGTTAAAAATATTTTATTTAAAATACAACATGGTTTGTGAAATTATTGAATAAGTACGTTCAGCAATATACTCTATTATATTATAACGTTATAACTACATATGAAATTATTGAATAAGTACGTTCAGCAATATACTCTATTATATTATAACGTTATAACTACATTTTAGAACAGGCCCGGCCTGGGCCCGGGCCCCTTGTAGGCCTGGGCCCCTGGGCAATGCCCCCGCTGCCCCCCCCCCCTCTCGGCGGGCCTGCATTACAGTGTCACATCCGGATAGAGCTCAGCTGGAAGGGATGGTCGATGTGTCTTTTCAACAGGCGGGACAGTGGTTCATGTCCAATGGTCTAATGATGAACAAATCCAAAATTCAGCTCATGCATTTTGCTACCAGGCCAAGTATCCATCTAAACCTCAAAATTTCGGACATGGACACTGTCTCTTCTGCGAGGTTTCTTGGTGTCGTGGTGGACAGAAACATCAACTGGAAGGGTCATGTTTCATTTCTTGTTAGTAAGCTTCAATCGGTGTGTTTCATGATCAAAGTTTTGGCGCCAATTGTTGATCATGAGACACTAATGACTGTCTACTACGCCCAAGTTTATTCGCACCTGAGGTATGGTGTGGTCTTCTGGGGAGACTCGGTGGATTCGGGTAGAGTTTTTAAAATCCAAAAGAAGATCATCAGAGTCATGTTTCAGCTGCAGTACCGGCAATCTTGTAGACCACACTTCATCAGTTCTAAAATTCTTCCCCTTCCCTCTCTGTACATCTTTGAATTAATGTGTTTCATTAAATCCAATCCAGATCTTTTTTCAAAAAACCAAATTACACATACATACCAGCTGAGGCATGACATCCTTCACTACCCGATTCACCGCCTAACCCTCTATGAAAAGGGAACCTATTACTCTGCATTGAAGTTGTTCAATGGGCTCCCTGAACCAATCAAACAAGAGCACAATTCAAAGAGGTTTAGGCACTCCCTGAAGAACCATCTCACGAGTCGGGCGTACTACTCTGTGAAAGAGTACATTTCAAATAATTCTTGACATGAAACTTTGTGTATGTAGAGAGTTGTCTACATTTTTTTTTGTAAATGTTGTTTATTTTAATTACATTATTTTAGGTCATTATAATTTTGACAAGTCATATGTTTACTTACCCTATAGCTTAAAAATGTAAACCAATGTGACACTTGTAAATGAATAAATAAATAAATAAATAAAGTTGAGATACAAAGCCATCGAGCAGTGAACAGGCCCTGAACACAACATCACCTAAGCCATTTAAGCAGAGTGATAAAAAAATTCTTTAGAAACACTTACTGATGGGTAGCAGTAAAAAGTTTTCTAAATTAAATGGCCAATTCATTATTTTAACTGATTGAACAGTACAGTATTTTAAAATAAATTCCTTAATTTTTGGTGTCAACACAACGGTGTCAACTAACAACACTTTAAAATATTGCTAAAATTTTCTCCCTTTCTCCCAGATGTACACAATAAATCACCATTAAAACAGTTGCTTTCAAAATTTTTGTGAAACAGATAATCAGGTAATCAAGTGATGAAGTGTGACATAAATGTTAGAAATGCCTTACCACAAAGTGCACCATCTGAATGTGTTTACTTTAGATGAATAAATACCCCCGTTGTAGCAGACCTGCCCACTCAGGGAATTTCAAATGCAAAAAAATATTTCTATCTAACACAGCGAGATATGACATGCTTTTGTAATCACCATAAGAATAACATGGGGAATGAGAATGATGGTTTGCTGCAACTGGTATGTTAAAACTGGGCAGTTTTAATTCAATATTTAGTAGATCTTAACTAGAAGGAGCCATGTACCAAGTTTTATCAAGATATGTTAAGAAATTATTAGGATGTAGCATTTTTTTTATTTCCCATAAGGATAATATAGGGAATGAGTATGCAGGTTTGCTGCCACAAAAATGGAAATTTCAGGGATTTTAGACTATAATACATTACATCTCATCTAGATGAAGCCACAAACCAAGTTTTATTAAGATATGTTGAGAAATAAGTGATATATAGAATTTTACTTATTTCCCATAAGTTTAACATAGAGACAACATACTGTGTTTCACTTTCAATATCTCGTTAACCAGTGGACATAGAGCAATGATCCGAAATACCAAATTGTTTGTTTTTTTTGAGCTGAATTCAATGTTTCTAACCAGAATTTAATTATTTTTATTTTTCTCTTAGAAAAAACCCAATAAAACCTATTTTTGGGGGGGGGGGTTTTCCCCCTTGACCCCCCCTTCCAGTGGTCCGATCGCGTTGGTTTTTGAACTCATCCGAATAATTACGACTTTACATGCCTGTGCCAAATTTTATTCCGATCAGACCATTTTCGAGTGCTATCGTGCTTATATACACGCACACCCCCCCCAAAGGGGGCTTAATAAGTATGCACTATTTTGACTACTTATCACTTTAGTAATAAAAACAAAAAAAATAGTTTGAATCGGTAAATTTCGACCTTTTATCAGAGGTCATCTTCAGCCCTAATAACCTTAGTAAATAAACAAAAAATTTACAATCATGTGAAATGAACATATGATTTTGGAACTAAATAATATATGTAGAAAATTTAAAATCTTTAAAAATTAAAATATATAAACATATATACTGAAATTTGTTGAGGATTATTTGTATAAAATTTTTTTTATGAATATATCTAGAAATTTGAACGAATGACGTTTTTTGCTTCTGGGGGCCCCAAAAAGAAAATTTATCATGGTCTTGGGCTTATGTCTTACCATGAGACCTACGGTAATAGCTTCTTCCCTATAGGGGAAATTCGCTAAAAGGAGATAACAATACAGACAGTGACAATAATCGGGTCAGATTTTGCCTGACTCCTTTTCTAGTCAACAATATGACTGCTTTGACTGCACCGTAGCAGAGAAAAAAAAAGAAATGAAAAATAGATTTATTCCAATAAATATATACAAGATAAATTTTGTATACACATGCGTTAAGCAATAAATAATATATGCATAATATCCAAAACAATAGGATTTATAAAACTATCTGTAGCATTTAGGACTATTTTGATTCTTATTAATAGTTTACTATACTGGAAAAGGCGTACATGGGCTGTTTAACCTGTGTGAAGGCCTCAGTTCTTATCAGTCACTATTTTTTACAACAAATGCTTGACTATATTTTAAAATTTAAAGTAAAAGATAGTTAAAAAATATCAACAAATTTTGTTTTATAAAAAATACAACGTGGACGAAAGCTTGTGGTATTCTATTTGTCAGTGCAGTGGGTGAGGTTTGTTGAATGTCTTCACAAGGGGGGGGGGGGGGGATTGAGTCATTGTCTCGGTTGGAAAGCAGTGGTCATGATAATGTTTTCGGCGCCTTCCATTCCTAACGTATTTAAAAACTCTTTTATTTGTGTTTTAAACTTTGACAAGGATGGTAAATTCAGTACATTAAAATGCAGAAATCGTTGACTTGTTCGTACAAAACATTTCAAACATAAAAGGAATTAGTTGTTAAAATTGTCCTAGTAATTTGTAAAGTAGTAATAGAAATATTTTGTGAGTAGCATATAAAATGGTCATGCGATATTAAAGAAAAGACACTACTTAACTGTGTTAGACTTTCTTCACTCAAAATTTTACTAAGACATTTAAAAGCATATCAGTATTTTCTAATTTTAGTTTTAAAAAAAATATGTGATGGTTCCACTTCATGCACCTAACCTAATCTAACCTACCCTAACCAAAAATATCAGCAGAGCAAGCGCAAAAAAAAACTCCCTAACCCCGCCGCTCTTTGTTCTTCTGCTGTGGATAGAATTAAAAAACAAAGTCACCTGGGGCACCGATTCCAGTGCTCCTGTTGTTCGAGGAGTGAAACTGCTCACCTGATCATTATTTCTCCTATAATTGAGGCTGGCCTCCTACACTCAGTTGGAAGAGCTATATCACTTTAGATTGCTTGGGATATCTATTCTGATTATGTAAGTAGAGGTTTGACCCACAGTTTGTTTTGCAGTTGTTCGAGCGCGGAGGATGATGATGGAGAGGATCCGTCGACCAAAGCCCATCGCGAGAAGGAGCGGAGGCAAGCCAACAACGTGCGCGAGAGGTAAGTGGCGTTTAGTTGTGTCAATCATGTTCGCTTGCCACACATTCGCTTTCACACTACAATATTGCTCATGACCCTAGGTAGCATACTATGTTTGATTTTGTGTTGCCTGTAATCGCCTGTATGTTTTCATAATCTTATCACATTTATCACTTTTGACTTTTTTAAAAGACTACAAAATATCATGCTACTGTTTACTATCTATAATATGAACCAATAAAGGATTTTTGCAATGTAAAGGATTTTTCCAAACTTGATGATTTGCAGTCAAAATATTGGTTATTTGATCAAAATAAATGAAATGGTAACCCTCCTGAAATAATCTTGTTGATGTAAACCCCACATGGTAATATCTTAGAATAGTAGCACTGTGCACTTTATTTTTGCCTGTTCACAATGTTGCCTTTGACAGATCTGCATGCATGTATTGAACACTGCTTTATTTCAGAGTGTTTTTGCTTTTCCACAAACAATGGAACAAAAGAATGATTAAAGACTTCCTCAAAAATTAAAATAATTGAGGAGAAACAATTTGTCTCGGGTCCTGCTTTTTTATTTTGAAATTATCCCTTCTTTACTCAACATTTTACAGGATTTGCTGTGGGTTACTCACAAACCGTTGATATTTTGAACTTGTTTGGCTGATCATCTCGAGTTTAGGCTAACTTAGCAAGCGAGATACCATAGACATTTCATCTAAATATATTTATTAATTATTAATATTGTTAATATATTTAGACTGAAATAGTTTATAAAACTCTTACTGAGGCTGAACTAGACATAACCTAAATAGGAACTTTAATAACATCGGCTGTTAACATTAAATTTTCATATTAATGTAGTACATATTAACATGTTATATTATTCTTTTTAAGTCAAATGGCCATATAAAAATACAGATGAAAATAAAAAGGATGTTGAAATTGTACCAGATGTGAAAAGTTCACTGTCCTCTATTCTCTGTTAGTTAAATAAACTTTATCTGGAGAGTTGAAATTCCATTAGGTAATGAAATTTTGGTTATTTTAATGTAGTAAAAAATTAAAGAATGAATTTTTTAACTTTTTAATGCCTGGCATAACTAAAAAATAATAATGGTGTTCCTAAAACTTAGGACACTAATAAGCAAATAATAAGAAATATAATAAAAATATTGCACATGAAAAAAATAAAGTTTTTTTTTAATTTTTAATTTTATTGTTTTGTCAAAGACATTTTAAAACGACGTGCAAGTGAATATGGGCGGTCTGTAGTATGGGTTAGGTTATGGCTGGGGCAGTCTCAGAGAGCGGTAGTCGTCCTCACGTTGTGTTATTGTGTCGAGCTGTGACGAAGATGGTGATGATCCTGAACTCAAAGCACAGCGAGAGAAGGAGCGGAGACAGGCCAACAATGCTCGTGAGAGGTAACTGCGCCTGATCCTGACTCGGAGATGGGGCCAGCATGTCACTTTACCATACACTCTCTCTCCTTTATTTTTCAAAGCGTGTTTTCGGTGAGGTGGAATACTTTACAGTTTTGTTGAGTTTCTCTCACTCTCTTGTTTTTATGGAACTCGTTATTGTAGTCGGATCAACGACACATAAACAGAACCGAGCCTGGGATCTGCCAGCTCCCAGCAGATCCCAGTCACAGCAGAAAGTAGTTTGTTTTGGATATGTTTCTATGTTTCATAGGACTAATGAAAATGGGTGCTTTGGTATTATGTGGGGACTGATATATAGCATGCTGCGGTGGTTATGTTAGGTCAGTTTGTTATCAAAATCTTATTTCGTCGTTTGATTACAATCGAATAATACCTATGAGTCATACTTCTGTTCCTAAATCCCTTAAAAACAGTTTAGGGTCAGGGCGCTGATCTGAGCGTGAGAAAACTGCATTAAATATCAGTGTTGAAAGGATTTACTGCTGCCTGCTGATTTTGGTTATTGTTATCGTTTGTTTTTAGGCTAATCTAACCTATCCTGACCTAACAAACCCTTTCCTCGTGATCGGTAGAGTGGCAATGGGACTTTTTCTTGCTATCCTTGTCGAAATCTTTTCCTTTTGCAGGTCTTATCAGACGAATGGCTTGTAATTTAAAATTATACTTTTATGTTCATTTAAGTCTACCTAAAATTAGTAGTGTTCCCTGAATAATATCAAAAGAACTTAAAGTCTGGGAGACGAGTGTGGGTAAACTTACTCGACTTCAGAAGAGGCAGTACATTGTACATTGTTCATGTTTTGTGTTTTTTGTACATCTTCATTTTGACTACACTGATAACAAGTTCCTTTAGGAAAAACGAAGGGTTGAGAGAAGCCCAATAAAATATTCCACAACACCCCCTCTCTCTCTTTCGCATCATAATTTCGTAGCCATTACGCAGTTTAAGGCCAACTAAAAACCAACACAGGATTCCTCTCTGTTGGGCGGTTGGATGGAACTCATAAAATTTGTGGGAACTATAGTGTCAATAATTTCATCGCTTTATATTTTGATATTAATTGATGAACAGTGAATGAATTTAAGGAGTGAAGCATAAGGCTTGGATGTTAATCACAGTCCTCTCAAATAATGAACAGTGAATGAGTATTATTGAGCGTCAGCCATAAGTTTTTTTATACATTTCTTATTTTTGAATGATATTATCAAATTATGACAGATTGTATTTATTAACAAATAAAGCAGAGAACACATTAACAAAACCTGCTTCTTTTGAGTTATAAAAATTTAAATAAGCTTGGTACAGAGAATCATATTTTTATAGCTGACTACTACTCTTTTTATGGCTGATATGTTTAAACATGAATATTTGTTTACTTTTCCTACCCTATCTTGAATGATTGCTCTAAGAGGACATGTTTGCCTTGAATAATTACATATGTACAGGTTTTTTCATTAAGTGTTTTATTTTTATCAATATTGAATACCCTGTTTTGGCCACTTGGAAACCATTACCTCATTTGCATTTATTTGGAGCTTTGTTTCGTTTGTATCAATGCCAAAGTCTGATTTAGACTGGGTTTCATGATTTGCAGTGCATAGTATTAGCCCAACTCTAAAGTATTTTCTTAGTAAAATTCAATCCCCTTCAAGAAGTCATTTCCTACCAGGACTTACAACCTGCAGATTAATTCGTGGTAGCTTGTTTTTTTGGTTTGTAGCTTTATACTTTATTAATTTAATCCTTTCTCCTTCTCTACAAATTCTTTATACCATTTTAACCAATTATTTCTATTTCTTCTAAGTCTTACTTTTATCAGAATCAGCTTGCTTTTTTATTGAAGCTTTATTGAAGTCTCAAAATATTTACCAGAGTAGTTTGTTAGGCAGTTCAATCTGGTGCTGGGTTTCCTCGAAATTGAATTCATCATTCCAAATAAAAATAATTTGATCTTGCTTCAGCATACAAAAATTTACCACACTGGCATTTGGTAATCCGACAACTAGGAGGAATCTCATATCTTGAAACCTGTGGTAAATATGTGACATCCTAAATTGTAAATTGTAAGTTTATTGACAAAATACATTAATGTCAAGTGTTTTATCTTGTATAAGGTAATTTAAAAAAAAGAAGAAAAATGTAGGAGAGAGGGTGAGACTTGGTTTGCGGTTTTGCATGTCACCAAGCATGGCAGTGGAGTTGGGTAGATTTTTCTTTGCATTTTTATTCTAATATCTCATGACAATGCAATACTTCTCTTGTAGATGGATATTTCAACCCCATCAGAACGATATTGCAATTTAAAATTGATGGCAGGTCAGGTTTGGTGGCGTAGATACTGATGTTCAATATTTTTTTTGTGCCACATCTTAAACTTACCAAGGAGATGTTTTCTGACAATTATTTCCTGACACAAGGATCTGTGAGTAGTCTAAAATTAACCATTATTAGAGAATAGAACCTTTATAAGTTTCTATAACTTTGAACTTTATAAGAAAAGTTGAATTTTTCCTTTTTTTCTCAAGAAAGACAAGAAATGTTATGGTGTTTGTTCCTCCCAGATAAAAATGTTCATAAAAATGCATTTTCAGCAGAAATGAGATTTTTCTAATGTCTATTTTAGTCTTGATTTCACTAATCTCAATTATTGCCAAAACTATGATTATCATGAACTGTTGTGGTTGACATTATAGTCGGATCAGTAATAACCAAAAAAAGTTAAAAAAAAACACCTAATCCATAGTATATTTGACTAAAATGATTGTATTAATTGCTGTATTATGTATCGTCCGACATTAATTTAGTTTCATGAAATGAAACTTATTTCAAAATTACACACACACAGATATGGATTAGTTTTAAGTGGCCAAGAAAAATTTTAAAAACTATTGTTTGAAACCAGAAAAATCCATATTGAATGAAAGACAGATGGCCAGATTTAACAAATCTGGAAATTCTTAGAATTACAGTTAAAAAAGCTTTTAGTGTAATATTCTGTAATATACTCATACTTGTTTGGTGCTGTTGCTTATTTGTAAGAAGTGCTTTCAAAATCAGATCAAGTAACATTCTCTGCAGTAGACCCATTTTAAGTTATACCTTTAACTAACCATGACTTTCATACTCATTTGACTTTATTCAAAACGTTTTTGTATGGGATGCCAAATGACTATATTCCCTATGCAAAAATAACTATAGCACTATGTGCGTTTGAAACTATTTGTGTTAGAATTTCTTTTCGCCGAGTTCAATTAAAATTATCAAAGCCCTCTTCTTCTAATAGACCTTGACAAAATCGACTTAATGCTACCCCTCAATATTTAATACTTTTAAAATATTATATTTCAATAATTTGGATTAAGTTAATCAATCAGTGTAAGTTTTTTATTTTAAATGGCTGATTTTAGGCTCCAAAAACATCCAAAGCCAAAGAGAATAATGGTATATTATTCTGAACAAATACTCACCCCAGTTTGAAGTAATAACTGATTTTGGACAGGGAGACAGTCTCTCTCCATTGCTTTTTAATTTAGCTCTGGAAGGGGCGTTAAAAGAAAGTACCTGGTGGACCGAGCCTTGCTCGGTGTTATTTCATGTTTACGAGTTCATCCAGTTACTATAAAATATTTCAATGTAATAAAATTGATAAATAGAAACCTTTTTTATTGCTCCATGGACTCTTCATCCCACTTGCTGTATTTTCCCTTGATGGCTGTAGATTCCAAACAGCTGTTATGATTACTTCATTTGTTTACACTTTCCTTGTTTATATACGTTGCTATCACGGCAACCTATAAGGCCAATGTTAAAATTTTACAACTTTAAAATTTGATTTATTACGTTATTAGATTTTCTCTGGCCAAGTAATCTGCATACAAGACGTTTTTGAGTCATAAATTACTTATTTCCAGACTTTGAAGGAAATCCTCGTAGCCGTTTTAGAGATAATTGTGCAAGCAAGCAAGCATACAAGCAAGCAAGATAACATTGCTCGTATAAGAGTATAGGATAAGAAATAGGAAACTAGGTACAAGCAGTGGGACAATAATACAAGCAATGACATTCACAGACGATGTTGGGTTATTCTGATAGAAAGAAAACACTATCGACAGGATTAGAAATAAACTATGATAAAACTAAGTTGGTTTACTTAGTACGGGAAAATAATGGTAGAGAAAGTTACCTAGTATTAACCCCTTAAACGTGGAGTAATTTGCTCCCCGCGTGATCAATAGCGCGCAGTTCAATTACACCATCAACACCAACACGCGAAGTTTCGTCTCAATGCGACGAACGCCATAATGCAGAACTCGTGGCGTAGACATAGTTCCAGAAAAACCCACTAGAGTGCTGCACCAAACGGTCTGCACCTCCTCAGGGTCAACTGTACAGTCGTAGAATGAAAAAATCCTTGGAGAACAGTTGTACCAACAAAGTAACGAAATAAATCAGCTGAGGACGTCAAATCCGAGTAAACTCGGGCATCGCGCGGAAGGCACTTAGATGTTCCACGAGATATCTCGTGCGTCGCGCTTAAGTGCACAGCATACTACCACGAGCTAACTCGTGTGTCGCGGTTAAGGTTCAACCATAAATCTCAAACAAGTTGAAGAATTATAATACCTTGGTGCAATAGTAAACTAAAAAAGTATTGAATTAAATGGAAATTTAGAATAGAAACAATTTTGCTAATAGAAGCTTGTATGCATCAAATAGCATTTTCGAATAAAAATTACTATCACAAAAAGTAATACCCCGATCGCAGTAAACCTGCGTACTCAGCAAATTTCCAAATAGAAATAATCCAGTAATCAATCGATTATTATTAAAAAAGAAATGTAAACAAGTGATGTATTTTTACATGAAAATAATAATTCTTTGTATTTTTTTCATAGTGTCTGTCAAACAGTATTGGCAAAAAGTGTTTATTCTGAAAACAATCCCTTAAATAAATAGGCTATATAGTTTATTAATTTAAATTATAACCACTTAATAAGTTAAAAAGCCAAAATCCTAATAATTTATGTTTGATTAAATTCATTTAATACACCACGCGTATCGTTCAAAACCTCAGTAGAAAGTGAATTAGAAATTGTCAAAGAAAGCACTTAGCTGCCCTGATACTAAAATACTTTGCCAAAAAATGTGAAGTGGAATGTCATGGAGGACAATGGACTTCAAGCAATGATTTAAAATACCAAATTTTTTTAGCTAAATCCCAATGTAAAAAATGATAATTTGGTAAGTTGAATTTTTCAATTTGTAAAACTCAAAAAACCCATTTTTGGGGAGTAAAATGGAGCCTTTACCCCACTTTGGATTTGTCGATCTGGCTGGTTTACGAACTCGTCCAAGAGAACCTACTTTTACTTGTCTATACCAAATTTTGTTACGATCGGACGATTTTTACGAGAGTTACCGTGCTAACATATATTCTAAAAATGAAAATTCTATTTCCCATATAAGCCCAGTAGTACAGTGGCTACATACAAAAAAACTGCAAATTCTTATTGGAGTATGGCAGTTCCTGTGATCATAGTTGATGTCAAAAGGAAACTTTTGAGTCGGTGAGCCACTTCGAAATCCGTGGCCAACACCAAAATGGTGGCCATTAAAGATGGACAATATATAATTCAAAACAATGCAACCTAAAACTACAGAGCTGCAAAAACAGTCAAATTGTATGGAATTTAATCTTCTTTAAATTTGTGATATGATAAATTACTGTAGGTTGCATAGTTTTGAAATAAATTGAAATTTAAAAGAATTAGGCCGGGGGGCACCCTGTGGCGACCCGGGGAAGCAGGAGTTCGAAAACTTGGATTTTAAGTTATCAGCTCAACATTAACATTATATCCAAACTTAGCAGACATACCCGCAACTTCGCCCGCTGAAAGGATGAATAATTTTTTTTAAATAATTTAGCGATAGCCATGTATAATTTTTAGGAATAATTAACAAATGGACTGATTTTGAATTATGTGCCATGGGCGTACAATTACACTCTGTAATTACACCCTAGATTGAAATAAGAAGGTGTAACGTTTCCCCTAAAAATGTTTCCCTCATGATTAGCAAATGGGATGTATTAGCTTCTTCCCATTTACCAATACAGAGAATGAGGGATAACCCAGGATATAATGCAAAAAAGACGCTAAGGGCGGGTTTTCGACTTAACATCAATCTGAATTGAGCACGTTTTTGAAAATAGCCCGAAAATTATAAGAAAAATTAGGACGCCTTGGCTAAAAACCTATTTCCAAAATTTTTCTGATTCACATTGAAGATCAGGTAACTCAGTTATCGAGAAGGTAAAAAATTGTTGTATAATATTTGAATTGAAATCCACATCACCTAAGCAAACCTAGTGGTGATGCAATATACTACTTCGGGTTACGGGCTGTAGAACGCATGTGGCTTAAGTGGCATTTGACAAATAAATATGTAGTAGGTGTCCGTGATAAATTTTAAATTTTATTCTTTTAGTAAATTCTGTAAGTCTCTCATCTCGTAATGAAAACTTGAATGGCCGCGACTTTGAATTTTATAATATACTCTATTTTAGCCATCTGAGAAAGAACATTTTAAAATCCTCTTTTTTCTGCATCTAGAGCCTATGAAGAATATTTGTGCCAGGTTTCATGGCCCAAAGTTTTGTATTTTTTGTAAAAGTAAGCTTTGAAAGCTAAAAATGTTCTCCATTTTGAATTTTATAATATACTGAATTGAAGCCTTTTGAGAGAAAATATTGCAAAATCCTTTCTTAGTACGCATCTAGAGCCTGTAGAGAATATTTGTGCCAAGTTCCATGGCTCAGAGCCTTATAGTTTTTGAGAAACTGTGATCAGTCAGTCATTCAGTAAATGGGTTTTGGGTTTTTATATATATTAGGGGTGTGCGAATAGTGATTTTTGAACTCGAGCCGAGCCGAGCCGAGCTTTTTCAAAAGTTTTCGAGCTCGAGCTTTTTCGAGCCGAGCTTTTTAACAATCACCAAATTATTAAAAGAAATTATGAAGCTTGATTTTAATTTTAAAAGATACAGTAGACTAATGTTTGCATACCTTAAGTGACCGCCAGCTCAAAAATAGAAAGCTTATCTCCAAAACAAGTGAATTATCTGATAGGTTCATCAGGATTTTGTATTGTTACATAAAATTAATCAAACTGGCTCAAAAGATAATTGATGAAGAAAAATACCAAATTTAAAATCTACATTTATTTACATTACATTTAAGTAATAACCAAACCCACAATACTTTTCTTTAAAATAAATAGTTAAAATTACATAATTAGACTAGTTGTATATAGGTACTACAAAATTTAATTTCAAGAGTAGAAAGGAATAATTGAAAGGTTTTAAAATAGTTATATCAAGTAAAAAAATCACACATTTACACTTAGTCAAACACAAGATTGATTTTTTTTATGATCACTAAGTAAAGATGATACAAAATTAAATAGTAGTCCCAATTGTGGCATAATATTCATGGCTAAACTTATTATTTCAGAATTTAATATATGAATGAAATAATATTTAATAACAACAATAATTTATTGTAATCCTAAAATTAGTTGCATTTCTAAACTTTTGTGAAGAAAATAATGTACAATTAAGAAGAAGAAAGATCATAAGAAGAAGAAATAAATAAGGAGGAATAGAGAGAAAGAAATAAACAGCTACCTCTCTCACTCTCCTTATCAGTGGCCAATGAGGGGGGGGGGGGTGGAGGTTGTTTACTCCAAGCCCCTTCCCTGTTTTTTGCTATTGTCTGACTCAGAGCGAGAGCGTGAGTTAATTAGGAGATAAGGAATCCTTACTACAAAATGCAAAAATACAAACTACTTGTCATACAACTATAAATGATGGCTCATATTTTTTGTCTTAATTTTATAAATCAAATGAGACCAAAATGGAACTTGTAAGATATACCGTTTAAGAGATAAGCCTTGATAAAACAATAGGCTTGAATGCTGTATTTTGTGTTCCCCAAGGTCAACTAAATATAGCTCCGATTTCCGTCTGAATGGAGATAATATTTATTGTTACCTGTCAATGTCCTTTCCTTATCACTAGGAAATGTTTTTTGCTTGTTTTTCGTGGGAGGAAAACGCTCTTCCGGTTTAACGTGTCCAAAAATAGATCGCAATAATTATCTTTCCGAAAAGAACTCTCTTATCAAAAGCTCGGCTCGAGTGTCGAGCTTTTTCGAAAAAAGTGGAGCCGAGCCGAATACTGAAAAGCTCGACCTAAAAGCTCGACCGGTCGAATACTCGCACACCCCTAATATATATAGAAAATCTCAACTACCCGACCTTTTGCACAGCAACCCAATATTTTTGTACGTATTCACTGGACTATGAAAGCAAAGTATCATATTATGGGAGTGCTTTGAGACTAGAACGAACTGCATGCACTAAAACTTGAAACTCCTGTTATGAATGTATAGGATATAATTAGTTTTTATGTATAGCTCGAAAAATAATAAAAAGTTCTGAAAACGGGTTACCGTATTGTAATCAGCGTGAGATTCTACCTGCTTCTAGGTCTGCAGGTACCCGAAAATTCGGGTAGCTTCAGGTAATTACATGAACCCGAGTGGTCGGGCAGGAACGACACGTCTCGGGCTTCGTTCGGGCAGGTTTTTAGTACACGTCGGGTCGGGCGGGTACCTACTACCCGAAAGAAATCGGGTTGAAGATACCCAACATACTACCCGAAAGAAACCCGAAACTTAAAAAATGTTCAACAATAATTAATTTGCGCAAAGCTGTTGTCTTACGACATCCACGCAATATAATAACGTGAGGAACAAAGACGGTCGCGATCGTGATGTCAAACTTAGAAGCAATATTCGCTGTACGTCTCACTCAGACAACCAGCCTTCTCCTTGCCGGCTCAAAATTATCGTATTCTCGTATCCTCTTTTTGATGCAATGAAATAGTCGTACCAGCCGAGCTTGTGATACGAGAGGTCTTTTCGAGAAGATAATTGTTGCGATCTATTTTTGGACACGTTAAACCGGAAGAGCGTGTCCTTCCCACGAAAAAAATACACAAACATTAATCATAAATTGATAAGGAAAGGACGTTGACAGGTGAAAAGAAATATTATCTCCAATTAGGTGGAATTTGGAAAGTTTCTACTTTATTTAGTTGACCTTGAAGAACCACAAAAAACACATCAGTCCATTGTTTAATCGTAGATTTTCTCTTGAACGGCAAGAGATAGAAGTTTCATTTTTGTCTCATTTGATATATAAAAACTAGACAAAAAATATGAGCCCTCATATGTGGTTGTAGGACAAGGGGTTTGGGTTTTCGCATTTCGTAATAGAGAATCTTTATCTCCTAATTATCTCTCGAGGTCAGACGCACACACGCATGCAGATAACAGATAACACCAACAGCGGACTGGCGGACAGGCTTAATTGATGAGTAAACAAACTCCCCCATTCCCCCCTTCCCACTGATAAGGAAAGTGAGGCAGCTGTTTTTTCAATCTCTCTCTCTCTCTCTCTCTCTCTCTCTCTCTCTCTCTCTCTCTCTCTCTCTCTCTCTCTCTCTCTCTCTCTCTCTCTCTCTCTCTCTCTTTTTTTTTTCAGCTGAAGTTTTAGAATAAAACTAATTTTATGATGAAAATAAATTATTGTTGAATATTGTTGTTATAAAATATAAATACCACTTCATTTATATATTCTGAAATAATAAGTTTAGTCAAGAATATGTATATCTATTGACTGTATAAATGCAAGTAATAAGTTGGTGAATGATATGTTAGATTTTTACTTTCTATTAATACTGCTTGGTAGGTCCATAACAATTTAATTAAATCAATATTTTGCTGGCAAATGATACCCTAAGCCGACCTGAATTTTAACTCAAATACCTGAACCTGACCCGAGTTTTTTTCGACGTACATACCCGAACCTGACCCGACCCGAATTTTTTTTAACTTATATACCCGAACCCAACCCGACCCAAATTTTTTCCCACTTATAATATCCGAACCCGACCCGACCCGAAAATTGATGGTAATCCACTACCCGACCCGGCTTGAAAAATCACCACCCGCAGACCTCTAATCTAGCTTGTAATTATGTGTCACAACGCTATATTTACTTTTGGAAAAAAAATTACATCCAATATGGCGGATCCAAGATGGCGATAGGAAACGATTACCATGTCAAAGTAAAGCTCTTACAACCTGTTGATTATTAGCAGTGGTATTATACAAGGCCGTAGCCAATGGGGGGGGTTAGGGGGTCAGAACCCCCCCCCCCCCCCCGAAATAGTAGAAATAGCATTGAAAACGTAGTAAATGGGGGTGAAAACCCCCCCTCCAAAATAGTGGAAACCCCCCCCCAAAAAAAAACCCCTCGAGCAAACGTAGAGGGGCCCGGAAACAGTTCAAAAGGGTCCAAAATGACGATAAAGGCGCTGAAAAGTAAACAAAAAAAAAAGGTCATCACTTTTGCCGAGCCGGAAATTCACCCGCCGGCCCTGTCCAAACCCCCCCCCTCCGAAAAAATTTCCTGGCTACGGCTTTGGTATTATAGCACAAAATTCAATTTAAATATCACATATGTCATTAATTCCAAAAATCTTTAAGGCTTTTGATCTCATCTTGGTAACAAATCCTCCTGATCTTGAAATTGAGGCACTCCCGGTGGTCAAACTTCTTAGCTTTTAGTATGTTGTTAAGGACATAAAATATGGTAGAAAAACATAGAAATCTCTCTCATAATTTTTTTACAGTACATCAACACATCCCTCCATGACTGCAATACAATTAAAGTTATTCAAAAAGTAAATTTTTCTCATTTTCTTTGAATTGTAGAGAACCCTTGGGTTTTACAATTAAGTGTTAAATACAAAAACGTTTCCTCCTCAAATCAGCTTTAAAATGATAAAAAAAATACTGAAATCCGTTTGTTAGGAGCTGAGATATGACATATATATTGCAGTAATGCAGCGGCTCACGGCTGCCATCTTTAATGGCCGCCATTTTTGTGTTGGCCACGGATTTCGAAGTGGCTCACCGACTCAAAAGTTTCCATATGGCATCAACTGTGATCACAGGAAGTGCCATACTCCAATCAAAAAGTGTAGTTTTTCTCCATACCCCGATGTACTACATGTAAAATTTTGAAACAAATCTTGATTTATGCAAGTAAAAATGAGTTTACGCAATAAACTCACGTCACATCCAGTAAGTACACATAACAAGCTGTTAACTAATATCAATATAAATATGATTGTGAGGTTACCTGAATGGATATTTTTTGTCCATTCTGTTAAAACGACGGTAATAACTTAATCCAGAAGAAATTCACTAAAATTAAGACTATTCAAGTCATTATTTTAAGACCAAATTTTTCTGTAGACCCTATGTATTATAACACTTTTGTGAACATGTTCAACTACATTTGCATATCTGTTTAGTGGTAAATTTATTTCTCCAAAAATTTACTGTAAAATCATTCGAAATCCGAAACCTAATTTTCTGTTACTAAAAAAATACTTATTACATTTCAGCTGCATTTTGGTCAATCATTTTGATATTAGGTGCTCGCTACAATATGATATTAAAAGAATATTTGCCTGTTGCAGAATTCGGATACGAGACATAAACGAAGCACTCAAGGAGCTGGGTCGAATGTGCATGGCCCATCTGAAAACCGACAAACCTCAGACGAAATTGGGAATCCTGAACATGGCAGTTGAGGTCATCATGTCATTAGAACAACAAGTTAGGGGTAAGCTTTTCCTCATGCATCACATCAAACAAAGCCAAGTGATTCCTTATTAACAGCGTCAATTTCTCTTATCCCCCCCAAACATATTTGGTTTAAACTAGGCTTCACAATGACCTATTCTAAGTCTAATTATTTTTCATAGGTGCTAATGCTTTAATCATATATTTCCCTCTGAGGGTTGAAAGTGAGGTTTTACAATCTAAAAATAGTGTTTCAACCAACAAAACCCTTTACGAATCAGTTGATTTTGTGACAAGTGAATTTAATAGCCTATTTTCTTTTTTGCAAAAAGTATATTATTTTATGAAACTGTTTGAATAAGTCTGCATTAATTTTCTATACTTTGTTAAGGACCCAAGATGGTTTGGACTTTTTCTAGATGGTTTGTGATGCTGGTCCGTCTGTGTCAGAATTAGAGGGAGTCAGCTCCCGTCTAACCATTAGAATCAATTACAGGTTTTCTTCAATTGCAGTGATTGTGTTAACCAATCCTTCTTTATTATAGTACAAAATACTTTCATAGTAAACTGGCTTTAAGATCTATCATATGATAATCTCTAGCACATGGTTTTCAATCAAGTATCAGCATCACATGTTTTATATAAACAAAAGAGACATTTTTAGATCTCAGTGCTTTTGAAATGGCAGATATTTTACGTTATTTTTGTTTTCTGGTGAATTTCAAGCAATTTCAGTATTTTCCCACCATCTTGGATTAGAGACTGCTAATTTGAATCCTCCCTCATGTTTCTACGACTTGCCAGACACATATAATTTTGATGTGAAGAATCGCCTTATAAATTAACGAAGTTGAGAAATATATGATTACAATGTCATTCCAAAAATATAATTATTTTTCATAAGTAAGTGAAACATTTTTGACAGTTAACAAAATTAAAGAACCTGAGACTTCAAAATGAAATTTCAGGTGAATAATTAATATTTTATATACAGTAGAGCGCCGATTATCGGAACGTCGGTCATCCGAACAGTCGGTTAACCGAACTCCGTAATAATTCATATTTTGAACATGATTCTCAAGCAATTCTAATTCGCGCGCCAACCGAAACTCCCGTCGCGCCGAGATATCCATCACGGCGAAATCTATCAGTGTTCTGATAGATTTCATAATAAAATTACGTGAATAATTTTTGTTTGATAATTTTTTAGCCTTTTTATTACTAAGAATTACATTACATATATAATTTTAAAATGTTGTCTTTTCATGTTCTATTATCCAAATATTCAGTTATCTGAACACCCCTTGTCCCCAATTAGTTCGGATAATCGGCGCTCTACTGTAACTTAAGAAATTAAGTTTTGGAGCTAGAGTGATTTCCATACATAGTGTTATATACTTCAAATTTTTAATTTTAAGTTTAGAAAAACTAGTCTTTATGATTGTCATCCTGAAACAAAGTTTTTTCCGTACATTGAAGTGCTGGAAAAATTATGAGTCCTTTCCTTTGAATTAAAATGAGAACCATTAGGTAATATAAATAAACAATAACTTTATTTTGCCAGTTTTGTATAAGTTAATATTTTACTTATGAGTAAGTTTAATTCAGTCACTAGTTTTTTTAAAATATATTTGAATTTGTTTTTTTAATGTAAGCTATTTTATACTTTATATGTAAGTAATTATTTTTCTCGCTTAAATTTATTTCTTGAAATTTTGTCAGGTGCTACTTAGTAGAAACAATTATATTTTACATTGTTTTTGCCCTATTGCTATCGCAATAAAATAAATTTGTAGGGGTGTGCGAATAGTGATTTTTTGGTTCGAATTGAATAGTTTATAACTATTCCGAATAGTTAATGGTTATTGGTTAATGGTTATTCGTTCAAATGAGATCAAATTTTAAATCGCAGCATGTAAGTATAAATACCCTTTCGCAGCAAACCTGTATACTCAGCAAATTAACAAGCATTTTTTAGCAACTATTCAATAATTAATATAATGTTATCAAAACAAAAGTATGTCCTGAACTGAAAATCCAATCCCATCCATCCCTTGAAATAAGTAAAAAGGAATTACTCAGAAAATTTTAAAACATTCTACTTGATAAAGCATATTATTCGCTTAACAATAGCTGGGAAGATATGTTGTAGGGTCATTCCACCCTACATCATCCCCTACCCTAATCATCCAGGCCATGATTAGCTGACCAAAGTGGCCGATAATATTCACAATCATCATCATTACGCCTTCTGACAAGTTATGTCTGTCGATTAACCATCGATTAATGATCTGTGAATACTTATCATTGTTTTTCATGATCCGCGGCTGGAAAATATGGTGATTGTTTTCGCGGCCGATCGTAAGTTTCGTAAAGTCGCATATGCCATTTCTTTGTAATCGGCAAATACGCTTGATCCTTTTCTGCAGCCGATCACGAGTTTCATGAATCTACACTCGTTGTTTAGTTGCGTTCGCCAAAACAATCCCATTTCAAAGTAATTACAAATCCTACCAAAAAATCTATATTTTAATTTTCCCAAATTTTTCCAAATCCAGGGTCATCCCTACTAACTTATTTAATTTATGGATTTTGGAAGTCTGTTAGAAATTTTAATTCTCATATACAGATGACCTTTTTAAATAAAGGTTTGAGGAAAGACAGATTTTTAATTTTTTTCTTGTACTATAGTTGTGTTTAAATTGATGATTTTCGATGATTTTCTAATAGTTCAGGCCTTTGTATTATTGTTTTTATTATTTAACACGTAGCCTACGAGCCGCCAACCATCGGTAGTGCAGCCATTCGCAGGCCTTGGCGCGCCGACCGGTCGGTAGCATCTCAAGGGAACGGGCCACGATCCAGGCAGTGCTGCTATCTATAGGTGTTTTAGCGAACTACGTACAGTCTCGTGGTAACGCAGCACATCACCGCACAGTGTTTTGTGATTCGTCAGGTCAAAATATTTGAATTTATCTCTATCAATTGAGTTTGCGGAAAACTGCCGCCACAACCCGCGAATGCCCGCCATTGGTGGAACGCAGTCAACGTGTTAAAACTAAGTCTGGAAATTTACTTAATATTTAGTGTTATACCAATACCTTAATAAAATTTATTTTATTTTGCCATTACCTAAAGAAACCAATATGTTTAGGCCCAAGTGAAAATCTTTGCAGTTTTCCTGGCGGTAAAAATGTTAGCAAGTTTTCATATGATAAGCACCAGCAAACACAACTAACTGGTGAATTTCTTCACAACAAAGAGTTATTGATCAGTACGGATGCCAAAGAATAGTAACTTCTTAGTGGATCAGTGTCGAACTCGAAGCTGATTTTATTTAACAATTCATATGGTGAAAATAAATAAAAATTCTTGTTCGGCCTAACAGCTTGGCCAAACAATTTTAGTTGTTATTTAATCCGAATCAGGTTATTTAAATTAGGAAAAAACAGAATATTTCTCACCGGGCAAAGAGAATTTACACATTTTTTAATAGTGATAATAAATTTTCTATTAATGAAAAATAAATTGATTTTAATGTTTCTCTGTTGCATACTTTGTTCATCTGACCCAATGCGTAAAGACCTGAAGATTTATTTTTTATGCTTGTCCCAGCTCAATTTTTGGGCTATTATTAGTCCCAGAAATTTTTAAAATGATTGGTTTGTTTGTCATTAGAACGTAACTTGAACCCGAAGGCGGCGTGCCTGAAGCGGAGAGAGGAGGAGAAGGCGGAGGACAGCGGGCCCAAGCTGAGCCACCACCTCGCCGTGCAGCACATGGTGCAGCCGCCCTCGTTCCCCTCCATGCCTCCGGTAACCGACCCTGACTATTAGCGAACTTCCTATCTAGGGAAGAAGCTATTACCCGTAGGTTGACAATTTCTGACTTCCATGGCTGGGCATTAAGTCAGAAATTTATTTGATTTCAAATCGGGTAAATGACTGAGGTTCTCAGAATCCTAAATAGCCTTGGTCCTGAAGATCTCAGATGATCAGGAGTGTGCTGGCAGTATGTTTTATTAAGATAAAGCTTAATTCATAAAGTTTGAATATAATGGGATATAGCTTAACTCACGTTCTACATTTCGAGGTATTTTTCATAAATAGGTTAAATTTGAATCAGTTTTTGCTACTGAGATTCAAAATTAAATTATTGTTTTGATCACAAACAGTTGAGGACAGGTTTTTGCATACAACTTTGTGAACATGATTATCCGATTAATCTTAAGCAAATAACAATTTTAGTCGTTTATCCAACAGTTATATATATTTTTAATAGTTTTCAAACCGGCAAATTTCCAACAACCTGTATTTAAAAAGAACACAAAACTACAAAGCTATCGAGAAACTATTTCAGTTGTACCCTGGGCTTTTTTGACACGGCATATTTTTATTCCTTCATCATAATAGGAGTCTATATTGAAATTTGAGCCAATCTATATTTTTTTTACTCATTCAATGGATTGTAAAAAGTATGGTTAATTTTAATAGTATATTACGTTACTAGACTGGTAACAACTGATTTACTGGACGAGCATGTGAGTATGGTAAAACGTACCGGGCTTATGACATACGATGCTTTACATTA
This sequence comes from Flexamia atlantica, assembly GCA_035578135.1. NCBI lineage: Eukaryota > Metazoa > Arthropoda > Insecta > Hemiptera > Cicadellidae > Flexamia > Flexamia atlantica. The sequence continues at coordinate 9,985,297 of JAQJVK010000017.1, read as the reverse complement.
TACTACTCAGAAAAAAAACTTCTTTTTTAATCATAGCATATTCCTTGCATAAACGATTAAGTTTATCAATTCCTCAAACCTAACCTATAATAATCTAACAAACATTTTGCTACTGCTCTCAGTGCTGCCACTACATTCCTCTGTAGTAACCAATAAACATGCCTCAAACTTCGGTTGCTGCAATCAGCTAAATGTTTTGATTGTTTACTTCCGTTGTTTCTGTTTCTTAGTGCATGGTAAATTTACTGTGCACTGCACGATAAATTTACGGTGAAGTTATCGGCAAAGAGTAACTTTCCAGCCAAGAGTAGGGCACAGAAAACAGATGTTTCTGTGTAGTATGATGTAAAAGATATTACATGCATTGAAGTGTTGATAGATAACAGTGTTGACTGATGTTGCAGGGAACACAAGGGGCCTTGCCTCACAACGGGCCCCAGTAGCGACGGGCCCCGGGCCCCATATACGTGCAACTATTCCATTAGTTCCACACTGCCGCCACATCCAATCGCTGCTTCCACCTTTCAAATATCTCCTCCTCTGTTACCATCCCCGATTAATTAATGACAATTTTTTCTGATATTTATATTGTAGCCATATTACTACTTAGATGCAATAATGTAATTGGAATTATTGTGCCATATTACTTTTTTAAGATAAAATTTTTCGTAACAGATTAAGGCAAAGGGAGTAAGATGGATTGGTCTTAAGGGATGTTCAGCAAGGAATGTTTAGATCGGAACAACTAATGACTTAATGAATTTAACAAAGTATCCATAAAACTACTTATATCAAGAAATAAATTTGTCTTATAGTGAAAAAGGGGGTTAACTGAAGTAATTTTTTGATAACCACTTTTATGAAGGAAAATTTAAGGTTGTATAAGGTGCAGCATGAGGAAAACAGCGCTATACCACCTTCTCTGTTTCATAGTCTGAGTTCAAGTGAAAACTTAATTCTAGGGGTCTGCGGTCCACAAGAATTTTAGGTTAGTACAGTTCGGAAGGATACTTTCTTTTTGTACCTCATTTCTCGGTACAAGTTCGAGCATACCAACACCATGAAGAAGTGTTTATCTATCAAATGCATACAATCAGTCATGGACACTGAGCACGGCATTTTTTTAGGTTACTATGCGGTCTTGGTATTATCATTGACTTAACTAGAACGATTATCGATTATCTTGTCTGCTGCAGCAGTGTTCCCATTGTTCCCAGAAGTTGTTAAGCACAACTTTTTCTAAAATACGAGGGTCGTCCAGAAAGTAACAGACGTTTTGTCCCTACATCTAGCCCAGTGGTCTCATCTCCGTGACTGACAGTGAGGCCTAAACCAAGTGAGGTCGTGGACAGGAATTTTTTTTGGAGGTGGTTTCAGCTCCTGATTAGTGCCGGATTTACGCTCACCAAAAGTATTGACCTTATTTTTAGTCTAACTACATTCGCCCTTTACCCCTACGTAGCGCAGCCCCAAATCCGGTGTGATTACAACATTACTTTCTGACTTCATGTTTTAATGCTATTCCAACATTTCGGGGAAGGGGGGTGCAACCACCTAACCCCCCCCCCCCCCCCCCCCCGGCTACGGCCTGGGCCTATACCTCCAATCCTGGTCCCAATCTGAGCCATGTCTTGTTGCCGACCAACCACGCATTTCATTCTTACAGCGTTTCAAAATGGTGCTGTCCTTTAAAAATCCTGCCAAATTAATTTGACCTAATAATGTTGCTTCTTTCAAATCCTTACTATTTGCAGACACTTCCGTGCCAACACATATTGAAAAAAGGTAAACAATTGAGAACAGGCATTGGTTATACAAGGTTCGACCGAAAATGTCTCACTTGAGTCGGCAAAGTTCTGTGAAGTTGCTGCTGCTATGTTGGGCAGGTGCCGCGTTGGCTTGGATCAGCAACACCCTCGCCTGCAATTGGATTAATTTATCCATGTTGCATGTTTCAAATGACATATCAAGCCATTGTAGGGCCTCGCAGTAGACTCAGGATTACTTTTTTCTCCTCTAGGCTTATATTCAACACGGAATAAATTTTTAGGCCGCAAAACACTATTAAAATCACATTACTCGCATATGGCGAGATTTTCAGTGACACTGCCATTTTGAAAAGCTGTTAGAAGGAAATGTGTGATAGTCTAGGGCAGAACCTTTAGACTGCACACTCAGCTGCGGTGAAGGGGCAAGGGGGCTAGATGTGGTAACAAAATGACCCACAAGTTAAAAATAACAAGTTTTTTATTTTTAGGAACTAATCCACACTGTTTCTCATTTAGCACTTTATAAAGAAACAGTTACAAATTTTGTATGTTAAAATATTTATTAAAGAAAACAAAAAGGCTTAATTGAGTTGTCATTTTGGTTACGTGAGGTAATTTTACCTTTTAAATTACAATAATTTCCCTTGCATGATTAAAATGGTAGTGTCAAAGATGTTGAAAAGGAACACTGATTAGTTTCAGTTGTTACTCAATAATAAGGGAGTGACAAGGCATAATATCGTTCATAATGTTGTTATGTTTCATTTTGAGATTCTGATTATTCTGACTTCAAAATAATGGAACTTATAAAAATGAAGAAAATCATTTAAATGCAAAATAATTAACAGAGAATAATTTTACTTAAATTTGTACATCATGTGTACAACCGAACCGACTTATTACTGACTGAATAGGCTGTACCAAACTGATGTCGGTATTGAGCACTGTACCGTACAGACCGGTGCGGTGCACCGATTTTTTGGTGCACTGCAGACCCCAACGTAATTTAATCTTTGGTGGTTCTATTTCTAAGCATGTTTTTACAATAGTTCAACTAAGAATTTTTTTAAATTAATACAGAGTAATCATTTTTAAAATAAAAGACATGTTTTTCCTTCATAAAACTGTGTTATCACATGTGGTCCAGTTCATCCAGTTTCACTTATTGTAAAAATGTCAGATTCACAGTTTTGTTACAATTACTTTTAACTGTTATATTTAGCTAGGTTCAAATGAGGTACATGATTTTAGTCGAGGTTTCGGGTTTTTTGTTCTTTTCTGAACTTTGCTTCACACTCTAAAAAGATTGTATTCGATATCCTCCTTTTGTCTTTGAATGGAGATATTTCAATCATCGATAGAAACAGAGAAAATATCTTTAAATCATATTAAGTGCCAATGAGTTGTATTATTTACCTAATCTAAAGGAGTTTTAATTCCCTTCACGATCTTTTCTTCTCCCAGAGACAATGGATCAATGGAAGACAATAAAGGCAGATTTGACGATGGCTATATCCTCTATTGTATCAGATGATTGGTAGTACATCGTGAATGTTATTATTCCGAGTGCTTTTTGTTGTACAAAACTTGCAAACAATTTTCTAAAAATGTATTTGTTTAAAATTGTTAGTATTAATATTTTTTAGATTTACTGCTCAAAGTAGTATTATTATTAGTTTATGCTAATGGAGCAAGAAAACTCAAATGAATTTGAAAGTTGTTTTTAGATATTTATTGTTGAGTTTAAACCAATGGTCTGTGTTCTTGCCATACTGAGTTCTGATCACTTAGTCCATCACACGTCTAGTTTTATTGTGTTAAGTCTTGTTTATGTTTTACGCTTTTATGATTTTTGTTTGGGTGGCAAACCAAACTACACACACGAAGAATTTTAATTAAATTAATTCTATTGTATTTTCTTAAAATTTTTGTATCTTTGCATGGTATGTCTCCATAAAAAACAGTGTTGTGAATTTGTGAAGTATAAAGAAATATAGTAGAGGTCTGCGGGTACCCGAAAATTCGGGTAGCTTCGGGTAATTACGTAAACCCGAGTGGTCGGGCGGGTTCGACATGCCTCGGGTTTTATTCGGGCGGGTTTTTATTACACGTCGGGTCGGGCGGGTACCTACTACCCGAAAGAAATCGGACCCGACATACTACCCAAAAGAAACCCGAAACTTAAAAAATGTTCAACAATAATTAATTCGCACAAAGCTTTTGACTTACAGCGTCCACGCAATATTATAATGTGACGAACAAAGATGGTCGCGATCGCGATGTCAAACTTAGAAGCAATCTTCACTATACGTCTCAACTCAGACAACCAGCCTCCTTGCCGGCTCAAAATTATCGTACGCTTACTGCTTGATATCGTATCCTCGTTTAGCAACCTAAAGGACCAGGGAACCGAAGCATTGAAATAGTCGTAAGTACCAACACTAAATAGCTTTGAATAAGCTGGAATTTCTATCAGAGCTTTTGATACGAGAGGTCTTATCGAGAAG
>JAQJVK010000017.1:9744944-9980921 GCA_035578135.1 Flexamia atlantica | reverse complement strand
CAAACCTGCATACTCCATTCTTTGTAATATTTGTATGCATAGGTTTGTGGACACGTAGATGTAAACATTTGGGATGTTTGGCTGTAATACGATATATCTCAACTATATCACGCCACAAAACAGGTTTTAGTAAGGTAAGTTGCGAAATAAGCGAGAAATGGACCTTTTTTTTTACTTCCCAAAAGGATAACATGTAGTAAGGGGTGTTTACCACTTTCATTATAACGGTGACCAATGGACATAAAGCAATCATTCAGGATTGTACTATGTTTTTGTACTAATCTCTTGATCGCATTGCGGCCGCAAAATAATATTTTATTTTACGAAATATTGTGTTCGTTTTAGGTGTCATCATGGTCAATTTCATAAATCGGGAAAGGCAAGAGACAGTTGGAAATTCCATATATGGAATTTTTGGTCATTTTACAATAATGACAGAGTTAATTTCTTTATATAATATGTTGATGACTGCTTGCTATAAGGGATAAAAAAGGAAACAGTTGTTTCTGTTAACAACTAATGTTTAGATATTATAACTGTATGTTGTAAATAAAAACAACAAAAAACAATAATAAATATTGTAAAATATAAAATGGTTTTACTGTATTTTACTAACAGTTAACTCCCTACACTATTTAATTTTTATTGATTCCTCGTAAATTAGGTTTATTATGAAAAAACTAAGTAACTTATCTTGTAAAAAATTGTAAATGAAATAAAATATTATTTTAAGTTTCACGCACATGCTAGAGTAAGACATGGGACCCCGCCAGCCAGTCTTACCCTAGAGCCCCCAAAGTTAACGTTACGGCCCTGCCTGTAACGCGATTTTTTGAAATAAACTAAGCATTTCAGGCAGCTCGCGAAAGCAGCGCCGGCAGCGGGCTCGGGCCTTGCTCGTTGTCCCGAGCCGGAGCACGGCGCGGCGGGCGGCGCCGGCGCAGAGAGAGGGGAGTGTTGAATGGCGAGGACTGCAGTTCGCGCCGCCGCCGCGGGAGCGCTGCTTTAGCCCGCTACTGCGCATCAGGTCTGGCGCATGGCTCGTCTGCTGGGAGCCGTTCTGCCCAGAACCAAGCGCGAAAAGACTAGTGGCACTGCCACGGCGAGCGCAACCCTTTTCCAAACCCAGTCAGCTTTCTGTACTTATTTAGTTTTCTGTGATGTACAGTGAGCAACTGAATTTAAAGTTAACAGTTGTGAATATATCTATGGCATTAATTACAAGGGTGGTTAGCCGAATTATTTAAAGCTTAGATAAATTTTTGTACAGCTGAAGTATTCATAACTCTAAAAAGGATTTTCATATAACCACTCCAGCAAACAAGATTTAAATGATTTCATACTGATATGATGATATTCTGAGGGTAGCCTGTTAAACATTTTGATACCAACACAAGAGTAGGATTCCTGAGTTTTCACGAGCCTAACTTGTGGTAAGTCTAATTTATTCCTACTCCTTGTTAAATGTGCTTGGGTATCACTCCTTAAAGCTAAAGATCCTAAATTAAGTTTTACATTTAACATACATTTAAAAATAAATAGATTGTACACAGTAAGAATTTGTTCACTCTTGAAGAGAGGTTTACAATGTGCCCTGTGGCTGGAGTATGTAATAATTCTAATTGCCTTTTTTTTCAATAACAGTACTCTTTTCATATCATGGCCACAACCCCAAAGGAATATACCATAACTTATGATGCTATTGAGAAAAGCAAAATAAGCCATTCTCAAAAAAGATTTTGGAATGCAATTTTTAAGTTAACGAAGTAAGTAAATTACTCTTGAAACTCTACTGCATACATTATTAATATGATCACTCCAAGTCAAATTAGCATCCAAGGATATTCCCAATAATTTTACGGTTTCATTTTCCAACTGCATCCACAGTTTACAAGCCAAATTGGAATTTAAAAAACAAATTGTTTGATTCAAAAAAATAATTTACCTGGTGTATCATAGCGTTTTCCAACATTTTGGAGAAGATTGGTACGACGGAGATTGGACGATAGCTCTCTGGACACTGATAATCACCCTTCTTAAATATAGGAACAACTTTTGACAGCTTGAGGCACTCAGGAAAATTTCCACTGGTTAGGCACAAATTAAGACAAAAGGTAAGGGGGCACAAAATTACTGGAAGCACACTCTTCACTAGATCACTACTGATACCATAGATATCTTGACACTTGTTGCTTTTCATATTTATCACTATTTTTGACACCTCCTCACAAGAAACAGGCCTCATATCAAACACAGGCATATTGACTGGGTGATTCTCGACCAGCTGTGAAGCTTCTGCAACTGAAGACGGAACCTGGTTACAGATGTCATCTACTGTGGTGATGAAAAAGTCACTGAAGGTCTACGGTGACAACGTGTCGACCACGGGAATTTACATAGCTCTTTGACTTGTTGATCAGCTCCCATGCCCTTTTGCACTGATTTGGAGCAGAAGCTAGAGTCTGCGTTAGCTTTCAGTTTGGCCTGCACAAGAGCTTTCTTATAAGTGGCTTTAGCTTGCAAGTATCTAATGTCCAATGAACAACTATGCAAATTTTCAGGTGGCTGGTTTTTTCCTAGTCAATGTGAAGTTTTTTCCATAAAACAGCCTTTTCCGCCACTGTGCGCAGTGCTGTTATGTGTGTGGGCTTTGTCATGCGCGGCACAGCGTGCTTTTGCTCATAAGGCCAATGTTGTTGACTTCGCACAACATGCAGTGCACGGCATGTGGAGCACATAACGTGCTCACTGTAGTGACCATCACTTCCACATTGACTTCCACTGACTTTCTTTAATCTTGTAGCTGAAACTTATTTTTATTTTTTTGGGTTGCCCCTAGCAACTAAAGTTTTTTATTACTTGTTGGTTCAAATTTTTATTTATGACATGACATGTAAAGATTTATATTTTGTAAATTAAATTAACAGGATAACTATATCTGTTATTTTTTGTACATATACTATCAAACCAAGCAACTACACACAAATACTAAAGTCACCTTAAGACCAATGTTGTAAAATTGCATGATGTGTAAGTACATCCGCTCTTTTCTTTTTAGTAATAATTCCACTTTTGTTTACTCCTTTTTGTTACGGCCGTTTATAAACGGCTAGTAAACTTATGTTTGTTTATCTATTTTCTTCGTAGCCAAAAGACTTAGTTATATCCCCCTGATCACCCCCCTATCCAAGCCACTGATGGACTTTGAACACAATGCAGCCCCAAAATACTACGGTTTCTTTTTCCATTGACAACTAAAACTATTGAAATTAACCATGAACTGCTACAAACCAACTTCCTCAGTCACAAGAAGGAAACCGTAAATAGATTCTTGATATTGACAGTACAGTAACGTAAACACTTTGACAACTGGTGGTGAAATACGTGGATTCGCAGCAGGGCAGCCACCCTTTGTATTATTTGTACGTATATTTTATTACATTCTCGATGCATTCTCGATTTTTATTAATGCATTATTAACCCTTTGCAATTGTAAGGCCAGTAGGGGTGTCCACAACACAATCAATTAGCCAGTCGGAATTATTTCCGTATATCTTAGTTCCGACAATTGGACGGCCAGCTCTACTGGCCAAGCCCTACTCCGCGTCAGCTCAGAACTGTTTTCCCGCCCAGCAGCTCGGAATGGATTTCATTGGAAACTTGCAATGTTTAGGCATAGGGGATTTTTTTTCGATAGAAATGTTGCAAGCCTACTGATCATTAAGTTTAATAACTTCTCACTCGGTTGTAAGCACTCTACGCATCATACAAAATTTAGAAAAATGTAACCTGCCAAGGGAAAAGGGACCTTCCCAGACAAACTTTTACAGGACGGCAAGTTTTAGATGATAGGGTAAAAAAAACACATTTTCTGATTTTTATTGTTTCTTAATGGTTATATGTTTCCAAACAATATTAGGACCATCTTACACCAGAATTCAACTTTTAACATGGTAAAATTATTTTTTTTTCGAAACCCTTGCAATCTGGAGAATAGGGACCTTGACTTCTCCGATGCTATTTCAACGCTTTGAAGTTAAGAAAATCCGAGAGTTCTGTGAGGAATAAATGCAGGACTTGCTAAGCCCTGATCCAGGAATCATATCATGAAAATATACAGGAAAGAAGTAGTCGACGACGTAGCTCCTAGTCCACGTGGAGTTTCAAAACAAACAAAAATGTACTAGAAGGTCAACAAATAAAAAAGTAAAAACTCAAGACACCTATATAATGTCATATTTTGTTAATAATTTAAAAATAAATTCTTATTTGAGTATAAAATTAAAATTAACTTTAGTTTTTATCATGTAACAAGACATTTTGTCTTTAAAACGTTGTGTGTTTTTATTACTTCAATCTATTTCAGCAACATTTTACAAACAGTTGACACAAATTCAATGGTGGATTCATATTTTGCTTTAAATGTCTGACAAAATGATATATAAAACATAACCAATACTGTAAGTAGTAACAAAAAAATTCAGGTTAGAAATTTGCAAAACTTTAGACCTCGATTTCCTAAAATTGATGTTTTTAATATTTCAAATTCAGGAATTTTTTAAGATATCTTGAAAATTCTTTCACCAGTTTGTTTGGTGTTTAATGTAGATTATGGATATACTCAATTTCTCAAAAATGGAAGTTCAGGTCCCTTTTCCCTTGGCGGGTCACAAATAAACAAAAACATATGTCATTGGCCAGTCCTGCTTGACACCCAAGTGTTCGTTTAAATTTCGTGTTGGCCATCCGATTGCATAGGACAACTGCTGTGAGAAAAAATCCGACTTCCACACGTAATGACTGTGGCCACTAGAGCTGGCCGCACGACCGCTAAGGAATAGCAGGAAATATTCAATCCATCGGAAAGGGTTAATATTCAGACAAGTATGTTCTAAACGATTACGTACATTTTTCACTATATAGGCTTTCATAAATTACTTCATTCATCCATACTTTTACATGATGGCTTGGTTTCTGTAATTTTATCAATAACAATTTGCAACTACCTTGAGGCACATATTTTATCACGTGTAAATTACATACAAGGAGCCTAACAGTCAGGACCGGCTCAAGAGTTTTTGGCGCCCTAGGCGAGAGTATTGCACGGCGCCCCCTCCCAAATAAAAACGAGATCAAACAAAAATATTGTCATAGCTGTTTATTTTTAGCCATATGTATTTGCAGTACACCTCGGATTTTCCGGACCTCACATTATCCGGATCCCGGATTATCCGGACCGGTCCATCCGAGAAATTAACAAATTTCAATCACGGCAAAAAGTGATTTTAGCGAGTTCACGAGTTAAATGCGCCTCCTAAAATGAAACTGCAAATGGAATACATTACTGTACGCATTTGGAATAATGTCTTTAATAATTAAGGAGTCGCATCGCCAAAACAGTACACTACAGCATTTCCATGAACGTAATCTTTTGGTTTGCTACTTAGGGCGCTAGCAGTAATCAACATAAGCTTAGCCTATGGTAATTTTGCGAGCTCGATTATTGCTGTCACTTTTAAGTGTTTACAGTTGTGATTTCTTTATGTGAACTGATATTGAATTTCAAAATGGGTGGTTATAAAAGGAAATAAATGGTTTTAACTTTAGAACAGAAACTAAATGCTGTCAAAAGACTTGACGCAGCAGAATCAAGTAAACAATTAGCTAAGGAGCTGGGTGTTGGGACAAACGGTGACAAGAAGAATCGAGCGTAGTTAGAAAAATGGTACTTATGCGGAACAAGCTTGAAGAATAACATGTTGTACAGTCTTGATACTTTGTTTGCAGCATCAATGTAGCAGGGGCTAAGGTACGTGATCGCTATTTAGGCGATATTGTAATGACCTCGGATTATCCGGATTTTTCGTTATCCGGATCGGTGTTCTGCCACATTAATCCGGATAATCCGAGGTGTACTGTACTTCATTTCATTAATAATTATAAGTGAATCGACTGTACATCGAGAATTCAAAGGACATGAAACATTTGGCCATTTATATACTCATAAAATGAGGTTTGATTAATTTGAAATGGAGTTGATTCTTGGAAAAAAGTCAAAACAAGTATTTAGTATACAATAGAGTCCCACTAGTCCGAATCCCGCTCATCCGAAAATCCGCCTATTCCGAACAAACTTTATCGTTAAAAACAATTTTGTATGTAAAAATTGCAAAGCACAAATCCTGTGTAGTTTATAATCACACTGCATAATATTGCAGACGTAAAGTGACATCGCAAAGCATATCGGGTGTATTTAGCAATCATATTGCCTAATCATGGCCATTAGTGACAATCGTAAAGCATATTTAGGATGTAATGGGCAGTTATACTGCATAATTGCGGCTGTAAGTGACAATCGCCAAGCACATTTGGTGTAATGACAATCAAACTGTATATCGCGGCCGCAGAATCGATAATAGTTTTTTTTGTACTTTATCTCAGCCCGCAAAGACAACAACTATCGGCTACGATCAACGTCAACCTTTATATCTGATTTCCATGACAATCCACTTCGGTACCTCACTGAAAATTATGAATGCGATGTCTAATTCCGTCGGAAACGGCGGTTACTAAGCTAGATATTGGCTGAAAATTACAATCCCTATATTTATCTTGACATTATATAAAAAAATCATACTACAGTATGGTATCCTAAATATCTATTGATTTTATTCATTATCTGCTTATTTCGAATTTCCCGCTAATCCGAACTGGGGGTAGGTCCCAATTAGTTCGGAATAGCGGGACTCTGCTGTACCTGGTTTAGATACCTAAAGGTGTTCTTTAAAATAATGTATGATTTTTAGGAAATATAAAAAAACTAGTGGCTTGAAGGGGCTAAAAGCCCCTAATGAGGGAGAAATTCAAACAATCCTTATTTATTGTAGTACAAAATACCTTTGTAGCAAACTGAATCTACCTTAAATTGATATCTAGCTTGCCACATGGTTTTCAATTAAGCATCAGCACAGGGTGTCCACATTCTGGAAAGTCAGGGATGGTCAGGGAAAGTCAGGGAAATAGATTTTGGTCAGGGAAAGTCAGGGAATTTGATGTTTGGTCAGGGAAAGTCAGGGAAATAAGAAATTATGCTGAAAAATGACGATGTTGATTCACATCAATGATGGATGTTATCTATCTCTGATTTACCATTGATTAACTGTTGTGTGAATTTATTTGTAATTGGCATTAATTTTATTTAAAATTACTAATAATCAATCAGTCTGAACAAGTGTTATAATTCAGTGAACCATTTTTTATTGCTTTAACAGGAATTTCTTTTCAAGCCACATCATCTTACTAGATCTAGAAAATGTTTTAATATTGAGAATATTTCTAAACATCTCAAGAGTAAATTGTATTAAATTATGCTGAAAACTTGTAGTAAATGTGTACCTTAAATAGATATAAAATGAATAAATATAGAAAATCAAGGAAGGAAAAAGAAAGAGGAGGGAGTAATAGGCCAGCTATGGGAAGGACGAAGCTAGTTTTACTTTATTGTTCCAAGATTTTTTATATTTATTTTACATTATTCAGACTAGCTGTGGGATATCATTACACAAGGGATATCTAAGCCTAAATTTAATTTAAAGTCTATATAACAGTTCACATTTTTTCAAAGTAAGTAAACAAAACATGAATAATCTACAACAATAGATCAGCAAAGTTAACTGCCATACTTGCAAAACTGAAAATATAAACAAGAATCGTTCATTAGAAATACATGGGAAAATTAAAACCCCCTTATTCTTGACCCATAGTGAGTTACAAAAATTGAAGTAGCCCGTATCGTCCTGAAGCATGCATTGACAACCGAAAACAGCTTATTTGAAATCAAAGCACCCGGAATTTTATGTTTTTTCATACAGAGAAATTGTACTTTTGTTTAGGTCTGATATAGTGTTCATACAATGTAATAGAAAAAACTCTTAGTGATAGTGTTTTTTTTATATAAACCTAACATGTAAAATTTCATAGTATCGTTTAAAATGTTTGCCAAAAAGTCTTGGTAAAAAGTTCGTGAGTCAGGGAAATTAGTGGCCTGTGGTCAGGGAAAGTCAGGGAAAACTATTATGAAATTTTTGTGGACACCCTGCAGCATCACATGTTTTATGTAAACAAGGCAGACGTTTTTAGATCTCAATGCATTTTAAATGGCAGATATTTTACGTTATTTCTTGTTTTTTGATAAATTTCAAGCAATTTCATTATTTTTCCCGCCATCACGGAATAGAGACCTTTAATTAGGGAATAGTAGTAGTTAGATAATATATATATATATATATATATATATATATATATAGTTCGTTTTTGGGCGCCCTCTCCCATCTTTCTACAACTTGCCAGACGCCCACAATTTTGATGCAAAGAATCGCCTTACGAAATGAAATATAGGAAAATTAAATATATGATAATGTATATAATGTATAATTCAACAAACATTTAGGCAAAAATTATTATGAACAAAATTGTAAAAATAAAAACATGTTCCTTTGACAAGAAATGCCTTGCTAATATTGAGATTTTCCCCATGTTGATCCATATTCTGTTGTTAATTTTAGTGTAAATCCGGCTCAATTCACATATATTTGGCGTTTGGCTAAAAGTATAAACTCTAACTACATAACGACGAGGGCACCATTAACGACGGGTGCTAATAATTATTGGTATAAGCAGTCGATCAAAGGGCAGGTTGGAGGTTCTCACCACTGGTGATAATTTTTGAAGTGATTTAAAGAGTAACTACACGACCAGAGCATGTAAAGCTATTCCTGAATTATAACCTCATAATTTAAACATAGAATTTAAGTCTATCGTTGGCATTCATGTTTATTATTTTATTTTTGCACCCTGCTATTTTTACAAACGCAACCATCCAGCGCCCTCTTGGGCGCCCCTCAGGCCCTGGCGCCCTAGGCGGTCGCCTAGTTCGCCTATATGGTAGAGCCGAACCTGCTAACAGTTGCGCTTCAAATTCATTGGTGATCATCATTACACTGCTTGCTTCATTGCATACATGACTTAGTTTAGAGCAGTGTTTCCCAAACTTTTGGGCTGGCGACCCACAAACTAGGGTGAGTGCACCAGTGAATGACCGGTTAAGGACGATGTCTCATGTTAATTTGACATCACTCCCTTATTTCATAGTCACAGTTTTACATTTTACTATAGAAAGTTAATTTATTCTTTTAGGATCAAGCAATATTAGTTAAATACATTACTTAATGAGAATACTGATAGTAATATCAATTAAAAGGCAACTATGTCAATGCTCCAATAAATGACGGGGACTACACCAGTGAATGACCGATCTTGCACCAGTGAATGACCGGTCTCTTTTGGCTGAATAACTGTCAAAATATCAAAAAATTAGCTGGCAACAGTGACTAAGAATAATTCAGCTGAGAATACAGATCATAGCTAGTAAATGACCGATCTTGTTCCAGTGAATGACCGCGAAGTTTTCCCCCCGTCATTCACTGGTTTTTGCCCTAGTTACGTTCCAATTTATGACCACCCTCAGTAATAATTAATTATAACATGTAGAGCAATTGATTTTAAATTGTAGGATATTTAATTAAATATTATTTAATTGCAACACATTTTTGTAATCATCATCAAATATAGAATGAATGTAAATCCAGGTAAGCCTTGCAGGGATAGTCACTATAGCAGGAAACATTAAAATCGAAGATCGTGGTACACTCAATTTTAAATATATTTTAAAAGTATTTTCGACTCCTACAATTTTTACCAATGAAAGATTATTGTTGAATAATATTCCAAGGCTGGTTTTGCGCTTATTTTGAATTAGCCAGCCTAAAGAATATGCTTGATACAGGGTTTTTTTAAGCAAAACGGTCATTCACTGGGGGGTGGTCATTCACTGGTGCACCCACCCTATACCCTAAAAAATGTTTGCGACCCACCATTGGTGTAAATTTATATGAATCGAACCCAACAAAAAAATACCATAGTGGAACAAAAAAATAACCTTTAACGCCATAGACAAATACGAGTGTGGTGTATACTGTCATCACTTAATCACTTAATCACTTTAATAAGACAGGTACCTCATGGAGGACGTTACCCTGAATATGAGTGAAGGATGAGTGTGATGATCGTGATGATAGTGGCGCGATCTTGTAGCCTTGTTACTGACTAAGGTTGGCATGTTCCTTAGACAGGATTGTTAATTAATAGCCCAACAACCAATGGCAGCTGGCTCCAGAAACAACCCTTCAAAAAGCTATCAACTTTTCTCGGGATCGATCCGAGAAAAGTTGTATTTATATTTTAAGAAAACTAACTCTCATGTTATATGGTCTTTGCAGTGTATAAAATGAAAATTTTCTTTATCAAGGATTCTGTTCAAAATATTACAAAAAAATTACTGTCTTCTTATCTTAGTGCTATTGTAAATATTGATTTTTGCTGTATTAGCGAATTTCCCTTATAGGGAAGAAGCTGTTACCGTAGTACTCATGGTAAGACCTAAGCCCGAGACCATGATAACTTTTCGTTTTGGGGCCCCCAGAAGCAAAAAACACTGTTCGTTCATTTTCATAAATATATATTAACTATCAGATTTTGTTCACAATATTTTTCACTTTTGGTTCTTCTACTACTTTTGGTTCTTCTTGAAAAAATTGTTCTTTTGAAAAACACATTTAGCAAGAAATGTAGTTCTGATTCTAGACATATTTTCTGTCATAACATATTTTCAATTCTCATACAGTCGACTCTCGCTAACTCGAAATTCCACGGGACTGCGATTTTTCTTCGTGTTACGTATAGTTCGTCGTAGGCATAGTTCGAGTTACAGAGGTAAACCAAATTAAAATTCGTGATACAGAGGTAAAGAAAAATGTTAATTTATTCCCTACGCATCTTCGACAAATCTAAGCTTTTAACTTATTTACATATTATATATCAATGAAAAATGCAGTATTTATAACATAATCACCTGTAAAACAGAAACAGATAAGATCATATTAATTCTAATCAAAAAGTCCGTAATCTTCCTCTGCTTAAACATGTAAAAAGAATTACAGTATCAATCATAATTTTTATTAAAACAATAATATAAAGAGACTTAGGCCCACTGTATTCCCTATAGCTACAAAAATAAACTTTCAATTTTTATTAATTCCAATGATTAAAAAGTCCTTAATCTTCCTTTTGTAAAAACAAATCGATTTTTATTTTTATTAAAATATGCGCTTGACCCCGGATATGATTCACCGACAGGTTGCATCCTGAACACTGAGATTTCGTATTACAGAGGTCCATTCTGAAAACTTCGCGGTATGGAGGTA
The DNA here is from genome assembly GCA_035578135.1 of Flexamia atlantica. Lineage (NCBI taxonomy): Eukaryota > Metazoa > Arthropoda > Insecta > Hemiptera > Cicadellidae > Flexamia > Flexamia atlantica. The sequence goes on along the minus strand of JAQJVK010000017.1, from coordinate 9,969,600 downwards.
AACTTCGAGTTATGGAGGTAAAGCGCGAATCGAATTCGTATTATCTACTGCACTTCGTGATATAGAGGTACTTTTTGTGTCCCTTCAAGTTATAGAGGTAAAATATAACCGGAAAATCAGTTCGTGTTATGTATAGTAATTTCTTCATGTTAGACAGGTTTTTCCAAGGGGATAAAAAATAATTCGTGATATAGAGGATTTCGTGATATCAAGGTTCGTGTTAGCGAGAGTCGACTGTAACTAGATTTCATTTTTTCCTAATCTCACCTTTGCGTTTGCATTTGTTTCGTGGTTCGTCAATGTTAAAAACACAGATGACACACTTTACACAAAATATAAATATTTGTCTTGATCAACAAACGACGTTTGACAACGTGACTGGTAAGGATAAACTTGTCTCACTTCCATAGAATTTTTGAGCAGCTTGTTTCTCCCACACGCTGGCCGAAATTTCAGGTTAGGCTTTTGGCTCACATCAAAAATATATAAGGCCCAAGATAGCAATCTAGAAATATGTCGTGTTGAAGGAAAAATAATCTTCAAAAACCGAGAAACATACATTGGCTGTAAATCCCACTTCCGTGATTGACTGATTCTGGCAGGTAGTTGGGTGTCCGACAAGTGGTAATATGCCTCTTTAATTTACGTTCTTACACTGCCCAGTCTATTTTCAAATTCAATAAAGAGAGTGTCCTTTTGAGGGGAAAAATTATGACAACTCTTTTTTAAGTTAGCACTAGCAGGGGCTTTCAACCAAATTTTGAATGCTGTTTTGGTTATAGGCTTTATAAAAACTAAAAATATTACGTTTTCCTTTTATTATTAGTTATTACTATTGTAACCTCATAACGTCTCACCTTAAACCCTCCGGAGACCCACACTTTGGGAACCATTGGTTTAGAGAAAAACGTTTCCCAACTCTTCAGACCTCAAATCTCTTAACTATTTTTTGACAAATCTCTGCCAATAGTAACTGTTGAACACTACTAAACTGAGGCTAGTAGAAATTGGAAAATTTGTTGAAAAATTCATGGTTGGTCATAATTTGAGAATTTCAGGTGGTCTCCTCTCCCTACAGTTGTGCTACCTAGGGTGCCGATTAGTGATGTGCGATTCGCGAACGAATCGTTCAATTTGAACGACTCGTCGAGTGAATCAAATGAATCATGATTCATTTTTCAAAAGAATCGATTCGTGGCGCGAATCAGTTGCAGAAAAACATGCCGCAGACGACGCGCCGGTTTTGTTCGTAATTCTGCGCGTCAGTAAATTGAGTTTTGAGTCTAATTTCCTGTAGGACAAAGGAATGGGCATTGATGTGTTTCGAGCGGGGTGAGGGGTGAGGGGGAGGATGGAAATATGATAAGGAGACGTGAGGGGCAAGGCGCTCGCTCATTGGTTTGCGTTTATGCGGTAAAATATTTCCACCAATCACACAAAACCTCAAAATCGCTTTCCGTTTTGATTTCTCTCTTAGCTGAATCGACTTCAACCTTCGGTTGATGATTAGACTTCAACTATCAGTTCGCGATTGTTTCTCTTTATTATTAATTTTCAATGTACCCTATCAGACTCTTTTTATCAGACAATTTTAGGTTAGAAATAGTTTTAATACACCATAACAATTAATTAATTGTAATCAAACATTAAAAAAACTACTTTATAATCCATAAAAAACCGATTCAAGTCGACGTTATATAGTATGCAGTGGATAGTGAGTCAAATGATTCAAAAGAATCGATTCAATTTTCGATTCTTTGGAACTGAGTGATTCAAATGAATTGATTCACCAAAAAGAATCGAACTGCGCATCACTAGTGCCGATCCTCCCCCCCCCCCCAAGAGCTATGATGCCAATCCCCCGCCCCAAAAATAACAAAAGTTATCAAATATCCCCCCACTACACTACAAATATGTACACAACATCATATTTTAGCACCACAACATTAAAAATAATCTGAATTTATTTATAACAATATATTTAGTGTTTTTAATACTCCCATCCATTTAAGCAACATTTGACAAAAATTCAAACAATTGTGACAAATTCAATGGTACATTCATATTCAGCTTTAAATTTTTTACAAAATTATATGTAATACATATAGTCCTGCAGCTGACAACACTTCTGTGTGCAAACTTTCGTAGGCTGAATTTTATTGCTGGACCTGTTAGTTTATTACAAGGGAAGATTAAAAAACTTGGGTGGACATCTCCTACCCCCCAGGTTTTCCCAGGATGACGTTTTCAAAATGGCCGCCAATTATCTGTTTTTACTATTAAATTTATAAAAATCATGACCATCGCCCAATCTATGGATTTAACATAACAAGAATCGGTTAAAATTACCACTTAGTATATACCTAACGATTAAAATCTCGTTTTCAAAAGTTGCATCACTACGTGTCCGCCATTTTGGAAATAATCCGCCATTTTGAAATTATGTAAGCTTTTAATTGATAAATCATAGTGAGGCTCATAACCAACGTAGGATCGTGATTTTTATTTTATATTAAAGCCAATTAAATTTCCTACAAGAAAATTCCAGGTGGGATACAGCCAATCAGTATAACCAATGTGTAATTTTAATGTAAAACAAGTCCCTAAAAAATTGACGATGTAATTTTCGTGTTTTACGGATTATTTTGCTAACAACGAAACCTACGCCTCCACTGAGGAAATAAAGGAACTGGAATGTACTAAACTAATCTCAAGGCATATGAATAACTATCTAAGACAAGATTTCATAATACATTCGCCGCTTGTCGGTCTTTTTGGGAAATAATTCGCTATTTTGAATTTATACTAGTTTTCAATTGCCAAAGCGTTTTCCGGCTAACAGTTGCCGTAAACACTTATATTTTCATTTTATTTTACTCTTTGATAAAGTTCTTACGAGAAAAAGTAAGGTGGAATGCATCAAATAAACATAAACAATACGAAATTGCAATGTAAAAGAAGTATTTTAATGATTTTCTAATAGTAGGGTAAAAAGCAGGCCATAAGATGTCTTCTTCGTGATTATGTAGGCTATGTTTTGCGACTGGTGGCAACCATGTTTTTTTGTTCCTTTTGACCTATTGAATGCAAACTGTGAGTTTGCCACCTTCAAATTTGGTGCGGGGACCAGGAATCCAAGATGGCGGACAAAATGGCTTATTAATGTGTAGGCTTAGTTTTTTTTACCCTTCCCTCGCTATATTTGATGACAATTCGTCTGTCTTAACAAAGAAAAGGTTGGGAGAGGGGAAACACTTAATGTTGGTTACATTTTCACATCCGGTCGCCATATTGGATCCGCCATATTGGATATAAGTTATTTTTTTGAAATGCAAATATGGGGTTGTGACACATCATTTCAAACTGCTTTTTTGTGACAAACTCAACGCTGTAATCCGTTTTTCTAGATTTCTGTCTGTTCTCAGGTTATTAGTAAATTATTTAATAATTATATTCTTATTTTTTCTGTTTCTTTTAGTCCTGTCGCCCATCGATATGACCTTGAATTAAGGTCCAACTCACACTTTGTGATCGATTCTCGTACTATTTGATAAATTGAACAAGATTATGAGGGGTTCCAGAGTGGCACCCATGGAAAATTTTGAATAACGATGGTCAAAGTTTACATTGCCGAAAATAAAGAAACAAATATTGAACAAAATTGTATGTATGACATTCATAGGAATATTTTCCAAACTATCGATTTGAAAACACCGCCAATAGTTGCCGGAAGGTAAATACTTAAATAAAGTGGATAATAGTTTTCAGCCGCCATCTTGGACCCGCCATATTGGTTAGAATATACTGAAACTTCCACAAAAGTTAAAAATATGGAAAAAAGCTGATTAGTACTAAGCAGCTGATTGAGTGGAAACAGCACATTGGCAGCGAAAAAGCTATTTGACGGTCAAATACTTATCTTCATTTAAAACAGCTAATTTGATTGTAAATTACCCTTTAACTGTCAATCAGATGTTTTTAGTCAATTATCCGATAACTATTAATAAGCTAATTTCCTTTTCTTTATTTTTAATATGAATCCAATATAGTAATCCATTAAATATTAAAAATAAGTTTATATTTATGTTTATTAATTATTGTACATGATTATGGGTTATAATAATGTACTGAATTTCTGATAAAAATAAAGAAAAGGGGAAAAGCTGATTTAAAGTCATCAGCTGATTAGTTAGAAACAGCTGATTAATAATAAAAGTTAAATTACAAACAAATCAGCTGTTCTGAGTGAAGGTGCGTAAAGTATTTGTCCATAAAAACAGCTTTTCGCTGCCAATCAGCTGTTTTCAGTCAATCAGGTGTTTAGTAATAATCAGCGGTTTTCCATATTTTTCATTTTAATGAAAAGTCCAGTATATTATAACCCATTATTATTTATAAAAAAAATTTTTTATTTGATTGCAAACACATTTGATAATGAAAATCTTATAGTTCTGGGAAAAATATGTTTCCAATGAAAATTTAAATTTTACATGTTGGGCATTTAAAATTGTTTGCTTGGGCATTATTCTAAAAAACCATAAATAGTATCGTAAAAAAATAAAACAAATTTAATGTAAATTTGACCCCTCATACAGCATCGTATCTTAAAAAGTGAGCGATTTTTAGTTAGTAGGCGAACAAATTTAGTTATGGGCAACTATAGTTTTTCTAGCGTGGAGAACGAGCTAGTCGAATATTTTTTATTGCTCACCAACGTTTTACTTGTTCTTAGATTACGCATTACTTAGCTACTTTAACCTTCCGTGTATCTCTTATAGTTTAAGAGATCCCAAAAGTGTTCACAAAAAAATACGCTCTATATCTTGTGATCGAAACAGTACTTTTTTCAAACAGATCGCGGCATTGTAATCTGCGTGAAAGCATTGTTTTTATGTGTAACACCACATTCAAATTTAAGAAAAATATGTTATATCCAATATGGCGTATCCAACGTGCATGGCTGCTAAAAGCTATTTGCCATTTTAAATTAAGTATTTACCATCCAGCAACTATTGGCGGTGTTTTCAAATCGATATTTTGGAAAATATTCCTATGAATGTCATACATACAATTTTGTTCAATATCTGTTTCTGTATTTTCGGCACTGTAACTTTGACCATCGATATTCAAAATTTTCCATAGGTGCCACTCTGGAACCCCTCATAATCTTGTTCAATTTATAGTACGAGAATCGATCACAAAGTGTGAGTTGGACCTTAATTCAAGGTCATATCGTTGGGCAAACGGACTAAAAGAAATAGAATAAATAAAAATAGATTATTAAATAATCTACTAACAACTTGAGAACGGACAGAGATTTAGAAAAATGGACAACAGCGTCGAGTTTGTCACAAAAAAGCAGTTTGAAATGATGTGTCACAACCCCATATTTACATTTCAAAAAAATAACTTATATCCAATATGGCGGATCCAATATGGCGACCGGTTGTGAAAATATAACCAACATTAAGTGTTTCCCCTCTCCCAACCTTTTCTTTGTTAAGACAGCCGAATTTTCATCAAATATAGCGAGGGAAAGGTAAAAAAACTAAGCCTACAACATTAATAAGCCATTTTGTCCGCCATCTTGGATTCTTGGTCCCCGCACCAAATTTGAAGGTGGCAAACTCACAGTTTGCATTCAATAGGTCAAAAGGAACAAAAAAACATGGTTGCCACCATTCGCAAAACATAGCCTACATAATCACGAAGAAGACATCTTATGGCCTGCTTTTTACCCTACTATTAGAAAATCATTAAAATACTTCTTTTACATTGCAATTTCGTATTGTTTATGTTTATTTGATGCATTCCACCTTACATTTTCTCGTAAGAACTTTATCAAAGAGTAAAATAAAATGAAAATATAAGTGTTTACGGCAACTGTTAGCCGGAAAACGCTTTGGCGATCGAAAACTAGTATAAATTCAAAATAGTGACTTATTTCCAAAAAAGACCTACAAGCGGCGAATGTATTATGAAATCTTGTCTTAGATAGTTATTCATATGCCTTGAGATTAGTTTAGTACATTCCAGTTCCTTTATTTCCTCAGTGGAGGCGTAGGTTTCGTTGTTAGCAAAATAATCCGTAAAACACGAAAATTACATCGTCAATTTTTTAGGGACTTGTTTTACATTAAAATTACACATTGGTTATACTGATTGGATGTATTCCACCTGGAATTATCTTGTAGGAAATTTAATTGGCTTTAAAATAAAATAAAAATCACGATCCTACGTTGGTTTTGAGCCTCACTATGATTGATCAATTAAAAGCTTACATAAATTCAAAATGGCGGATTATTTCCAAAATGGCGGACATGTAGTGATGCAACTTTTGAAAACGAGATTTTAATCGTTAGGTATATACTAAGTGGTAATTTTAACCGATTCTTGTTATGTTAAATCCACAGATTGGGCGATGGTCATGATTTTTATAAATTTAATGGTGAAAAACAGATAATTGGCGGCCATTTTGAAAACGTCATCCTGGGAAAACCTGGGGGGTAGGAGATGTCCACCCAAGCTTTTTAACCTTCCCATGTAATAAACTAACAGGTCCAGCAATAAAATTCAGCCTACGCAAATTTGCACACAGAAGTGCTGTCAGCTGCTGGACTAATAGCCAAAAATACATGTACTGTAGTAGCAAAAAAAAGGTTAGAAATTTGCAGAACTTTAGAACGGGATTTCCTAAAATTACTTATTTTAACAATTCCTATTCAAAAATGTATAGCTCAGACATTTTTTTTAATATCTTGACAATTCTTTTACCACTTTGTTTGGTTTTTTAAAGAGACAAAATAAGTAAATGTGTTTTAGAGAATTTTCCCTATAGGGAAGAAGCTATTACCTCAAGAAGAGGAAGGAGAAGCTATGGATGGTCTCATGGTAAGACTTAAGCCCCAGACCATGATAACTTTTCGTTTTGTGGCTCCCAGAAGCAAAAAACACCATTCGTTCGAATTTTTAGATAATATATAAAAAATATATGTGTGTGTGTGTGTGTCTGTTAGCACAATAGTGGCCGTAAAAATGGTCTGATCTTTAAGAAATTTGGTGCAGACATGTAAAGTGGTAATTAATTGGAGGAGTTCGTAAACCAGCCTGATCAGACCACCGGAAGGGGGGGTTAAGAGAGATAAACCCCCCAAAATTTTTTTTGGGCTTTTCACATAGAAAAATAAGAATAATTCAATTGTTGTTAGCACCACTGAATTCAGCTCGAAAAAACAAACAATTTAGTACTTTGAATCACTGCTCTATGTCCATTGGTTACCGAGATATTGAAAGTGGTAAACACAGTATGTTGTCCCATGTTAACCTTATGGGAAATCCCTTCTAGCTGAAGAAACTTCACAGGATAATTTTTTAGGGAAACCAGACAATCAAACAGAGGGATGGAAACACCACAACACAAGAATAATAATAAACTCGAGACTACAACAAAGAAGACACTGAAAATATTCCATCAAAATGTCAACCGGCTCTCAAACAAACAGACTTACTAAATGATTTTCTACAAACCACTGACCCTGATGTTGTCATCATAACAGAACATGGTCTCTCAGAACCGAAACTAAATAACACTGTAATTACTGGATACATTCCCATTGAGTACTTCTGCCGAGAAAGGCACATAAAAGGTGGAGTCACAATTTACGTCAAACAAGACCTTGAAGAGGTTACAGTTCCACTGAACGGAGCTAGTTACAGTGAAGAACTTATATGTGAGTTGTCATCTGTTAATTATCAATAATTAAAAATTTAATTTTTATAATTGGGATCTATAGACCTGATAATGATTTTAATATTGCCCTGGAATCCCTGAGCAACATTCTTCATGAAATACCAACATGGAACAGTACTGTTATAATAATGGGAGACATTAATGTGGACAGAACCATTCACAAAAAGAAGGACACTGAGTTAAGGGAACTTCTTGCGACATACAACATCCAGAGACTCCTTCTGCCACCAACTAGAATTACATCACATAGTGCCACATCCATAGACTTGGTCTGCACAAACTTACACACAGTAGAAGTTAATGTGGCTGAACTTAACACCTTCATTGCTGACCATACTGGGCAGCTCTGTACAGTATCAATAGAAAAATACCACATCTCAAGCCCCATCTCGCTTCGCCGCAATTTCTGCAATGAGAATATACGAATATTAAAGCACCTACTTGGCAGAGAATCTTGGGTAGAGGTGTATGAACCAGAATGTGCAGAAATTGCTTACAACAACTTCATAAACACAGTAACGAACAATGTAAGTGTATCGTGTCCACTAAAAAAGTTTCGTGCGCAGAACAAAAAGAAGAGTCTGCCAACTGATCCAATGACAAAGCAGAAAAGAGAAAACTTCCTCAAAGCTCAAGAAGCGTTTATGCTCTGTGGAACAAACGAAAAGAAAGCTGATGCAGCTCGTAAGAAGAAAGAGTACGATCTCCACCTAAAGCAAATTAGGAAAACACAGAATACCGATTTCATAAATAAAGCTGAGAACAAGTCAAAAGCTATGTGCAAAATAATAAACTCAGAAAAGCAAAGAAATCATATGAAAAATGAACCTATTCAGCTTAGTATAGGCAATAGAGTCACATCTGATCCTCAAAAGGTTGCTGAAGAATTGAATCACTATTTTGTTAATGCTGCAGCTAACATCCTGGCACAGTCTAACAATAACATAAAACCAATGATACATATGACCTTCATTACTCACTCTGGCCCACAACTCCATTAGAAGTTAGTAAAACTATCCAGGCACTTAAACCAAAAAATTCAAGCGGGTTTGACGACATCTCATTAAAAGTTCTGAAATGTTGCGAAAAAGAACTGATAAATCCTCTTGCCAATGTAATAAACAAGTCTTTTGCACAGGGGAAATTTCCAAGTAAACTTAAGACAGCAAAAGTCTATCCTAAATTCAAACAGGGTAACTCAACCAAGAATGACAACCAAATATCAGGTTTTCTAAAAAAGAATTCAGAGGAATGTTTTTTCAGTGAGTTTACAGAAATAACATCAAAAAAACTTGATGATATAATTTCAAAGATGGAGCCCAAAAGATCAAGTGGCATTGATGACATTAGTATGTACATCCTGAAATGTTGCCAAGATGAAGTGGTATTGCCTATAACTCACATCATAAATTTTTCTTTAAGAACCGGTTTTTTCCCTCAAAATTGCAAAATAGCCAAAGTAAAACCTCTTTTTAAAAAATCAGACCGACATGACCCGGGTAACTATCGTCCAGTCTCTCTTCTTCCATCAGTTTCAAAATTAATAGAAAAAGTTGTTTCGGAGCAACTTACACAATTTTTAGAAACCAACAATTTTTTCTATAATCGACAATATGGATTCAGAAAGAACAAATCAACAAAATTGGCTTTAATTGATTTCACTAATGATTGTATTGACGCAGTGGAGGCTGGAGAGACGGTGGTGGTTTGCTTTGCTGACTTGTCTAAGGCCTTCGACTGCGTCGATCACAACACTCTCTTGGAAAAATTAGCTTCAACCGGAATCTCTGGTCTTGTTCTAAGATGGATTGAGTCGCACATAACAAACCGCTTTCAAATTACAGAAATTAAAGGAAACACAAAATTCCAAATTAAAAACGTCATGTCGACCCCAGCAAAAATCACAAGCGGAGTCCCGCAAGGATCCGTATTGGGACCTCTTCTTTTTTTGGTTTACATTAATGACATAACCGACTCGCTTCCAGAGCCTGATAACTACCTCTTTGCCGATGATACCACATTGGTCATGAGGGGGTTGGATGGGGGGACTCTGGAAAGCGAAGCAAATGAAAAAATCAAAGATCTCGCAAAATTTTTTAAAGAAAGCAAACTTAGTTTAAGTTCTCAAAAAACCAAGTATCTTTGTTTTCAAACAGTTCAAAAACAAAATTCAAAAATCAATAGGACTCCGAACCTATTCATTGAAGAGGACCAAATTGAAAAATCGAAAACAACTGACTTTTTAGGGGTGAGACTGGATGATAGGCTCGGCTGGGGTGAACAGGTGCAAAGATTGGAGGGGTCGCTTGCTCGTGGGCTCTTTATCCTTCGTTGGATGAGGACCTACGGCAGCATCTCTCTATCCAAGCTTGTTTATCACAGTCTTTTTGAACAATTCATTTCATACTCAATTATTTTGTGGGGTTCAGTCATGGGCAATTTGGAAAAAATTTTCATATGGCAAAAAAGCCATCAGAGCCATCCTAGGAATGCCACCTCATGCTAGTTGCAGGGATGCATTTATTCAGCTTGGCCTCTTGACAGTTCCCTGTCTCTTCATTTTTGAATCTGTTGTGTATATCAAATCACAGAACATAAACCCAGTTTTTAACAATCATATTTATAACACAAGAAAAAAAGGTACACATGCACAACAGCGTCTACTCAAACGTTTTGAACAAAAGCCACATTATTCAGGTCTCAAATTATTTCAGGCATTACCACAGAATCTTCAATCAATTCAGAAAATATCAAAATTTAAAATCCAAGTTAAATATTTTTTAATTCAGAACGGTTTCTATGATATGGACTCCTTTCTGAATTTCAACAAAATTCCTTAGGTCTGGTTTTTTTAGTTTTTTAGAATTCATAGGGAAAGTTATTCTTTTATTCCATATTGGACTAACCCTTTGACCTGTCCAACTCCTCCTTCAGGACTACGGACGGAACACTCAAGTATTCAAGTATTTAAGTATACTCAACTGAAACAAAAAACTACAGACCAATTTCTCTCTTGTCAACTTTCTCCAAACTTATTGAAAAGATCGTCCTTACAAGACTGCTGCAGCACCTCTCACGACACCAGCTTTTGCCAGTTGAGCAACATGGATTCACAGCAAACAGATCAACAAATAGCGCCATCATAAGCATTATTGAACAAATCATAAAAGCCCTCGAGGATGGCGACACTACAACTGCAGTCTTCTTAGATTACAGCAAAGCTTTTGATTGTATTCAACATGATTGTATGATTTGCTGCTGGAAAAACTGGAAAAAATGGGAAATAAGGGTGTCGCAGGAAAATGGTTCAAAAGCTATTTAACGGACAGAACTCAAGCAGTTGAAATCAAGTATATGAACTCCGGAATGCTCGAGAAAACAACATCTGAACTCCTCCCAGTTAAATCAGGGGTTCCGCAAGGCTCTGTTCTGGGACCTGTCCTATACATAATTTTCACAAGCGATTTTCCGAACTACCTTGCTGACTACTGCAATACATTGATGTACGCAGATGATACTGTCCTGCTGCTCAGAAACAAAAATTCTTCTGATTTAGAAATACAAACTTTTATCGCTCTAGACATGGCACAGCAGTATTGTCAAGCAAATAGTCTGGTATTAAATGAAAAGAAAAAGTCAACAGCTCATCATTGGGAAAAAGAAAAAGGAAACAGGAGGATTACCAGATGTACTGGAAGTTTCAGAAGCTACATATTTGGGAGTAATTGTAGATGACAAACTTACCTGGTCTGACCACCTAGACAAGCTATGCTGTAAATTCAGTTCAGCTCTGTATGTCCTTCGAAGGCTTAAACAAAATATCTAGTGACGAAACTCTACAAACCGCTTACTTTGCCCTGTTTGAGGCACATATTCGGTATGGGCTACCTGTTTGGGGAAACTCATCCAAAAGAAACACGCAAAGAGTCCTGGTACTGCAGAAGAGAGCAATACGCAAACTGGCAGGACTTGGACCGAGAGACTCATGTCGTGATGCCTTTAAACAATTCAAAGTATTGACTGTGGTGTGCCTGATCATCCTAGAAACAGCCCTCCATGCAAAAAGACAGAATCTGCAGAGAGGAACAGACACTCATAATTACAATACAAGAAGGGCCAACAACATCATCCTCCCTATTCATCATCTCTCACTTTATGAAAAGCAACCATCGTATCTGGGAGCCAAGTTCCTGAATATCCTTCCCGGTGAGGTGAAGAACACCAACTGCAACCTGAAGCTGAGAAAAAACACCATGAAATGGCTACAAGAGCGACCATGCTACACTGTAGAAGAATTTGAAAGTTGGAGACAAGTTTTTCAGTAAAAATATCACAATCTCTTAAGTCTGAATCCCAATGAAAATAATTTTAGATTGTAACTTTACTCCTTTAATCACTAACAACCTTTATCAGGACTTGTTCTGATTAATATTGTTATCATTTTTAAATCTAAAACTAACCACTGTTCTTGATAAGTTTTACTATTTTGATTTTTTATCGTTTTGTCATCCTGAATTAATTGTTTTTATTGAGTTTTATCAATAATATTTATTATCTGTTATTTCTGTCAATTTTACCACTCCATTGCATTACTCAATTTACAACATCCAATGTATCTTCTTCTGAATTTGTGACCCTATTACTATTCCTGGAGAATATGTTAATAAAGAAATTTTGTCTATTGTCTATTGTCTATTGTCTAAGTAAAATTCTATATCTCGCTTATTTCTCAACATATCTTGATAAAACTTGGTAAATAGCTTCTTTTAGTTCAGATCTACTAAATATTGAATTAAAACCACCCAGTTTTAATATACCCGTAGCAGCAGACCTGCATACTCTTGTTATTTTCATGGAGCTTACAAAATCATATCAAATCTCACTATGTTGGATTGAAATATGTTGTTTTGCATTTGAAATTCGCTGAGTATGCAGGTCTGCTGCAAGGGGGTTATTTTTATATGTTTTTTTAATTGTACTATGAATTTAATTTCACCAGTGAGTGACTCCACTAAAAAACTAAATAGTCTGCTCAAAAGAATAACAACATAAAGGTATGTTGCGATTTTAATATTGCGTTACACATGTAATGTTGTTTAATAGCAACTTAAGAATCAATGCAAAGACTGAAGGCGGAAGTTTACAATATTCTCTACTGCAGATGATTTAATTATATATTAAGTTTTGAAATTAATGAAAGATAAGAAAAATGCAACAACAAACAAATATTTTATTAACTAAAAATGTTGTCTGCAGCTTCCTCAGAACAAAAAAATTAGCAGACCAAACAAAGATATAAATTTCCAAACTATCAGATTTTGTTCACAATATTTTTCACTTTTGGTTCTTCTACTACTTTTGGTTCTTCTTGAAAAAAATTGTTCAATCTAAAGAAGTCCCCTTAACCCCAATGCAGTCTAATTTTGAAAGTAAAACACTTCGATCGACAGTATCAAATGCTTTTGCTAGGTCAATGAATACTATTAACACTTTTTCGTTTACATTTAAAGTTTCGTTAATGTATTTATTCATTAAGAAGAGTGCATCACTGGTATTCTTATTTTTCCTAAATCCAAACTGACATTCTGATAAAATATTGTTACTTTCAAGATAAGACTGCAATTGTAATTTGATGCATTTCTCAATGATCTTAGATATTACACTCAGTAAGGAAATTGGACGGTAGTTATTCAACTCATTTTTCACCCCTGATTTAAATAAAGGAATCACTTTAGCTATTTTAAAAGTTTAAGGAAACATTCCAGAACATATGCTGAGATTTACAATGTGCTTTAAAGGTTGAATGAAGTTAATTATATTAAACTTTAAAATGTGAGGGGGAATTTCATCAATACCAGGAGCAGAGCCACCACGCATCCCTTTAATACATGATTCAATCTGGCTGTCGGTGACCGGCTCTAGCCTGAACTCATGCCTGGCTCTGTAATCGGAGTCATTAACCAGCGGAGGTCCGCCAGGCGGTGGCAAACGCTCTGCTAAATCTTTACCTACATTCGAAAAGAAATTATTAAAAGAGTCCGCCACCGCCCTGACATTACCCCCACTGCCGTCTTGACTGAAGTATTTCATAGGAAAAGGTTTTTTTTGTTGTTTGACCACCACTAACCTCTTTCACAACCTGCCAAAATATTTTCGGATCTCCAGTGGATCGCAACAACTTTTCTTCGAAAAAACTTTTTTGCGGATTTGATTTCTTTATTTAACCAATTTCTGTAGTCACAATAATTACGTCTAAGTTCCTGATTGAATGGTTGTTTTTTACTCGTTGACTTAATTTATCTCTTTCTCTTATTCCTCTAATAATATTAACATTGATCCAAGGCTTAAGTTTTCTATACCTGCTAGATTTTAATTTTTATTTTGTCGCTAAACACCTGATGTTATTAATTATTTCGATGAATAAATCACAACTAGCATTCACATCTTGTAGAGCCAGGACATGCTCCCATGTCTGTCGCTCTATCAGCCCGCGAAATACCTTCAAGTCTAAGTAAGTAACGTTATCCGTAGCGTCAGAGTTAGTTTGGTCTCGGTTACCGTTGCAGTATTTTAGTTTAGCCACAATGGCGTAGTGATCTGTAATGTCGGTCTTAAGTATCACAGAAGTGACAGCGGTGTAATCAAAATGATTAACAAAAATGTGATCGATGCAAGTCTTAGACCGATCTGTCACTCTAGTAGGTTTGTCTATGTATTCTGTGAAACCAGCTCCGTATAGAATATTTAAGTAACTATCTTTATCGGCAGTTATACGACTTTTCAGATAAAGTATCAATATTTAGATCACCGATAAAGAAATATGTAATATTACGTGCTGTATTCTCATAGTGGTTTTTCAAGTCTGATAAAAAAGATTGGCAATTCATCGGTGGGCTACGATAAATAGCCACAAAGTTAAAGTGTCTGTTATCAGTATTAAAGTCCAGTTGCAGTCCGGTTGCCTCGCCAAGAGTAATCTGTTGAGATGTAACACACAAGTCTTATTTACAGTAAACAATGACGCCGTCATTCCTGTTCCAGTGTAATTCAGTAGAAAAAATGTCGTAATCGTCTAGAGTAACAAATTCATTTCCCGCTTCAAGCCATGCTTCAGTAAAAACAATTATGTCAAATTTAACTTTAAGACTTCCCAGTAACACTAGGACGTTATCAATGTTTTTATAGTAACTTAGAATATTTAGATGAATAACTTTAAGACACATTTCCTGTAAATCTAAATTAAAGAAGTCATTGAGCTGGCCGTGGTTTTCAAATTCTAAACAATCAGTGTTTTTATAGCTGTCAAGTCCCAGTCTGTCCCTGTCTCCGTCCATCGTCAAGTCGGTCGCGCGTCGGGTCGTTTAGTAAAGCAAAATATCTATTGTCAGCAATTCCATTTACATTTTTCCACCAATTTAATTTCGACAGAGTTGGAGTTTGTATTAATAAAAAAAAGTTTAAAAGTCACCAACTCATTTCCAGGATGCAGGAATTTGATATGAGTTTCTTCTTAAGACCCAAGGGGCTTAATGTTAGTAGATTAATAAATCTAAAAGCGAATTTTTCACAACAAATGATCTTTTGACTTAAATTATTTAAATATGAAAATAATAACATTTATCAACTAAGTTCAGATATCGTCAGTTAACTAATGATAAATTCGGGCTGATTAAATAAACCCATACTGTGCCATCATGGCAGGGAAACCCCGTTTTAAAGTAAATTCGCTATTCTAAAATTAAATAATTTGTGTCATATAGGATGGATTTTCTGTTGGCTAAAGAATAAAAAATAAAAATAATCATAATAATAATAATAATAATAATAATAATAATATATTCAGAACTGCATCTTTCAAAATAATAATAATTTTTAAAAAAACCTATGTAATGAAGCATCTTGTATTATTTGATCTTTGAAAATATTGAATAGGCCTTAAAATAAGTATATGCTTGGATTTACCATCTCATTGCATTAATCTGACATACTGCAATAAAAGCTTGAAATAAAAAATATTTTTAATTAAATTTAGGCTTGTTTAAAATGGGTCAAAGCAGCAAATGGAAATCGATTGTATATGATAGTAAAAAATTTTTGTCTTTAATGTAATTACTTAACTATAGTTGGGAGAGCTTAAAAATAAGATATTCAATATAAAAATATAATAATAAATGAATGTTGTGTGGAATAGGAAGGCATTTTAAGTACTTAAATATTAATTTCATATTTTCAGAGTAGGACATGATAAGTGGGTGTGGAAAAAATGAATTATAATGGTATAAAGTTTGCTTAATAAACTAAAATGTATGTATAGTTAATCATGTATGAAATATGTATAATGTTTGTATAATGTATAATGTATGAAAACATAAAATTACTAACAAATTTGTAAAGAGGTGTTCAACATAACTAAATCCAGGTCCTTAAAATACCATAATTCATAAGAATTTGTAAATGAAAGTGTGCTTTTGTTTAGGAAACTCACTCAAGTAATAATGTATATTTAATATCTACAATAACATAAAAAATGTTTTAAAATAATTTATATAGCGTTTTTCAGCATAATTAAATAAAACTCTTCAGTAAAGTAAATCATAAGAATTCACTAACGAAAATGTGTGTATAGAAAGCTCAAACAAGGAATGTTACTATTGAGTGAGAACAGAAGCAAATCTAAAAAAAAATATAATCTAAATAACTGATCCTGCAAACTAAATATATTACTCACTCAGAGGCGCATCAAAACGTTGAGCCACACTACAAATATTATCTTTAACCTACCTACTAAAAAAAAATATTCATTTTTGTACATAAAGTTTCTCAAGTTTTTTTGATATGAATCTATCACTCTAAGAGTTTATCGAGGTCTTCCAAGGTGCTGAGCAGCGAAGGGCGGCACTGCGGGTCGTCGGTCTTTTTGGCGTAAACTCGGCAGTCTCTGGTCCAGGCACGTGCTAATTTCCTCTCCTTCACAAGCTTCCTGGCACGGCTGAGGATCGCTCGGTTGTGGATGGTCAGGTGGTCGTTCACGTAGATGGGGTATGACGCCCAGGAGTCGCTGAGGCCCGCGCCGTTGAGACGGTTCCTGTGTTCCCACGCTTTTGACACCCAGAGGTGTTTGTAGTCGCGGCAAACAAACCTCACAATAATTGAAGGGTTCGGACGGTCCTTGGTCACCTGCAGTCGATGTACCGTGGAAATCTCAGCGCGTTCAAAGCTAATGTCTATAAGTTTGGCGATTTTGTCGAGAAGCTCGTTCAGGTTTTCCCCTGCGGAAAAAGGCACACCAACGATTTCCACATTAGTTTTGCGCGAATATTGTTCAAGGTCTCTTACACGCACATCAAGGTCACTTATTTGTTGCTCCGCTGTTGCTTGTTTTTCGCTCAAGCGTTTACATTCTAATTTATGTTTTTCATTATCAGCCATGAGAGAACTTAGGGATTGCTGCATATTTTTTATGGTCTCATTGACACCATTTATTTGACTCTTGACACTTTCTACATTATCGTTAACCTTTGAGATCTGATCACTTAACTTAGTGTCCATGTTCTGTAGCATCGTGACGAGGGCAGAGTGGTCGACGTCCGATCGAGTTGGGGTGGCACATCCGTCACACTTCCAGGCCGCCTTGCTTTGCACACTAAACTTTTTAAAGTTTTCCATTGTTTCCACACGCGTGCAGGTCGGATGAAAGTTCAATTTGCACTCCGCGCACACCAAAATGTCTTTGTTACTAGAAAATGTTAATGCACACTTCGCACACGACGCCATTATAGAACCGAATACCATTCAGATCGAAAAGCGTAATAAATATTATGTATTTATTACAAAAACTTGAGCCGAACACAGGTTAAGACACGACACGACGCGCGACAGGCAGAACGGTCTACACGGAGCGGGTCAGAGGGCACACGTCCTTCCGCATCCGCCGACTGATAAGAACTGAATCAAAATATGCGGGACACGCATATACAAGAACGTGAAGATCTGTATCGACCGTGATTACTATATTAAGTGTGTGGCCAAGTCGAACTTTAGCGACCGAGTGTGGTTCGACGAGGACTTGGCACTGCTTAATATGGCAAAGACGCGTGTGGTACTAGATAAGCCGGTCTATGTGGGTATGTGCATTTTGGACCACTCAAAGTGGTGGATGTACGGCTTCCACTACAGGATGGTCAGGTGGTACGGACCAGAGAGGATACGTATGGCCTACATGGACACCGACGGCATCGTCTACGCGATCCGTACCGCCAACGTATACCGGGACATGCTGCAGCACAAAGAAGAATTTGACACCAGAAACTACCCCACGGAACATCTCTGCTACGACGACAAGTACGCGAGAGTCCTGGGAAAATTCAAGGATTAAGCTGGTGGTCGAGTCTTGGAAGAGTTCATCGGCTTGATGGCAAAGCTGTACTGCATTACGCTTCTGCGGCTCGACAGCGACGAAGACAGCGACCCACCTCCCATCAAGAAGGCCAAGGGGATCAACCGAGATGTGGTGCAGCGAGACTTGTCCGTGGAAGACTACAGAAGATGCCTCCAGAACCACACGGTCAAGTACAAGGAGAACGAGCGCTTCTTGAGTCGTCGCCACATCATCTACACCATCGTGGTGAAGAAGCGCTCGCTGGCGCCGTACGACGACAAGAGATTTGTCTGCCCAGACGGCGTCACAACTCTTCCGTGGGGGCACTACACCATCACCGCCCCACCTGCACCAACAGACGAAGAGATGCCGCTGCAACCTTCATAATCGAGACCTGGACCTTCTACCGCAGAGTGACTGTGTACCCACAAATATCGTCACAGAACATAGATAACTGTGGTCCTCCACCCATCAAACGGGCCAAAGGTATCAACAGAGCTGTGGTGCAGAGTGACCTGAGTGTAGAAGACTACAGGAGATGCCTTCAAGACCACACGATCAAATACACAGAAAACGATCGCTTCATGAGTCGGCTACACATCATCTACTCAATTATAGTAAATAAGCGCTCGCTGGCACCATATGACGACAAACGTTATGTATGTAAGGATGGCGTCAGAACACTTCCATGGGGACACTATTCAATCACTGCCACATCTGTGTCATCAGCAGCTAAACCTCCTCCGCTTTCGAAAAAACCAATGTCTTTTAGTCTTAATAAGTTTTTAGTCAATAAACTAAACATTTGTTGAGTTCATGTGTTTCTGCATTTTGTTTCTTTTTCCAAGATAGCCATAAAATTTCCTTGAAACTAAAACAGACTTTCTTTTAAAAATCTTTCATACTAAAAGGATTGATAGGAATACCATTTTTAGGACTCGTAGTGCTGTGTTGATGGAGCAATAACCAAATTTTCCTATATATCGAAATAGAAATCTGGTTTTCTTGTAGTAATCTCTGATTTTTAGTCAAATGTCTATTAAAAGCAGATGTATATTACATTTTTATCTCTGAGTTTCTTTTAATTGCTGGCCCTGTCAAAACGACTGGTCCTTATAAATGTTTTCATGGAAAAAACCGTCGATTGGACGGGAATGAGAAATAATTAAACTTTACATTTGCGAGTGCGAGCCAAATCGGGTCACACCTCCTCTTACACATGCAAATTTGTGGAGACAAGGGAAGAAATATAGTCCCCTTCAATTCCCATACACTTTCGCTAGTCAATTTAGCTATAATTCTGATAACTATTTACTAAAAGAATTAAAGGATAGGTGGATAAATAACAAGTTGTGATATAGAGTACTGATAATTTATTTTTTATTTTAGTCTTCGAGACTCCTACAGCCGAATCGTTCCCAGACTCTTTGTGCGTGGGAGTCCTCCAGTGAAGTGTTCTTTTCGAAAGCTTCGATCGATGGAAGTGTGTCCTCTTGAAGTACATCCAGTGACGAAACGTACCAGTAAGGGAAAACACCTTTCCTCCTAAGGAGTTGGATTTCCTCTGGGTCAGTGTGTCGGGCTTGCAAGACTTTCATCTTATCGACGGGAAGTAACGAGGCCAGCGTAGCCAACGATTTCGCCAGGAATTGGTAGGAGTCCACGAAACGCACTCGTAGGCCGTTGTGTCTGCCTGCGCTCGGGTACTGGAACCTCTTCGTAAACGAACTGTACTTCTCCTCGTTGTTGGCTAGCACGTTGACTTCTCCGTTGTCGATGTTCAAAGCTCTCACGATGAAATGAGCATAGTAATTGCTCATGTTGTGCAGGTAGACGTTCACCGAATCCTGTTCCTTAAATTGCAGATTAAACGATTGATGAGCGGCTCCTCTGTATCTGTACGGTGGTGAGTGTTGGTGGTCTCGCACCTTGATGTCCCTCGGAGTGAAGTCCTTCTGGCAGATGTAGCACTTCGTTACCGCCTGGAACTCCCTCTCTTGGTTGGCGGTGAGGCACGGCGGGTTGCCGGGTTGTCGTTGGCCGTAGAGGATTCTTCAAATCGTGTCGATGTCCTCCCGCAGCGTTGACATAAAGTGTTCGGTCGCATTCTCACCAATGTACAGATGCAGTTTCGAGAAAGTCTCGTAAGTGTCGATGTCATCATCGTTGACGTCACCATCCTCGACGTTCCTATGGCTGTCGCAGATGTAGTAGGCGTATGCATAGGCTACGTGAACGTTTTGGGTTTTGACGCTCGCCGACGACGGTGAGTCTCCATGGTGACAATGGTGTGGAAGTCCGAGTCTCGATGTCGCTGGATCCCAGGCTGGAGATGCCACTGTTGGTGGAGAGTTGAGAGGCCTATCACCATTGTACGGTCCCAACATACTCTCAAAATCCGCATAAATGGTGAATCGGCTCCATTGGGATCTTTCATGATGGCTGAACTCGATTATCTGTTCTTCCGGGATGTCGGTTCGCAGCGGCGCATGGTCGAAGCAATAACGTCTATGTTCGTCTAGCCGCTGCTTCCCGGACAAGTTCAACTTTGTAGGCCGTTTGTCCAAGTAAGCGAAACACCTCTTACACACGTAAATCTGTTTGTGCTTTGTCAGCTGACTTCGAACCAACCTTTCGAAATGTTCGATGTAGGTGTAGTGGCACTTTTCTTCGTCCGTCAAGAAGAGGAGGTCGAAATGGTTGGCTGCCTCCTCCTTGCCGATGCGGAGTGGGTAAACGATGTAGCGTATGTAGAACTGTCCAGTCCGTTTGTCTTTCTTCTTCTCCTCGTCTAGTCCGTAGACGTTGACGCTTACACCGTTCCTCTCCTCAAACTTACCGATCTTGTCCAGCCTGACGGGGAAATCCAGACCCGAGAAGTCGATGTTGGAACGTGCACGGAGTTGTGGTGTGAAGTGTTTAGCTTCAAGTCGATGTTCCGGGGTGTAGTCGATGTACTTAGTGAGAATGGCGTACATGAAGCAGCGCTGATCTTCATTAAGCACATTAAATACTGTTTTCTTGTTTTCGATGGATGGAGGTAAAGGGACGAAGGAACTGCCTTTGAGCGGGCGGTAGACATTAACTCTCATCTCCATACCTAACACCCGCACAAATGCCCATCCCGATCCCTTCATCTCACATGCTTCTTTTTCGTTGACAAGTTTATGGAAACATTCGCTGCAAACATCCTCTAAGTTGTCGTTGCGCAGGAGGACGACGTTCCTGGTCTTGAAGGCTCGTCTGCAGGTTTCTCCGTGCACGTCCTGGAATTCACACTCGACCCAGAGGTTGACCTTTACGCCGGTGACGTGCTGTAAGACGCGGTGTATGAGAGACACTTATTTCATCAAAAACGTCTGTCAAGAAAGCTAACAGTGACACTTTGTCCGAATCCGGTTCCCGAAGACAGTAGGTTTTGAGGCGGCCGCGGAATCCACTCTCGATCTCTATGAAACGGCACGTCTCTGGAGCCAGGCCACTGGGGATGACTACGGGGTCGTCGTCGACGTCACTGCTGCTGCTGCTGTTTCCTGACGGCGTAGACGGGGGAGGAAAGTCTGCAGGTCGGATTTGGACAGGTGCCGATGTAGTCGCCGGCGGATTGGTACCACCACATAGCACCGGGCAGCTGCTTTGTCAGTTGGTAATTGCACAACATCATTTTAAAAGACGATTATCAAGCAAAAATGCCTAATTTTGGGATTAATGATTCCAAGAAACATGTTATACAGTCTTACAAATACATATTCAATAGCTACTTACAGATGTAATGTCCAAAACGCTCTATTTCAATGCTGAACGCTGAAGTGGCACGGAAGAATACTCGTTCACCCGTCTGCACTCGAGAAACGCCAACACTAGACTGGGCAGACAAAGAGAGAGCAGGGTCACGTACGCTGGACCTGCGAATCACCTTATCTCACTAATTGATCTCGGGGGGTAGGGGGTAGGGGGTAGGGGGTGGGGGGGGTCATCAGTTTTTATCTCCGATCCGATCGGTCGTGGCACCACACGGTCGCTGTCAAGACGCTTTAGGGTAGGTTTAAAAGGATCGTTGTTGACAAGTCACTTCCTAATGGACCTGCCAATCACCTTATCTCACTACTTGATTTCGGGGAGGGGGGGTAGGGGGTCCTCAGTTTTTATCTCCGATCCGATCGGTCGTGGCGCCACTCGGTCGCAGTCAAGACGCATTAGGGTGTGTTTAAAAGGTCCGTTGTTGACAAGTCACCTTAAGTGATTTCAATTATAGCCAGGCGCCAGGCTGACGGGTGGCGGATTTCCAAAAACTCGGATTCTTTCTCTTCGAAGCTATGATAACGAGGTTTGTTCACTTACATCAATTACTCATTACGTTATCTCGGTAATTGATCTCGGGGGGTGGGTGGGGTCTCCATTTTTCCGAAGGGGGCAGGGTAAGGGGGGTCTCAGTTTTTTTCGAGGGGGGGGTGGGTGGTAGGGGGTAGGGGGGTCTCAGTTTTTTCCGAAGGGGGGGAAGGGGGGGTAGGGGGGTCTCCGTTTTTTCCGAAGGGTGGGGGGGTGGGTCGGGGGAGGGGACCCGCCGCCTCATCCCGCCGCCCGGCGGGTGCCCCCAAAACACCCTACTCACAGATGACACACTTTACACAAAATACAAATATTTGTCTTGATCAACAAACGACGTTTGACAACATGACTGGTAAGGATAAACTTGTCTCACTTCCATAGAATTTTTGAGCAGCTTGTTTCTCCCACACGCTGGCCGAAATTTCAGGTTAGGCTTTTGGCTCACGTCAAAAATGTATAAGGCCCAAAATAGCAATCTAGAAATACGTCGTGTTGAAGGCAAATCAATCTTCAAAAACCGAGAAACATACATTGGCTGTAAATCCCACTTCCGTGATTGACTGATTCTGGCAGGTAGTTGGGTGTCCGACAAGTGGTAATATGCCTCTTTAATTTACGTTCTTATACTGTCCAGTCTTTTTTCAAATTCAATAAAGAGAGTGTCCTTTTGAGGGAAAAAATTATGACAACTCGTTTTTAAGTTAGCACTAGCAGGGGCTTTTAACCCCTGCTGTTTTTTTGGGCTTTTCACAGGGATCCATGTTGGTAGGTAAGATTTTCAACAGGTCACGTTACTTGCCAGCTTGAACAACGAAACGGCCAGCAGGTCAGGTCTTTGGTAGGTAAGGTAGTGGTGGGGACGAGACCGCCCCTCTCTCACGCCATTGACCGAGAATCTTAAACACATTGAGAGGCGGGACTATTTGGGAGAAGGAGAGATGGAAAGAACTAGGCGTACCAACTTAAATACATGTTGAATAATTCCCCGTGAAGGGAAATTGGGATGATATGAATATATCATGGTTAAAAGTGTATAAATGTTGTACTAAGTAAGTAACCTTTAGGTTTAAAATGTTTTAATGGATAAAATAATGACGAAATTATTTTTAAACATGCTTCAAGGACTATAATAAGTTTTACCAAACCACGTCTTTTACCACGATCTTGGAAAACACGATATTGAACCTGCAATATCTCATTTTTAGATTCCTGATATACTTTCGCCACAGAATTTTGTTAACCATTTATTATTCAAGTGAACAGTTTATTATAATTACGCGGAAGGCCAAATGCCTCGGAAATACAGCATCACGCTGTCGTTGTAAAAACCTACTGATTAGTGTCGCGAGCACGAAATACGGCGGGCGGCAAAAACTGGAAACACACTAAATCTTCTGCTAAAAGTCAGCTGAAAAGAGCAAATTAAATGTTTATGTTGAGCTGTCAACATCTTGTTTGTGTTTTTCGTGGACTTTACACTATGCAAGTTTTTGATGCAATATTTCATTAAAAGTTTTCTTTGTCCGTTTGCGATCCAAAACAGCATTGCCAACCGCAAGTGATCCAGTCTTTCACCCGGAAACCCGAGCCCAAAACCTAAATTAATTTTCTAATTGGCTACCAAATAGGCCTACATGTAAAAAAACTCTTATCATATAAAATCTTGTAAAAAGATAGTTGTAGGCTACAAAATTTACCTAAAACAAAAACAATTATGCTATCCTCTTATACGAACAATTTTTCAAGCTTGTATGTTTATATGTTTGCTTGTATGTTTATATGTTTGCTTGCAATTATTTCAGCCATTCCAAGTTCCACACGGGACAATTAGGCCATTGATTATCGACATCGACATTGACATTGATTGTCGATGTGGATAATCAATGGTAAGGCCATGTTTACAACTAGTTTATGGACTTTAAAAAATATTTAATCTGGTTTTCCAGGATATACTTCTGCTTGTGTGTCGATTTATAAATTACAATAATTTCTTCCCCTCCTTTGTTGAAACTTCAAACTCAAGCTCCTTCTCATACCTCACTACCTATAATATATTATGTGTCTTGAAAACATTTCAAACACTTTATTTTTCTTGGAAAAATTAACAGTAGGCTAGTCTCGTACGGGACTCCACAAAATTACACGTCATCATAGTATTGATAAAATCTTTTATTATATTTGTAAAAGAGGATTTTAAAATATACAGAGCAATGAAAGATATATTTCTTAACAAATTAATGCTAATTTTAAATGTTTATCAATGATTACTTCAAGAAATATATTGAAGTTTTCTGGTTTGTATGGGACATTTGTAACGGTTCCGTACCGGACTTGTGTGAATGGAGATTTCAAATCAAGTAATTTTTATGTTATAACATAATAGGGGTATTGTTATTTCATTAATACCAAATTAAGAAATCATTAGTAAGTAATTTGTGTTAAAGTTTTATTCAATCTACTCACATTATGTACAAAAATTATATTCTTAAATCTTAAAAGTAACTCGATTTAGGCTCAAAACTTGGGACAGATCAACGAATAGTTAGTTCATTTCTGAATATTTAGAATAGGGATAGGTCATTTCTGAGTCACTGCTATTCTTCTTAGAACGAAAAACACACTTGCAATGAGGGATGAACCCTTTTGCGCTCCCAGCATGACATCATTGACTATGGTAACACACTATATTAATCGCCCTCCTTTCCCTGTCGGTACAGTACTTCCAATCCTCCACTCTTGTCCGAGTGTTGCCAGATAAACTTACTGGAGTGATTTTGATTCACCCAAGTTTCGTCGAGGTACACCCAGTCGTTTAGTATAGGTTCCTGCTTTAGCGAGTGCATTGTGCGCAAGAACCGCGCACGAGCGGCGACTATTCTCCATCAGAAATTTGCGTCCGTCGTTGGCTTTTTTGTACCTGAATCCTAGGGCACAAAAAACCGTCGAACAGAGCAGATACTACCAGTGTAGCCAATTAATTCTCTCTGGCTTGTGTTCCTTGCGGCCATTTTGAGCAGTTTGTAAATCTCCCCTGTCATAAAATCTCAAAACTGCCTCCCTCACTACGCCACAATCAGTCATTTATCAATGTGCGAATCGCTTCTCTCGGGACTCGGGAGTATATTTTTCTAGGAGGTACACTACTTTCTCTTTTTACTTCTCGGGCACACCTTTGAACAGGCCGGAGACTAATTCCACACATTTTTTATGTCAGTTCTTGGCTTTTATTGAAGTCAATAGCTTCACGATTATTTTCGTCGGCTGAACTTTTTTGCAAAACTAAGAACGTTTGCAACCACATTTTTGATTTGTTACTTGAGGTCACTTTGGAAAATGCCCTGTAACCGTCGTTCCTTTGGCGGCTCAAACTGTATTTCTCCTGACTCCATGATGAAAACAAAACAAACCCGGCAAAATAAGAGAGAATGTATGACTGTGGTATTTATTCCTGTTGGGTCGTAGAGTCGTTGGTACACGATATAGTGAACACTGGGAAACTAGACATTGATTTTCTTCAAAATGTCAAACTATCAGAAGATGAAGTGATTAAGAAGCGCTCGTTAATTGCATATTTTCTGCATAGCAAATCGACCCTAAACCATAAGCTGTTTTGCAGCTTAATGATTGAAAAGAGCGGGAAGTCTTGGAGACCTAAAGAAACGTGTAAAGGAATGCCTAAAGATCCTTTGGTAGATACAAATCCCTGGACTCAAGTAAAATCAAAAATAAAAAACCACATACAATTGGACCATAATTCTGTTGTGACAACATCCAATATGTTTGATGCTCTTCAGGATCTCCCAGTCCAAAACGATGATAGCCAGAGCAAGCTTACTCTCTCTGAGGCCAAAACAACTTACCCTAATAAAAGAAAACCAAGAAATGAAAACAATGAGAGGGAAATGAGGCATAAACAAAAAAATTGTACAAATGGAATGAAAGATAGGAAGAGCAAAAGCCGCACAACTGTATGCCCAAAAATTGATGTAACTTTTTGCGCAGATAGTCAGGGCAAAACTATAGCTGGCAAAATTGAAAACTTCAGCTCAGGTAAAATAACCACCTTTGGCTATGTAAGGGAAAACGCAACTCTCCTGCAAATTATCGATTCATCGTCTATTGTGAAAGATAACCCTTTGATCATTTTGGGAGGTTCAAATGACAGTTTGAATGGAACTCTACAAGACTTGTATAACAACATAGAAGGTAAACTGTTAAAAACTTGCAAGAGCAGGCCAGTTTTTCTCTGTACAATCCCAACCAGACATGACTTACCTTTGAGTCACTTTGATAACTTGGATTTAGTGAATGCAAATGGATATCTTAGAAAACTAAGTAATAAAATTGAAAACCTACATCTGATAGAACTAGACCAGTTTCAACGCTTTCATTTTACAAAATATGACGGACTACACTTAAATAGTCGTGGTAAGTCAAAACTAGCATACATAGCTATTGATGCTTTAACAAGTTGGTACAGCAAAACTTATGAAGTACCATCAGGTAATGTTGTACGTCCCAATTCTAACCTAAGTCATGATAGAAATGCATTACCTGTTCAATTACCAAATGTTAATGATTTGCACTCATACACAGAAGGACCTAAGATCAAAGTAGTTGAGACAGACATGAGACTTATGATTGAACAGCACAGAGAAAATGTTGACATAGCCTTTGCTCACTGCATATCAGCAGATTTCAGCCACAAGAAAAATATGAGTAAAGGAGTAGCAGTGGCATTCAAGGAGTTGTTTGGGAAACCAACTGATGCAAACCTCTGTAATGCCAACTTGACAATACAAAGACAAAACGGGGCTACAATATTCAGTTTGGTTACCAAATTGCAATTCTTCAAAAAACCCAGTGACAATAACTACATTTTCTACAACACTGCATTTGACCAGCTCATAGAAGAATTTAAAAAACTTAAGTTACAAACCCTCATCTGTTCTCCAATGGGATGTTCTCTGGATAAAATTTCCCCTCAACACTTTGCAAGAAACATTGTTAAGTTCCAAAGTTTGACTGGTGCATCAGTAATTATTGTAACCACTGACAAGTACACAAGATTGACAAAATCTAATAGCCAGCAACATCAAGAGTTTGTGAACCATCTGAAAGACGCCATAGAAATGGAGACCTCCCGCTTGAGAAGCATCACTCTACCTGCAGCTGACATCCAAAATTTGACATTAGGTGAAGAGTCACCAGCGAGCAGCACATCCTTAAGCTCGGCCCAGAGTGAAGAAATAACATCTCAGCCTTACCAACTGCAGCAACCTTCGCCAGTGTCCAGTGATGGGGGGTTGATTCTCTCTGGGGGTGAAAATTGTGCTAGTGAAGTGATTGATGTGGATATCCTGTTACCCCCTCCTGCCTGTGACCTTACAAAAATCTCTGACTCCCAATCTCTGAGTTCCTTGAGTTCTCCCAATGCTTTGAATGGTTGTGCAACACATTTTTTGGAGAAAATTTGCAAAAATGTAAAAATAACATAAATAATTCCAAAAACAGCACTCAAAATTTATCAATTTTTCATCAAAACATTCAAAATTTATCAACTCGTAGAGGTATTTTAGAGATAAATCTGGACGAAATTAGGCCAGACATAGTTGTTTTATCTGAAATAAACGTTCATGAGGAAGAATTATTACATATTAACATCCCAAATTACAAAATATCATCATTTTGGGTTAGATCAACAACCACTGGTGGTGGTGTGTTAATCCTCACAACTAAGTATATTAGTAGTAAACAAGTTTCTATAAAAGAAATTCAAGAAATTACTTCAGAGAAAGAGTTTGAGTGCTGTTTAGCTGAGATAACCATTGATGGCAAATCTTTTTTACTAGTTAGTTTATATAGAACTCCTGAGAAAAAATATGATGATTGTTTTCTGACCAAGCTTGAAACTGCCTTAGACATATTAACTGACAAATATGAAAATATTATTATAGCAGGAGACATAAATATAGACGTTTTGAAACGTAATGCTTTATATTACAAATTTTTAAATGTTATAACTATGTACAACATGAATTATAAAGTTAACTTTCCCACAAGGGTTACTCATAACACTGCTTCAGCTATAGACAATATTATCACTAATATAGTCTCCATTCAGATGAAAGTTACAGGAATTATAACACATGTGTCGGATCACGATGCCCAGCTTCTTGAGTTGGTAAATTTTAAAGGCAAGAACAAAAAGCTAATAAAAAAACAATGTAGAAAATTTACAGAAAATAATTCAATGTTATTTTTAAGGGACTTGGGTAATGAAACCTGGTTTGACGTTTTTCAATCCTCTGTAGAGAGTAAATATGATGTTTTTATTTCAACTTTTAGTTATATTTTTGATGTAAATTTTCCAAAAACAACTTGTGTACAAAAGAGCTATAATGAATGTAAATGGATTTCAAATGAAGTTATTGAGAAAAAAAATGAAATTAATGAGCTAGAAAACTTTTGTAGGAAAAGAAAAAACACCAGGATGGATGAAATCATAAGAGTAAAGAAAAAAGAATTGACAAAATCAATCAATAAAGTAAAACAAACATTTTACAATGAGAAGATAAAAAGTTCAATTAATAAAACTAAAGCAACTTGGAATATAGTAAAATGTGAAATAAAACTTTAGTCAAAAATAGATTCCACTTTAAATATAAGTATAGCCCAAAATGGTAACATCATAACCCACCCAGTAGCGGTGAGTAATATTTTTAATAACTTTTTCACAACCGCTGTTGAAAATCTGATTTTGCCACATGTCTCACATTCAGTAACATTAAATACACTAATCCAGGAAACCCCTCCTCCTTTTGAGACCAAAATTTTCAAGTTTAAATCTGTGTCTGAAGAAAGTCTTGAAAAACTTATTCTCTCATTTGAAAATAAATATTCAACAGGTTATGATGAAATACCTATTACATTGATTAAGAAATCTCTGCCATTTATCTTAAAACCTTTAGCACATCTGATCAATTCTTCTCTTATTTCAGGGATTTTTCCATCAAAATTAAAATTAGCCAAAGTTATCCCCATTTTCAAAAAAGGAAGTATTACAGACCCATCTTGCTATCGTCCTATTTCACTTTTACCGGTATTTTCAAAAATATTTGAACGTGTTGTTTATATTCAGTTATTTCAGTACCTTGAAACAAATCAGTTGCTTGATAAAGAGCAACATGGCTTTAGGCCAGGAAAATCCACAATATCTGCTGGCATTGAGTTTATAGAATATATTATAAATGCAGTAGACAAAGGTGAAAAAGTGGTTGGAATTTTCTTAGACCTCAGCAGAGCCTTTGATAGTGTGTCCCATTGTGAACTGTTAAAAACCCTTAATGAGCTAGGAATTTATGGAAAGGAACTTAAGTGGTTCACTTCATATTTAGTAAAAAGAGAACAATTTGTTGAAGTGGAGCACATCACAAAACAAAAAAATGCACAGTATATTGAAAAATTCACATCCCAGCGTCAGACACTGCGATACGGAGTGCCCCAGGGATCGATCTTGGGTCCTCTTCTGTTTCTCTGTTACATTAGGGGGTTGCCAGGGATGGTTCCTGGGAGTGAGGGTTCCATGTGTCTGTTCGCGGATGATTCCAATGTTTTATTTTCAGGAAAATCAGAAGCACACATTGAACAATCCTCAAACAAGAGTCTCTTTTCTATTGAAGAATTTCTTGGGAAGAAAAATTTGTTGATCAATTCAACAAAATCAAATTTTATATCTTTCTCAACCAGGCAATCAAAAACAGAACTTGAACCTAACATTTTTATAAAAAAAGATAGAATAGATCAAGTAACCCAAACAAAATTTCTTGGTCTCATTATTGATAAAAATCTCACTTGGGACAATCACATTAATAATTTAGTAAAAAATTATCCTCTGGCATTTATGCGCTGCGACAGATGTCCAAGGTCTGCAATTTAGAAACTTTACGGACTATCTACTTTTCATTAATCCACTGTCACTTATCTTATGGAATTGCTATATATGGAGCAACAACCAAAACTAACCTAGATAAAATACTTATACAACAAAAAAGAGCTATTCGTGTAATGACAAAAAGGACAGATTCAGTTAAAAATATTTTCTCTGAACTAGGGATATTAACAGTTTACAATTTGTACATTTATGAGACAGTAATTTTTTCAAAACAGCTTCACTCATCTTCCAATGTAACTGAATATGACACACGTTTCAAAATTAAACTACCTAAACACAATTTAGAATTTTACACAAAAAAAACATCTTACGCCGGATTAAAATTCCTTCATCAATTACCGATACCCTTAAAACAAGAAAGTAATTTTAATAAATTCAAAAGGTTGCTTAAAGAGTTATTAGTAAAGAATCCATTTTACTCAATTCAAGAATTTTTTGACTCAAAACATCAATTAATCATTTGAAATCCTTTAACGATACTTTACTTTATTCATGGTAATGAATGTATTTTTAGTTTATAATTTTTGTTTATGTATATTGTATGACGCTATTCATGACATGTAATGTGCCATAATTACTGAATAAAGAAAATTTGATTGATTGATTGATTGATTGATGCAAAACAATAGGCTTAATGTTCATAGATTGCACACTGATTAAACAAAAACCGTTATATGTTAAAATTGACTGATTATGTAAATTAAGTGTTGAACCATTTATCACCAAAAAATATAATATAATTTCGTAATTCGATGAATTAATTTATGAAATCTCCGAAAACAAACACAAACAAAACAAAAGATTACGTATCGTTACATTTTTATTTTTGTCTACAGCTGACAGTTATTATTGATTCCTGCTAGTCTGAATCTTGCACGAAATTGGAAGAATCTTGCATAAGAGCTTGCAGCAAAACTTTCATATGTAAACGTGTGCTTGTAAACTTACAATCATATGACTAATTGACAACCAAAATACTGCTGATTTCGCCAGCAGCGCCCTCACTCACCCGCCGTATTTCGTGCTCGCGACACTAGCTTTTTACTACGTGCTATACAAGTAATTACGAGCTTAGAAATTTTTAAAACAATTGGCCACTTTCACCTATTATGAAGGGAGAGAAGCAGCTTTTAAATATTTTGAAAGCGATGATTGTATGCTGCATTATTACGCAAGGAAGAAGCAGCTTTTAAATAATTTGGAAAGCTCTGATTTTATGTCGCATAGTTATGCATTAATACATGATACACATGGAAACTACTTTATAAACTAAAATGAGAAGAATAACCAGTACAGTAAGGTAGAATTGAAATGTAGGGTAAGTTTTATGGTTCAAGGGAATTTCTTTGCCGTCAGGTTGAGTGCGGTACGAGCGCGGTACTGAACGTGGTTCGTTTCATTTCACATCCGGCTTCAAATATTCCCCACAAGCCAAATATTCCACTCCCACTCTCCGGAAGCCCACTTCCCTGAAAGCCACGCCCCCCGCCGCCGATTGGCCGGGCGGCGCGCTCCACACCTTACCTGGCAAAAATTTCCAATATTCATTCGGCGGGTAACGTGACCTGTCAGAAATCTTACTCCGCAAATATCTGACCTGCCAGACGGCCTCCCCTTTTCACATTGAAAAATAAGAATAATCCAATTTTTGTTAGCGCCACTGAATTTAGCTCGAAAAAACAAATAATTTAGTACTTTGAATCATCGCACTATGTCCATTGGTTACCGAGTTACTGAAAGTGTTAAACACAGTACGTTGTCCCAATGTTAACCTTTTGGGAAATAAATAAAATTCTATATCTCGCTCATTTCTCAACCCAAGTAGCATGAAAGTTGTTGAAACATATATTAAAATTGTTTCAAAACAATATTAAACTTGTTTCAAAATTGTATTGATACCGTAAACTTGGCATCATTGCCCTATTGATATAAATTGAAAATTGTTTATTGAAACAAGATCAATATAGTATTAAAACAAAACTATTTCAATACGAGTTCGATACGAGTTTAAAACAAGATCAATATAGCGTTAAAATAATTTTAATATAAGTAAACTTGGCATCTGATCAGTATTATATCTAAATAAAACTTGGTTTGTGGCTTCATTATGATAAGATCTAATGTATATTAGTCTAAAATCCCCAGTAAATACATTTTTGTGGCAGCAAAACCTGCATACTCATTCCCCGTATTATCCTTATGGGAAATAAAAAATTGAAATCTTATTTCTTAACATATCTTGATAAAACTTGGTATATGGCTTCTTCTAGTTCAGATCTACTGAAAATTGAATTAAAACCACGCAGTTAAATTAACATACCTGGTGAAGCAAACCTGCATACTCATTCCCCATGTTATTCTTATGAAGATTACAAAAACATGTAATGTCCTCCTATGATGGATAAATGTGTTTTTTTCATTTGAAATTCACTGAGTATGCAGGTCTGCTGCAACGGGGGTATTTTGACCCTAACCTCGCTGTCATGTAAAATTTCGTCCGGGAAGATAAGGTCCCTTTTCCCTTGGCGGGTCCATGAATTTTGGTAAGGGGTGTGGGGGGCCTCCGCAGAGCCACCAGACCACCCCTGGCAACACAGCAAAACGTTGGAATCGGCGACGACTTTTCTTCCCTTGTCATATAATTATATTATAATTATATGTGAGTACTTTGTTTGAAATTCATTGTTGGTGATGGTGATTTTATATTTTGATTAGGATTTTTGCGGACATTTGCCATCACTGATTAGTAAAAAACAAGTTTCACGACGTTTCGGGATCTGGAATCTGATCCCGTCTTCAGGTGGAAGAAAACCTAGAACATAACAAGATTAGTAAAACATAGCCAGGAAAACCTGGAGAAAAACACAGCTAAAACAGAGAACTGTAAAAGCAGTCACGAAAACAATAAGCTGAAAAGAAAAACAATACACAATTGTTTTCGTGACTGCTTTTACAGTTCTCTGTTTTAGCTGTGTTTTTCTCCAGGTTTTCCTGGCTATGTTTTACTAATCTTGTTATGTTCTAGGTTTTCTTCCACCTGAAGACGGGATCAGATTCCAGATCCCGAAACGTCGTGAAACTTGTTTTTTACTAATCAGTGATGGCAAATGTCCGCAAAAATCCTAATCAAAATATATGTGAGTAGATGGTAATGGCCACTCTGACCCCAGCAGGGTGGTAGTGGTCGGTGACGTCACAGTGACGTCAACCCCCCCCCCACCCTGCTGAAGCCTACGAAGCCTAACCTATCTTATCCCGACCTATCTTAACCTAACTTTGATATGCAAATGAGGTAATTAATATGCGGGTCACGTGGCCTCTCCCCCCCGACCACCCAAGAAGCCTAACTTAACATACGAAGCCTAACAACAGTGTTGCCAACCTTATATACCTAGTGTTGCCAACCATCCTGCTTTTTTCTCTCGCTTTAACCTTCTTTTACATATATAAAATGCATATTGTTAACAAAGGACCACATAACACCCTTCCGTATATATTACGTCACGCTATAACCCCTTCAGTTTACGTCACACTCATATTGCTTCGCATCTACAACATACTATACCCTAAGCCTGTTAAATAAAAATGCATACTGTGAGCATTGATCATTACACCCACCGTCCATGTTACGTCACGCTACCACCCCCTGTAAAATACCCTGTATAGTTAACATGTCAATAGCTGGATCTCCTTTATTTATGGTCCAATCGTGCTGAAACTTCGTCCACCCTCCATGACCATATGGGACACCCGTGTATTGCGGGTTGCCTATCTGGAGAATTGAAGGCGCTATAATTTTTGAAAAATCGTAGCATTAAATCTACTCGGACTTTTTCGATGAAACTCAGTATTTAGCCACTATAAATCGTGCACTACCTTTTGACATAACTAATGTTTAGGGGAAAAATCGAAAAAGACTACTTTACTAGAAAGACTCAAAATATAGATATTTCGTTAAAATCGATTTATTGATGGGTTATTATGAAACTCGGTATTTAGACTTAAACCATGATGGTCTATCCAGTTACATAATCAGTGTTTACGGAGGGATTCGTTTAAGATCACTTTACTGAGGATTGGTGATTGTGCGACGTTTGAGTATAATAAGTGCGGCGTGTGAGTTGCTTGACTATGAGTGGTCTGCTGTACATTTGCATTTTTATCATTTACTGGAAGACCACAATATACTGACCTGGTACTATTGGTAATATTTAAACTCTGTCATTGCATCTGCTTTGTGAATCGATTCCACCAGACCCTGTAGAAGCTTTTGAAATGTTCTCAGTTCGTTTTGTGTTAGACAGAGCGCTGCTAAACCGTTGTCAATTGCTTGTTCCACCCTATGCTGTAGACCACTGATCGACAAAGATACATACGTATGTAAACCAAAATTACCTAACTTAGCCTACGATGTAAGCTAGAGTGATCATCAACACCTCCCTGCTGTTACTAGAACAGCCATTTCTAAGGAATTAATAAGTGATTGACAGATCTATTATTTTTGAAAGGGTTTAAAGTTAATCAGTGCTAACTTCTTCTAACTCTACGCTTATTATAATCTCGAATTATCAAGATAGTGGAATGTTACTGATGTGTATAATGTCGCAACAGAGTGACACCAAACCGTTGTCACTTGCCCGTTTTTGCCTGTACTGTTAGTTTGCAAGATGATGTCACCCCCACTCTATTGAAGCAGAACAACCAATTTGCGGGTGAATGACAGGTCCATTAGCTCTTAGACCTAAACAATGCTAACTTCTTAGAACTTTACACTTTCTCTGTTGATTTAGAAAGTCCTAGATTTTCACTAATGCATCTATTGTCACGACAGAGCGGCGCCTACACTATTAGTATTTTCTTACCTACGAGCTCAGTTTGCTGGAGACCACTGAGCAGTATTGACGCATACGTAATTCAGTATGAAAGTCTACTCTCAACAACCTTTGACATTGCTTCAACAGTCTGCTGTAACATTTAGAGAGAATGAGCAATTATTAATTAATCAATTTAGTCTTCAAGAGTATGTTCGCAATACAGCATTGGACTATACAATCATCGGCAAAGTCATCAACCCTGGATGCAATATGAATGATTATGAGCAATGTATATTTGACAATATAAAAGGAAAGAAGGTGTTTCAGTGCTTCCTGTGTTCTTGCATTGACTTTTGCAGTATGTTCATACCTGAGGCGAACATACACCTATGGTACAAATTTCCGGATCGAGAACTACCACGATGCTTTCACTGCAATAGCATAGCCCTCTTCTCTTTTATTAATAAATAGTCATCCTAATCAAATAAAATTACCATCCACCCTTTTCAAAGACCACCTAAGCCTTTAGAGTAGTTAGAATAAAGACGTCATTAACAACTACTCGTATGCGTATTTTCAAAAAGACCACCTACGAGTTCGGGAGTTTGACAGACAGGTCCCTTATCTTTTTGTCAGGTTTTAAAGTGAAACAGTGCTATCTTCCTGGAATTTAATGCAAGACCTTGTCAAATGTTCTACAGATAACTGGTGTGATACACTAACGTTATACCGACTAATGCTTTACCGGCTACAACATGGGTTGACAACGTGTTTCAATATAAAGCGCACAACCTTACCAACTGTGGAAATGCTTTGCTAAATCTAGTTGTATTTTGAGAATTGAGTTCAAACTAACACTTACGGTATATGTAAATAACGACGAGATCTATAATTCCTTTAACCCTTTACTAATACAATGTCGAAATGATGTTAGGGCATTAACGTAAACCGCTGGCTTCGAAAGAAGATTGTACAGCAAGCAGCGATTTTTGAAACGTAAAGGATCAGCAACTAGTGGTGACTTGTAGAGACAAGCAGCCCAAATAAAATGAAGGTGAAACTAGAACAAGCGAGTGTATTTCTAGAATCAACAAAAATAGACCGGAGAACGTGCACACGATTTGAAAATGAGTTAAACAATGGAATGTTCTAGAACTCTGAGAGACATTTTACAATAGGGAAAGTCTGACAGTGATAAACCTACACTCCCACAAGCACTGCGTCACTTGCCTCCGAGACGCTGTGCCGAGCGGTTGTGCTGTTTTAGCGGAGGCCTTATACTACTTCTGGTCTATATCATGAGTTGTGAGAGGCGTTTTTTCTGTGGGACTTGTTCCACTAGCTTCAAGCAAAAGAAACATTTAAGTCGTCACATTCAATCAATCCATATTGGTACGAATTTTCTATGTTCAAAATGTGGGATGATGAGTAACCGCTCGGAGAAGTTTCAAGACTGGGTGTATGATCAGGTTTTACCTGCAATTAGAGGCAAAAAGAGTATAAACTGATATCTGAAAACCATCAGTTGGTACAGTCTATTAATCATTCGTTGGAGACTAATCACCAACTTGAAACCGTTAAATTAGAGCTCGAATCAAAAATCGAATCTCTAGATCAAATTCTGACTGAGCAGAAACTGAAAGTTGCAGTGTTTACAAAAGACCCATATTTAAAACATGTATTTTGCATTGTATTCAAAGAGAATATGCTTGGTGGACTTTGCGGGTATAAATGTATCCGTCTAGAAAAGAGAAGTCTGAAGTCTGCCTTAAGAAAAGCTAAAGAAGAAGGATTTGAGTTGATCTTTTACAAGGAAGACGTTCCAAATGGAGTTAACATACTAAACAGGGCTAAAGAAGTCACGATTTACTACGATATTCCCTTTGAGTCGACATACACCACAATATATACGTCTTACAATTTTGTAAACGTAATAGGCCACGTGATGGATCATTGTAAGGATGAATCTTGCTTAGCTTCGTGGTATTAACACAAACTCAAGCAACTACAACCAACCTTTAGGTTTTAATAAAATGGTTATGATGTATACATAAACTATACTGTACATGTTTGTAAATAGTGTTTATAATGATAATAAAGATTAATTCATTAACCAAAAGCGAACTCAGTTGTTATTATCCCTTGTGTCACTTCATCACAAAAACCATGATTGTTTCAAGTGAGGTATTCATTATAAGAAACAAGGTTAACAAATAAATACATGTTTTAAAGATAGAAAAGCCTTTATTTTGAAACTTAAGACTAACACACGTGTTGATATCACTAAAAACCTTTCAAGTACAAATCTCGGTGAAATAGCTAGTGTCTGGACTACAATATCGGAGCTTATTGAACAGTTTCTGTTAAGTAGACAGACAAACCGGTTTTACCCCACTGTATAGTGGATTTGCTACACAAATAACCCTGGCAGTAGTAGACTCTCTGCTGAGTTATAGCTCATAAACATTGATGAAGATGTTGGTCTTTTCATTATGCAATTGTCAACAGTAAACGACAAGCAGTGAGTCAATGATTGATCGATAACAAATTAATGTATCATGATCACTACTATTATATTAGACCATCAATACCTTGAGGCCGTGGCCGCCGCCACCGTCAAACCTAACTTAACCTGACCTATTTCAACCTAACGTAACCTGATCTATTTTTAACTTAAATTAACCTGACCTATTTTGACCTAACTTATCCTGACCTATTTTATCTAAACTTTACCTGAACTTGTGTAACCTAACTTAACTTTACGTATTTTATCGTTTTACAACCTGCTTACAAATAGCTTTACAGCCAGAAATGACTTGTGCTGAACAGTCAGGTTAGGCTTGTGAAGACATTATTCATCGGTTATGGTACATAACGTAATCGCTATTTGATGTTCACACCAGTAGCGACTAAGAACCCAATTACATGTGTTGACGTACATTCAATCATGCAACTCATATAAGTCACGTTCATTAATATCCTCATAGTGATACTGTAAATTAAAAGGGATAAAAAATCGCTTCCTATTTTTGAATTTAAACTAACCTTGTGTAGCCTAACTTAACTTTACGTATTTTATTGTTCTTCAACCTGTCTACAAATAGCCTTACAGCCAGAAATGACTTGTTCTGAACAGTCAAGTTGGTCAGGTTAAGTTAGGTTAGGTTTGTAAAGGCGTTATTCATCGGTTATGGTAGATAACGTAATCGCTATTTGATGTTCACACCAGTTGCAACCAAGAACCCAATTACATGTGTTTACGTACATTCTATCATGCAACTCATATAAGTTACGTTCATTAATATCCACATAGTGATACTGGAAATTAAAAGGGATCAAAAATCGCTTCCTATTTTTGAATTTAAAGTGACCTCGTGCAGCCTAACTTAACTTTACGTATTTTATTGTTTTTCAACCTGTCTACAAATAGCTTTACAGCCAGAAATGACTAGTGCTGAACAGTCAAGTTAGGTCAGGTTAAGTTAGGTTTGTGAAGGCGTTATTCATCGGTTATGGTAGATAACGTAATCACTATTTGATGTTCACACCAGTTGCGACCAAGAACCCAATTACATGTGTTGACGTGCATTCAATCGTGCAACTCATATAAGTCACGTTCATTAATATCCACATAGTGATACTGGAAATTAAAAGAGATCAAGAATCACTTCCTATTTTTGTATCTAACCTGACCTTGTGTAGCCTAACCTTACGTATTTTATTGTTTTTAACCTGTCTACAAATAGCTTTATAGCCAGAAATGACTAGTGCTGAACAGTCAAGTTAGGTCAGGTTAAGTTAGGTTAGGTTTGTGAAGACGTTAACCAAAAGAGAATCCTGTAAATTAAAAGGGATCAAAAATCGCTTCCTATTTTTGAATTTAAGCTAACCTTGTGTAGCCTAACTTAACTTTACGTATTTTATTGTTCTTCAACCTGTCTACAAATAGCCTTACAGCCAGAAATGACTTGTTCTGAACAGTCAAGTTGGTCAGGTTAAGTTAGGTTAGGTTTGTAAAGGCGTTATTCATCGGTTATGGTAGATAACGTAATCGCTATTTGATGTTCACACCAGTTGCAACCAAGAACCCAATTACATGTGTTTACGTACATTCTATCATGCAACTCATATAAGTCACGTTCATTAATATCCACATAGTGATACTGGAAATTAAAAGGGATCAAAAATCGCTTCCTATTTTTGAATTTAAAGTGACCTCGTGCAGCCTAACTTAACTTTACGTATTTTATTGTTTTTCAACCTGTCTACAAATAGCTTTACAGCCAGAAATGACTAGTGCTGAACAGTCAAGTTAGGTCAGGTTAAGTTAGGTTTGTGAAGGCGTTATTCATCGGTTATGGTAGATAACGTAATCACTATTTGATGTTCACACCAGTTGCGACCAAGAACCCAATTACATGTGTTGACGTGCATTCAATCGTGCAACTCATATAAGTCACGTTCATTAATATCCACATAGTGATACTGGAAATTAAAAGAGATCAAGAATCACTTCCTATTTTTGTATCCAACCTGACCTTGTGTAGCCTAACCTTACGTATTTTATTGTTTTTAACCTGTCTACAAATAGCTTTATAGCCAGAAATGACTAGTGCTGAACAGTCAAGTTAGGTCAGCTTAAGCTAGGTTAGGTTTGTGAAGACGTTAACCAAAAGAGAATCCATCTTGTGTGGTGTTGATAGATAACGTAATCGCTGTAACACCAGTTGCGGACAAGAACCAAATAACATGTGTTGACGTACATTCAATCATGTAACTCATATAAGTCAGGTTCATTAATATTCTCATAGTGATACAGGAAATTTAAAGGGATAAAAAAACGCTTCGTTTATTTGTATAGACTACTTGTGTTGTGTTTATCCCTACTATAATCACCGGTCGTATTCTTTGCAGATTACAACAGTATTTAAACACGTTTAAATAACTAAACGTCGTTTAGTTGGACTACGACTATAAACGATCTGATACGTATAAATTATCAAACGAATGCTTTGTCATATGCGATTTCAAACTAATGAAACTAACAAACGATTACAGACAGTGAGACATAGCTAATCCCATTTATAAGTCTAGCAGTTAAGATAGGTTTATGAAGTTGAGATAGGTTTATGAAGTTGGTATGAAGTAGGTGGTTTTTAAAAAGTAATGAAATTGCCTTCTTTATAACGTTGAATTCTCTGAACGTAAGATTCGTCCATCTACAATAAATCATTTTGTTTAACACACCACAGGTATAAACTATTATGTCTGTAGGTTAAGTGTGGAAGGTGAAACGTATATTGCTTATACTGTTATATTTCGGATGACTTTAGCAGATGAACACCAGTGAGAGCTTAACAACTGAACAAGATGGATTTCTGTGGCTGTCGTTATCCTATCTCCTATCAACAGCGTAGATCATCAAGAGTGGTTTTAGACTTTCAATCATTGAAGGACAATAATAATGAGTACATTTAAAGGAAGTCTGTGTGATTGAGATTTCAACTGGGACAATTCTCTTTCATTGTATAGCGAACCCGCCATATGTTCGATCTCAGCTGAATCAAGACAAACAACGAGAGGTTAGATGGTTGTATAAACGTTACCATGGTATAGATTGGGAAACTAGTGACAAATACTATGAGGATATTAAAGCAAATCTAAGATCACTTCTCGCCTATCGACAAAGTGTTTACATTAAAGGATTGGAGAAGAAACTGTTTGTTCAGTCCAAGCTAATCACAACTTCAAACAATGTCATTGATGCATTTGACTTGGGGTGTGAATCGCTCTCTGTACTAAACTACAGTTCAAGCACTCTGAGATGTGATCGTCATAAGAGTACTAAATATCGCTGTGCTCTCGCCAACTCTACCTCTCTACGTAATTGGCTTCTACGTACAGTTTTGGACGATAAAGACGAGATTCTACTACCATAAAGTGAAATAATTGGGTCTACCATACTATAGTGTATATGTGGTAATTTGTTATCGATCAATCATTGACTCACTGCTTGTCGTTTACTGTTGACAATTGCATAATGAAAAGACCAACATCTTCATCAATGTTTATGAGCTATAACACAGCAGAGAGTCTACTACTGCCAGGGTTATTTGTGTAGCAAATCCACTATACAGTGGGGTAAAACCGGTTTGTCTGTCTACTTAACAGAAACTGTTCAATAAGCTCCGATATTGTAGTCCAGACACTAGCTATTTCACCGAGATTTGTACTTGAAAGGTTTTTAGTGATATCAACACGTGTGTTAGTCTTAAGTTTCAAAATAAAGGCTTTTCTATCTTTAAAACATGTATTTATTTGTTAACCTTGTTTCTTATAATGAATACCTCACTTGAAACAATCATGGTTTTTGTGATGAAGTGACACACAGGATAGTAACAACTGAGTTCGCTTTTGGTTAATGAATTAATCTTTATTATCATTATAAATACTATTTACAAACATGTACAGTATAGTTTATGTATACATCATAACCATTTTATTAAAACCTAAAGGTTGGTTGTAGTTGCTTGAGTTTGTGTTAATACCACGAAGCTAAGCAAGATTCATCCTTACAATGATCCATCACGTGGCCTATTACGTTTACAAAATTGTAAGACGTATATATTGTGGTGTATGTCGACTCAAAGGGAATATCGTAGTAAATCATGACTTCTTTAGCCCTGTTTAGTATAATTTCTCCATTTGGAACGTCTTCCTTGTAAAAGATCAACTCAAATCCTTCTTCTTTAGCTTTTCTTAAGGCAGATTTCAGACTTCTCTTTTCTACAAGGATATATTTATACCCGCAAAGTCCACCAAGCATATTCTCTTTGAATACAATGCAAAATACATGTTTTAAATATGGGTCTTTTGTAAACACTGCAACTTTCAGTTTCTGCTCAGTCAGAATTTGATCTAGAGATTCGATTTTTGATTCGAGCTCTAATTTAACGGTTTCAAGTTGGTGATTAGTCTCCAACGAATGATTAATAGACTGTACCAACTGATGGTTTTCAGATATCAGTTTATACTCTTTTTGCCTCTAATTGCAGGTAAAACCTGATCATACACCCAGTCTTGAAACTTCTCCGAAACAGGATTCTTGGACTTAGTAATAAACCCGTATAATCCAGGTTCATTAATAAACACAGAGCCAGATTCACTATTCAAAGAGGTTTGGAAATCATTGTCCCATATATCCGCACCATTTTATAGTTTTTAGATTTAACATCGGTTGAAATGGACTCGTTTGTGTTATCACAACCCAGGATCTTGAAAACTTGTTCACCTTTAAACCAAGGGTTATTATCATCATCAATCAATATAGTCACTGGGTGGTTTTCAAAAGCAAAAGTAGTGATGTTAGACGGTTGTGATGTAAATTGGACTTGTGAATTCTTCAAGCCTTCTTGAAGTGACTCATTGTACCCTGCTAAAGCATCTTCAGATTGATGACACATGTAACCTGCAACAAAACACAATATTCTATAGCCTTCTTATAAACTCAAATAATGATGTGGGATGATAGATGTAGTAGTTATAATAATTAATCCAAACAAGCTTAGACTTTAGTCAGAATAAATAACATGCATTATCTACAGGTTTTTCCAAGTTCTGAAATATTCCTACGTTATAATGCATGAGCTGTTGCTGTAATTGATGTTGATTTTTAGTATGATATGAATCAGACGTCATGTATTTAAATCAAACGTATAGACAAAAAATCAACCTATAGGTTTTAAACTGGGTATTGAAAAATACATTTAAGAGTTACTCATTTTCCCTTACCTAGCTTTCGGGTAGTATCATTAAATACAGTTGCATTGTGAGCAGTTCGTTCGTGATGTAGAAGTTTGTCACGACGGTTACTCATCACCCCACATTTTGAACATAGAAAAGTCGCACCAATATGGATTAATTGAATGTGACGACTTAAATGTTTCTTTTGCTTGAAGCTAGTGGAACAAGCCCCACAGAAAAAACGCCTCTCACAACTCATGATATAGACCAGAAGTAGTATAAGGCCTCCGCTAAAACAGCACAACCGCCCGGCACAGCGTCTCGGAGGCAAGTGACGCAGTGCTTGTGGGAGTGTAGGTTTATCACTGTCAGACTTTCCCTATTGTAAAATGTCTCTCAGAGTTCTAGAACATTCCATTGTTTAACTCATTTTCTACTCGTGTGCACGTTCTCCGGTCTATTTTTGTTGATTCTAGAAATACACTCGCTTGTTCTAGTTTCACCTTCTTTTTATTTGGGCTGCGTGTCTCTACAAGTCACCACTAGTTGCTGATCCTTTACGTTTCAAAAATCGCTGCTTGCTGTACAATCTTCTTTCGAAGCCAGCGGTTTACGTTAATGCCCTAACATCATTTCGACATTGTATTAGTAAAGGGTTAAAGGAATTATAGATCTCGTCGTTATTTACATATACCGTAAGTGTTAGTTTGAACTCAATTCTCAAAATACAGCTAGATTTAGCAAAGCATTTCCACAGTTGGTAAGGTTGTGCGCTTT
This sequence comes from Flexamia atlantica, assembly GCA_035578135.1. NCBI lineage: Eukaryota > Metazoa > Arthropoda > Insecta > Hemiptera > Cicadellidae > Flexamia > Flexamia atlantica. Next base: position 9,925,855 of record JAQJVK010000017.1, on the reverse strand, counting down.
ATATTGTAACACGTTGTCAACCCATGTTGTAGCCGGTAAAGCATTAGTCGGTATAACGTTAGTGTATCACACCAGTTATCTGTAGAACATTTGACAAGGTCTTGCATTAAATTCCAGGAAGATAGCATTGTTTCACTTTAAAACCTGACAAAAAGATAAGGGACCTGTCTGTCAAACTCCCGAACTCGTAGGTGGTCTTTTTGAAAATACGCGTACGAGTAGTTGTTAATGACGTCTTTATTCTAACTACTCTAAAGGCTTAGGTGGTCTTTGAAAAGGGTGGATGGTAATTTTATTTGATTAGGATGACTATTTATTAATAAAAGAGAAGAGGGCTATGCTATTGCAGTGAAAGCATCGTGGTAGTTCTCGATCCGGAAATTTGTACCATAGGTGTATGTTCGCCTCAGGTATGAACATACTGCAAAAGTCAATGCAAGAACACAGGAAGCACTGAAACACCTTCTTTCCTTTTATATTGTCAAATATACATTGCTCATAATCATTCATATTGCATCCAGGGTTGATGACTTTGCCGATGATTGTATAGTCCAATGCTGTATTGCGAACATACTCTTGAAGACTAAATTGATTAATTAATAATTGCTCATTCTCTCTAAATGTTACAGCAGACTGTTGAAGCAATGTCAAAGGTTGTTGAGAGTAGACTTTCATACTGAATTACGTATGCGTCAATACTGCTCAGTGGTCTCCAGCAAACTGAGCTCGTAGGTAAGAAAATACTAATAGTGTAGGCGCCGCTCTGTCGTGACAATGGATGCATTAGTGAAAATCTAGGACTTTCTAAATCAACAGAAAAAGTGTAAAGTTCTAAGAAGTTAGCATTGTTTACGTCTAAGAGCTAATGGACCTGTCATTCACCCGCAAATTGGTTGTTCTGCTTCAACAGAGTGGGGGTGACATCATCTTGCAAACTAACAGTACAGGTAAAAACGGGCAAGTGACAACGGTTTGGTGTCACTCTGTTGCGACATTATACACATCAGTAACATTCCACTATCTTGATAATTCGAGATTATAATAAGCGTAGAGTTAGAAGAAGTTAGCACTGATTAACTTTAAACCCTTTCAAAAATAATAGATCTGTCAATCACTTATTAATTCCTTAGAAATGGCTGTTCTAGTAACAGCAGGGAGGTGTTGATGATCACCTAAGCTTACATCGTAGGGTGAGTTAGGTAATTTTGGTTTACATGCGTATGTATCTTTGTCGATCAGTGGTCTACAGCATAGGGTGGAACAAGCAATTGACAACGGTTTAGCAGCGCTCTGTCTAACACAAAACGAACTGAGAACATTTCAAAAGCTTCTACAGGGTCTGGTGGAATCGATTCACAAAGCAGATGCAATGACAGAGTTTAAATATTACCAATAGTACCAGGTCAGTATATTGTGGTCTTCCAGTAAATGATAAAAATGCAAATGTACAGCAGACCACTCATAGTCAAGCAACTCACACGCCGCACTTATTATACTCAAACGTCGCACAATCACCAATCCTCAGTAAAGTGATCTTAAACGAATCCCTCCGTAAACACTGATTATGTAACTGGATAGACCATCATGGTTTAAGTCTAAATACCGAGTTTCATAATAACCCATCAATAAATCGATTTTAACGAAATATCTATATTTTGAGTCTTTCCAGTAAAGTAGTCTTTTTCGATTTTTCCCCTAAACATTGGTTATGTCAAAAGGTAGTGCACGATTTATAGTGGCTAAATACTGAGTTTCATCGAAAAAGTCCGAGTAGATTTAATGCTACGATTTTTCAAAAATTATAGCGCCTTCAATTCTCCAGATAGGCAACCCGCAATACACGGGTGTCCCATATGGTCATGGAGGGTGGACGAAGTTTCAGCACGATTGGACCATAAATAAAGGAGATCCAGCTATTGACATGTTAACTATACAGGGTATTTTACAGGGGGTGGTAGCGTGACGTAACATGGATGGTGGTGTTACGATCAATGGTCACAGTATGCATTTTTATACAAAGGGCTCAGTATGTTATAGATGTGAAGCAATATGAGTGACATAAACTGAAGGGGTTATAGCGTGACGTAACATGGACGGTGGGTGTAATGATCAATGCTCACAGTATGCATTTTTATTTAACAGGCTTAGGGTATAGTATGTTGTAGATGCGAAGCAATATGAGTGTGACGTAAACTGAAGGGGTTATAGCGTGACGTAATATATACGGAAGGGTGTTATGTGGACCTTTGTTCACAATATGCATTTTATATATGTAAAAGAAGGTTAAAGCGAGAGAAAAAAAGCAGGATGGTTGGCAACACTAGGTATATAAGGTTGGCAACACTGTTGTTAGGCTTTGTATGTTAAGTTAGGCTTCTTGGGTGGTCGGGGGGGAGAGGCCACGTGACCCGCATATTAATTACCTCATTTGCATATCAAAGTTAGGTTAAAATAGGTCGGGATAAGATAGGTTAGGCTTCGTAGGCTTCAGCAGGGTGGGGGGGGGTTGACGTCACTGTGACGTCACCGACCACTACCACCCTGCTGGGGTCAGAGTGACCATTACCATCTACTTATGTGTATAAGTGATGTGTTTATACTCTATGGCAATATGATCATTGCAATACGGCAACCCTGCTACGGCTCCTTCTTCTACGTTATGATTCCAAGATGAACGGACACAATAACCAAGCCTCTGTATGTAAAATCATTTTATTCATATTGTAACTTTCTCGTACATTATAATGTGATCATTAAATTTTAGATGAACAAGCCAATGTCGACTATTCATTTCACAGTTTTCATTTTCCTCCCTGCGGCTGGCTACACTTATGCAGTGATGCAGAGTACATAATTTAGGAGGTTCCGTACGTGCAGTCTGTAAGACACCGTCCCTTTGTAAGACCCTGACCGTCCTTCTGTAAGACCAGTTCTGAGTGCAACTGTTGTATATGAGAGTCAAGATGGCGGATTCTTAAGCCTAGGTCCAGGGGCGTACCCAGGGGGGATATCGGGTTATATCCCCCCGAAATTTACGGGGATTTTGGGAACTTTTTGGGAACCATATCGCGAAGTCTCTAAGGGTTTTTTGTAAACACCCTGTATGTATATACAATTTCTTTGATCGTGTTAAAAAACATTTTGCTAGAATCCCAATGTGATCTAAAATTTTCAGAATTTAATTTTTGAGCAGCCTCAAATTAGTTCAAATTCGGGAGTTTTTCTGTTTGTTGTTATTCCTCTAGATTGCCTAAAACACGAATTTTTAGTTGTTATTTATGAAAATTTCCCGGGGGAGGGCCCCGGACCCCCCCCCCCCTTAGGGGGTTCCCTCCCTGGCCCCCCGGTGTATCCCCCCCGAAAATAAATCCTGTATCAAAATAAATATGAATTTCTATTCCAAAATTAGTGACAAAATCTGGACTTTATATAAAATAAAAATTATATAATCACATTTCAAAAATTACAAAATAATGTGTCAAAATTCATTGTCTCAAAGTGTATTTTTCTATCTCACATACATTTCTGTTTACATTTCAATAATAATGTTATCAATAGTCATATGTTGTTTGACAGGTGCAAAATACAGTAAATTAGACAAATACTAAAAAACAAATCAAACAGTAATATATAAGAGAATTCCTGACATCCTCCCACCTTTGCAATTTAATAAAAATAAATTGCAAACAATTTATTATTCAGTCAGGTCTTAACATATCAAGTCTTTAAGGTATTTTAATTGTCCTTCCGCTTCTTGATTTAAATTTTGGTTCTTTCTTACTTGCATCCTGATTAATTATCCCTTCAGTTTTTTCTTCAGTGTTTGTTCCTTTGCCATATTACAGTCACTGCTAGTTTCAAGAGGATAAACTCTTTGAACAGGATATCTTCCTTTTTTGTTTCTTGAGACAGTAGTCTTAAAGTAATCCATTGTCTCATCTTCTAGAAATGATTTCTTATTTTCTATTGGATCTTTTATACCTGGAGTTTCGAGTTTACTAATCTGAGATATATCCAGTAAATTCGTGCAACATAATACATTTCTATCACTACATTTTTATACCTCACTGTTATTTGGACTCACTTGCTTTGGCTCGGTGGTTTTTGTCTTCCTCTCCGGACAGAGTAGAGTAGAATGTCTCCTACTACAAAAAATGCATCTTATTTTACTTACTTTACATTTCGTGGAGACATGACCCTAATTAAGCAACAGCCCTTTTCAAGTAGAATCTTTAGAATCTCTTTCGAGGTCATCTTACGCGCTCTGTAACACATCTCACTCGCGTGGTGCCCTTCACAGAATATGCAGCTGTGTTGTTGTTTAATGTTGTAGCTGAGTTGTTGTTTGTTGTTGATCAGATCTGCTACCGTTGTAATATGTTCCTTCTGGAAGGTGTTAGTTTTAAGTCTGTAGGAAGATGTTCCAGAAACTTCTGTTTCTCTAATTTCGTTAAAACTAACCCTAGCTAAGGCCAATCTCTCTTCACATTCTACTTCTTTTCTTAAGAAATTAAGTAAACTATCTAGCTGCGCAGTACGTTCCAGATCACCATTAGCTTTTTCAGGCAGTTTAGCTCTGAGTCGTTCCCACTCCCTCATCAGGACAGATTCCGGGAGTGCTGACTCGACTAGCGGAAACAGCATGCAAGCGTACTTATCTGACGTCACACTCAAGCTCTCCAATGACCTTAATTGTGTTTCTAGACTATTGTACAGTTTTCTTAGGGAAATAACTGATTTTTTGTCAGTTTGAGATAGGACTAAATTTAATAGCTCCCTTACATCTAGTTCTATTAAACACTCATCCCTACCAAATCTGATTTTAAGCTGATCAATTGCTTTGTTGTAATTTGACGCAGAAGAGGGAAAGCTTTCAAGCAACTCTCTGGCTGGTGAGCCTTTGAGTGTCGATTGTACAAGATATTGAAACTTATCCTCCTCATCTAGACTCTCATCAGTGTGAATTTTCCTAAACTGAGCCCAAAATTTTATCCAATTTTTAATTTTCCCGTCAAATTTTTCAATTTCAAGTTTCGGGAGTCTATAAATTCTCCTATTGAAATCAGATGGAGATCGACTTACCACAGAATGATAAAAAGATTGGTCCTGGTCCTTTTGAACAAACAGCTCATCCTTTACATGACAGAGGTGGACCCATCTCTCTCGGTAGCCTTCTGTGGTGTCATATTCCCTCGCTAGTTCCTCTTCATCTTCAACTACTGAAAATACTATGTCGCTCACATTCTGGTCAATTCTGAACAGTCGTTCCACTTTATCTGTGGCTTTGACAAAAAGTTCTTTAATTCTTTTAGAATCCTTTCTTCTTCTTCAAGTAAAGGTTCAATTATATTCATAAATTCCGTCAATTTTCTCCTTAATTGAGTCCTTTCTAACTTCAGTCGATTCAAGTCCTGATTTGCCATCTTTCATGGGTTTAGTTTATCACTTGGGATGCCAAAAATATCAAAATAAATATGAATTTCTATTCCAAAAATAGTGACAAAATCTGGACTTTATATAAAATAAAAATTATATAGTCACATTTCAAAAATTACAAAATAATGTGTCAAAATTCATTGTCTTAAAGTGTATTTTTCTATCTCACATACATTCCTGTTTACATTTCAATAATAGTTTTATCAATAGTCATATGTTGTCTGACAGGTGCAAAATACAGTAAATTAGACAAATACTAAAAAACAAACCAAACAATAACATATATGAGAATTCCTGACATCCTGTGTACGCCACTGCCTAGGTCGTTTTACCACTGTCAATCCTAAAAACAACTATACCAAATTAAATGTTCGCTTTGAAATATATTCTCTAGCTCACTAAGACTCAGTTCTGTAGGTCTAATGGTATGGGCCGTGTATTAGTTAGTTTTTACATCAAAAAGTTAAAAAAAGACTTAAAATTGTCACAAATCAACCACTTTGTCTGCTGACAAAAACTATTGAATATTAGTTCTGGTATCTCTCGCAAGGTAGAAGCACTATCCAATAGTGTTTTACTCTCATATTACGACCGCAAGTTAGGGTGTCGGGATTGCTCGAAGTGTCGGTAATTCCCCGGTCTACCCTACCCGTATATCAGGCTAATTGAGCAGTTTTTCCTCAGTGACACTGGTCGAAAAAAAATATCTCACTGGAGCATAATCTATAAACATGTAGATATTTTTCCAATACAAGTTTTGAATATTAGCACTAGTCAGTCGGTCGAGTATTCCACGGAGATGGGCTCGGGTGGCAGATATGGATGGCGCTGTAAGGGATCCGAGAGCCTGCTCAGCAGAAATAGATTGCCGCATCCATTGGCTCGGAAAAATATTCACAGGTCTCAGGTGTAACATATTGATATCAGAAACGCTCTGTATTCGGTTCGCATCTGTTTGTTCGCCTCCGCTCCGTCATTCCTCCAGGTGAAACGACGCGTGAAACGGGGAAACAATCGCTCGCTGAATGCCGCGAAAATGTAAATATTTGATTCAACAAACTAACAGATCCTACGTCAGCAGATTAATGGAAAATATAGACTGATGATCTATTTAAAGATAACTACAACACAACATAGAAAATTATAGTTAATATCGTGAAAGAATTTAAATACTTTATCATCACACAGGACGGAAAAAACATCAGCGTTTAACCTATTCTTTCGCGTTTTTTATACGAGTACAGAAAATAACGTTTTCCTCCATCTACTAGGCCTATCTAAAGTCGTCTTTTAGTCCCTGGAATAGAATACTAACGTACTAGTTTATACTCCATGGGATTTACTTACTTACTTTTTCTCCCATAGGACTAAAAGTAATCTCATAGAAATACATAGGAAGAAATCCGACAACGCCGCGATGGACAGTGAGAAAATGTGGCAACACTGTCGATTTTCATTTGCTTCCTCCAAATGTAATTCAAGATCTTCAGTGTTTAAACTTAAAAAAAATGCATTTAATAGCCAGGTAATAATTTTTTGTATGAATTAAGTTGGCAACACTGAATATAAAAACACCTGGTTTGTAGCTTGTTGTCACCAATATGCCGAACGGCCAAACGTGTTATAAACATAATTGTTTCTTACCTACAGATTTTGGGAGGTATTTTTAAAAATTAATACTTTGGAAAAAATTGTGTGAAAATTTGAATAAATGGTTGTTTAAATTGCTTAATTATGATTGCTTTCAATTGCTTATGTTATATATTTATATGCGATTCTAATCTAGACTAGTTAAAGGAGAAAAAGATCATATGAAGGTAACGTTATATTGTCACAATTAATTATTGTTAATGGTGTAGGTGGAGGAAAGATTTTGTGTGCATCATGGGTCTAAAGTGCTTTAGTCCATAGATGCACAAATAACTATTGTGCATCTAGGGACTAAAGTGCAACTTTTTCTCCGCGAGGGAAACAAGGGCGACAATTTTCCCGAGGGAGAAAAAGCACTTTAGACCCATGATGCACAAACAATTTTTCCTCCACCTACACCATTAACAATAATTGTGATAATATAACGTGTCCTTCATATGATCTTTTTCTCCTTTAAACTAGGCTAGATTAGAATCGCATATAAATATATAACATAAGCAATTAAAATCAATTATAACTAAGCAATTTAAACAACCATATATTCAAACTTTCACACTATTTTTCACACTATTTTTCCTAAAGTACTAATTTTTGAAAATACCTCACAAAATCTGTAGGTAAGAAACGATTATGTTTATATTGGTAACAACAAGCTCTAAATCAGGTATTTTTATATTCAGTGTAGCCAACGTAATCCATACAAAAAATTATCACCTGGCTATTAAAATGCATATGGTTTTGTTTTCTTAAGTTGAAACACTGAAGTTTTTGAATTAATTTTAGAGTAATCAAATGAAAATCGACAGCGTTGCCACATTTTTTCACTGTCCATCGCAGCGTTGCCGGATTTCTCCCCATGTATTTCTTATGAGATTACTTTTAGTCCCATGGAAGAAAAAGTAGATTACTTTTAGTCCCGTGGGAGAAAAAGTAAGTAAGTAAATCCCAAAATCTTATGGAGTATAAACTAGTACTTTATTATTCTATTCCAGGGACTAAAAGACGACTATAGATAGAAGGTGGAGGGAAATACAATTAACATTGAAAGTCATGTTTCTAGCCCCTTGAACCGTTGTATTGTGAATTGTTGTATTGTATTGTGTATTGTTGAATTGTATTGTGTTTGACAATGGCACTGTAGTGCCGAAACATGTAACACCTTTATTGTTACAAAATAGTATTGGACTGAAGACGGAGGTACGTACCCAGATTAATTAACATTGATTGTTCGTTTTAGAACAGCTGAGTAACATGTCAAGTCATTATTGCTCCCAGCAAAATTTACATGTGAACAATGTTCATAGTCTACAAATAATCAAATAAGTTATATAGCATTAACAACGATCAGCTGTGAGAACGTTTAAGAATTAAGCATGTAAGAACGTTGCAACAGTCAGCTGATCGCTGGTGAATGCATGGTTGCAGCTACTAACCGGATGCAGGCGCTAATAGCAGAAAATAAAAACAGACTAAACAAATCAGGTGATAGTTTTAAATAGCCGGAACAAGATGAAAGCCTCTTTGGGAGATATCTTTAAAGGGATTTCTCATCACTTATTTCATCCATTGCAACGACCTTTAATATAAGTTCTATGACGTTGATCCATTGTAGCTGAATGCGAATGGATCAACGTCATTAAAGCAGGAAGTGAATCCGCTGACGGTATCTCCACAGCATTCACAGCTTTTGAAGTTGTTTGATGTTGGTGGTTGAACTGGTGGTGGTGATGGTGTAGATTGAGGTGGTGGGGGTGAGATGTTGACAGATGTCTTGCAGTACAAACAATTGTTGTTCGAAGCTGAAATATCAATCGTAACGGAGTAACCATAATTGAGAAGAACTTTAAGTTCTTCATAGAAAGAATTTAATTCAACACAATTTGTCAGTTGAATATTGTTGTAAGAAATGGATTTGATTTTTAAAGACATGATGTTTTTGGTTAGCTGTCACATAGACAAGTGATGGGTAGCGGTAAGTCGCATGCTTTTATACTGCAATCAACGGCTGTTCCTCTGAATATTCTTCACTTTGATTAGCAGAATTAAATGAAGGTATTGGGGACACGTCGCTTAACGTTACTCGCACAGCATCGTAATTTTTAACATCAAAATGTATTTTTGTAATGGGATATTTGGCGAGGTTAAACATTGTTCTACATAGATGTACTCCCTCTTTGTAGAAATGTACCAACAGTGTTTTAAACTTCATCCTCCTCCGTCGGGTGCTGGACAGCAGACTGAAGTGTTGTCGATTGACGCTTTCCATTTATATGTGAGCAGATCGTAAACGGAATCTAATCGGTCGAATAATACGGCTTAGTTGATCCAGCAGTCTAGCAATTTGTATTTTATCCATAGCTATTGCACAACATACACAAGTATCAGGTCCACACTGAGCATTTGGTTCAGACCAAACACATTCTTTATAATGAACACCATGTCTACTTTTAACTCTGGTTGTTAATTTATGCCTTTTCATACTGTTGTGTACGTTAATAATATAAGAATAAATTTCTGCAAACTTTAAAATTGCTTTGGTGTTCCAGTTCTTTAATTGCAATTCAGGGTGAGTGATGATTCGATAAAATTCTGAATCCATTGTGTTCAAGGGTTGAAACATCAATTGAGCTCCTTCGTAATTGCTGGTCTTTTTCATATCATCAGTTAAACTATAAACACTTTTAACATAGAAGTTATAGGAGCTCTACAGTATATGCAGTTGTCGAAACGCCATCCACAGAAAGTACACACACAGCAGTGTTTGCATGGAAGAAATATGATATTTCGTTTTTCACTCAAACATATTAAACAGTTTGTTTCCAACTCATTTTTAGGTGATGGTACTGTAATATTATTTATCTACGACCATTGCAATAAGCGCCAATTATGGTATTACAATAAACATTATAATGATATACATTAAAACACCAAAAACCAAGCAGTACTCTAATGACGACTTTAGAGTACTGGAGTCACTTTAGAGTACTGGTTCTAGACCAATGAGAGCTCGGCATTTGACGGAAGAAGTGTCATAATAACAATTACGCAATTCGCACATCAGCTGATTCTTGCATTACGATTCATGTTTGAGTTTACTTAACCCATCAGCTGATTGTTCCACAACGATTCATGGTTCAGTCTGCTTATTTGCCTAACCTCAAATTTTAGTTGACCTATTCCATCATTAGTAAAGGTCATGAGTTTTGTTTAACTTCGGGGGAAATTTTGTCGCATATCGTTGGTCGTAGATAAAATAGTGTATGCAACGATTGTATTATGCCTTTAAGCCACTCGTGAGATATTTAGAACACTCGCTTCGCTCGTGTTCTAACTTACATCTCACTCGTGGCTTAAAGGCATAATACAATCGTTGCATAAACTACTATTGTTGAAATTCTCTTCCTAGACATTGGGTTGCGTTCATCTCTGTGTGCCATTTCATCGACAAAGTCTTGACCTTTGTGTACTAATACAAAATGACATTTCGGAAACCATTTTGCATGCTCTTCCCATGGATCATCTATTTCTTCCCATCCGTGTAAACCTCCTCCACAGTAGTAGCAAATTGTTTGATCCTTTTTTGCAGCATAGAAAAATCCGGCTTCTGCAAATATATCTCTAAATTACTTATAAAACTTCTTGGTCGACAGTGTATAAATGACTTTAGTCTATCATATTCTTTGAAATAGTCTGGATAGGCTATACAAGTGTTTGAAACTCGTGACATGTTGCCTCTAGCTTTGGTGGCGGACGAATGCGTCATAGACCACTTTGATTCAGCTTTTATATTTTACGAAAACCCTCCCCTTCCCTTTCATCCGTCATATTTTAATGTCTTTGGTCTCCTAGGGGATCAATATTTTCATCTGTTGTTTCTGTTGGATTAATTTTATTTAGTAAATACAATTTTACTTTTTCAGCTTCGATATCATAGATAATTTCATCCCAGTCCAAATAATTTTCACTATTTATGTTTGACTCTGCTGATCTACTAGAGGGAAGATTTGTGTATTTATATAATGCCCTTCCCAATCTTTTTAAACTCCTGTCTATTTTGGTATTCAATTCTTCAACTTTGTTATCCAAAAATTTTCGATTAATAGCATCCGTGAACACAATAGGAGGGCCCAAGTCAGTAATTCTCATGTGATTTAAATCATATACTTGCATTTCCTTATGTCCTTTAAATGGTGTCATTGATTTTAAAAATCCTAGATTAACGGCTTCATCATCGTTTATAGGATCCCTTACATTACTTAGTCTTTTATTAGCAAACGTCCAATGGTCTTTATTATGTACAGGGGTAACACTTGTAACGTATCCCTTTGTAGCGACATCTGAATCTTCAATTGGGTTGTTGACGTTTCTGATCCTTTTGCCTTCCATGTCGTAATCATTCGTAGAGGTTCGTTTGATAGCAAACCTTTCGACAAAACCTTTGGTAGCAGCGTCAGTGTTGTGTTTTGGTTCTTGTACATCTTTTAATAATCTATTTCCAAATGTGTAATTGCCTTCAGAAGTTGTCGGGATAGTCTTACTGTTAACATATTCCAATGTGGCCGCATCTTTTGGAAGAGTAGGTGTTGACAAATTGTTGATACCCTTATTTTCTGCGTCGTAATGATTTCCAGTAGATTCTTTATGCAAGGAATACATTTTTACAAAGCTGAAAGTGGTGGCATCGTTTAAATGTTTAGGATTTTTTACATTTTTCAAACGCTTACCCTTAAAGTCGTAATCATCTTCTGTGGTTGTCTTAATTATGTGGTTTAACACAAACCTTTTAGTTGCAACATTATTTTCCAGCATTGGTTGTTTCACGTTGCGTAAAATTCTATTTTCAACATCATAATTGTTATCAGGAGTAAGTGGTAGACCTCTGCGATAATCTTCTTTTGATTTTCGTTCAAAACGTCCGAACTTGTCGACACTCATTGTGATACTGAATGAAAGATCTTTATACAACTGTATTTATAAGTAGCAAAATAGTTCAAGGTCATCCAAAATTATTTAAAAAAAATACCTATCTTGAATCAGAAAGAAAACTTCTGACCCAAAATTGGTTATTTTTGTGTTTTATTTCATATAATAATACAAGATGACTAGAATTTGTTACTAATACATGACAATAGAATATTAAAACTGTTTTGAATTAAGGTGGAGAGTAAGTTCCGTAGAGTTGGTTCCTGTGACTCCATGAGACATCAAATACAAAGTGCCAGGCTCGATGATACTGGTGTCTTCATTTTGCAGCAAGTGTACAAATCTCTTTGGGAGGAAGACTTGGAATTTTGCTTCATCCCCTGGAGTGAAGGGAGCATCGCTGAGCGCTACCAGGATCAAGTATCCAATTGAAGTGTCTATCTTCTTGATGTTATGAACAATGTATTTTTTTGTTCTTTAAGTTCTGAACATTTTTTTGTATGCAGCACATTGGATTTTGATTGAGCATTAAATTGATCAACCAATGATTGTAGATACTGTTGAGAATTCATCTTTTCTTCTTCAACGTTGTTCTCGTGTTGGAGTCTCGAGTAATACCCATGCATAGTTGGCTCGGGCTCCTCGTATTTATGCCCTCCAGTATCCCCACCACTTTACTCTTCATATCCCCCACCTTCTTGCCCTTTTTCTTGTTTTAAAAACGCGGCTAGGTGATATGCGTTTTTTATCTCACAATTTGCGTTTGTATGATGTTCATTTTTAACGTATAAACATAGATCATAATACTCCACATTGAAATTTTCATCAATGGTGATATCATAAACTGTGGTTGTCGTATATAACTGAATCAAATTACATTTTTCTTGTCCTCTTGTATATATGTTATTAAATTTTGAGCAGAAATGATACATTATGCAATCCAATGATTCTAAACTTATGAAACCGTCCCTCCAAGATATATGGTGAAAATCTTTGGTTACCCATTTGTTTGTCTTTTTAGCTTAGTATTTAATTTCTTGAAGGGGTTTGGAGGTTTAAGGAAAAATGAGTAAATGACGCATTTTATCAAATCAAATATTACGAGTTCTTTTATGATGAATTCATTGTTATTTCCTCTAAAACCTTGAAAGTCTATAATGCATGGTTTTTCTTTGATTACTTTTGGAGTCTCCTTAAAACATACCCTCCTCTCCATTGTGCTACTGAATGTAAACTGTTTCCACACCACGATAGGTAAATATATATTTACCAGGTCGTACAGTTCTTGGCGCGTTGGTGTATATTTTATGTGGGTACCATCCCCGGTAGGCCTACCCCACAATGCCTTCTCTCTCTACGGCTTATTCATTCAATTGCTTGTGTTCCTTTTCTTCTTCGTCTTCTTCCTCTTCATCTGCTTTGAAATTCTTTGTCACTTGTCCTTTTTCACTGTTGATTTTCTTCTCATATTCCTTAATACGTCTCCATATCTCCACTTCATTCGGCAATCTGTTAAATATCGATGTATCAATCGGACCATGCAGGTGTTACCCATCCAGCCACTTGTAACATATTTTTTCCATTCGGTGTTAAAGATACTAAACCTTTTAATGTAATAGAAATCCCGGCTTTTTTAGTTGAATCCACAGTAACACCAGAAATGTCATATCTTATTTCATCAAAAAGATATGCCATAGGATTATTAATAAATGGAATTGTTCCTGCTGTTTCACCATCCTTTTTTTGTTACTTTTCCTTCAATGTATATATAACTTTCGGAGGGTAAAGTGTAGACATCTTGTTGTTGTCTAGGTATTCTAATTTCATCATTGTTATTTAATTTTAATGAAGCGTAAGGGTTGTGAGTATGATACTCCTTTTCCCATAACGTTTCGTCGAAAGCCGGACCGTACGCAATATCCAACACATCCATGGTCTACTAGCGTAAATCCAACTTCTTCCAAGAAACGACGGTTCTCACTTGTTAACTCTTCAACAGCTGTTGAAGTACTGAGCTTAGACCAATGTCTTTTTAAATGATAAACCCATTTTCAAGTAACTGTTCTGATGTGAAGTCTTATCACAATATTTTCTCCTCTAAAATCCACTATATTTCCGTCTTGATCTAATATGTTCAGGACAATGTCTGAAATATAACTGGTGTTTAAGGGTAAATGCACTAGGTTATGAGGTCTTTCGATAATTTTAAAACCTGGTGGTACTGATAAATAGAATGTATGCAATATGTGACTATTTTTCCCATTTTTATATGATCCATGTATAATGTTGCAAGTAATGTTTATTGAATTAACTTTAATAATATTAACATTATTTTCACTTATACGAATCATATCTGGTTTTAGTATAGGTGTTGTAGAAGGAAAACCCAGTAATTGTCCAATTGAAGCTTTTTTGCTGAAATCTATGAAATATTTGGAAGTTACCTCAGTTTTCAATGTATTATTGTTTCCATTTATCGTAATGTATTTTTCCCCCATTTTTCCTTGTAAGATCTTATTTATATCGTCTATTTCGTAAGATCCTGTTGCCAGATTGATTTCTTCAATTTTTGAATAATTATTATTATCTTCTTTACTCTTGTAATAATGAAGTTTGTTATTTATTCCTTCAATCACATTTGGTATAGAATTATAAGTTGTCATATCCAATAAAGCAACTTCCCATTCATTATCTTTGCGTAAACGCAACGCAGGAAACAGAACGCTTCTTAGAGTTGAAGTATTTCCTGTTATTGAAACTGTATAGGATGACATCTCAAAGTTGACTAATACTCTTTGCTAAAAATTCCAAACATAAATATCCACAAATAGATGAATCATCGCGTTGTTGTCTGTCAAAATTGTATAAAACTGTTCACAGAACTAAAGTAATGGTGGTGGAAGATTACCAAAACTATCAAAATAATAAACCTTTTTCCGAGTTTCTTATAGCAAACCCAATGTGTACCAGGTCCATCTGTGTTATCAAGATTAACTATACCAGTTTCATTTTCCTTTATTGATGGTAGGAGTTTGTCTTTTATGAACACTCCTCTAAAAAATGGTATTTTTAGACAAAAAGCATACTGTAACAGGTCATTATTCCTCAATGGTTTATTTGGGACTATTAGTTGCTTTTTTTGTTTAGTATACACGATACGGTCTTAGACATAATCCGTGACCTTGTTTATCATAGACCATACTGTTGGCTTTTTCTTTTTTTATTTTGTCTTCTTTTCCTAATATTACCTCCATGTTTGCTAGTGAACTTCCTGTTTTGTCTTCTTTTTCGCCTCTTTCCACCTCCTACAGCTGTTTTCCCCTTCATAGCTGCTGTTACCGCTAACGCTGCTGCTTTTTCACCAAAACTGGCGTCACTTAATTTAACTCGCTGCCAAGCTTTTTCCCCAAGTATTTTATCCGCAACAGATCTATTAAAAGTATCAGTATAGTTTGAATAAGATATGTTGTGTTGTTTACAAGCTTGATCCAATTTATTTATCCCAGGATCACCTCTGGCCAAACGCTTCTTTAATTTAGTGTCAGGACCACAATACTGATAGCCTCGAGGCAAATGTAATTCCACAGGTAAAGCGTCGATAGCAGTGTTAAGTAAGGCTCCAATAGGTTTGATTACTAAGGAAAGTGCTGATGATACCACACCACCTCCTTTCTTCAGTGTCTCCCGATTACGACTGAGCGGTCTGTGTTTCATTGTCCTCTTTTATACCGCGAGAAAGAACCGCCCTTGTCGATGATTTATAAGGTAATGAAAAATAAACCCTTGTTTTATATATATATATATATATATTTATAATTTAATTATTCCCCTACTTCTTAGTTCCTCTGTTAATGACACCCATTCATTATCAAGTCCTGTATGTCCAGCTTCAATAGCTTCATGTATTAAACGCATCCTTTCGACTAGTTTATTTATATTATTGTAATAAATTATGTTTGTATTATAAGTATTTTTAAATAACCCCTCTCCAGTTGGAGATTTATCTAATCTTCTTTTCTTACGATGTCTTGATTCATTCAGATCCATCGTTGATAATGCTCTCCTTTTTAACTGAGCCTTTATTGATGGAAAAAGATCAGAAATTATGGTTATATACTTATGAGATCTGTTTCTATGTACTGGCAAGTCTGGCAAGTATTGTTTTCTATGTGCATTTGTATCTTTACAAATTGTTTTGTACACTGCCAGATCTGTTTTTGAATAGTTTTCAGGTATATTCTTGAAAATAAGCTCAAATAAACCTTTTGCTCCCTTATACTTTTTATCACCGATTGTAATATTATCATTATCATCCACTTCCAAGCTCTTATTACCAATCATTAACCCTTTCCCTCAAGTCTGGCACCATATACATGGAAATTTCTATTAGCTGTTGAAGATCGTAGCATTTTTAATAAATATTTCCTTCCTAGTTCACCTTTACTGATAATATCTATACCTAATTGGCTAATGTTTGAAGGTGTTGCTTGGACTTCTTCATCACTAGTCACTTTTTCATCAGTATGTTCTATTTCTTCACCTTCTTCTGTTTCTTCTGTTCCTTCTGATTCCTCATCTTTTTCATCCTCTTCCTCATCTTCCTCCTTAAAAGATCTTTTAGGTAAAAGTGCTTCTCCTTCAGTTTTAGGTTTAAATTTGGATAGTTCATATGATACCTCTTTTATGGGTTCAATTACAGGTTTAAATGTTTGTTCTAGAAATTTATCACTTTCGCTTATACCCATTCGCAAGGCGCTATTATTTTAACCTTATCGAATCTCTGAGTGTTTTTATCTCTTTCAATAGCTTTTCTTGATCTGCCATGTTCAGAGCAAAGATACCTTTTCAATAATGCCCAAGTTATTACTAGTCAATGTATTAAAACAAAACGATCAAATCCAATCCTATATCTACCATTTCTCAAATCTCGGTCTTTATCAATTACTAAAAATCCAAATCTATCTTCCCAAGCTTTGCTACCAATCTCTTTAAACTTTTCAAATTTCATATCTCCACCTACATGATCAGTATATAAATGCTTAAGATTAGTGTCATCATGTTTAAAAATAATAATAAGGTTCACATTATCTCTTATTAGCTGTTTAGGTATCTTACTATATGTTTGTCCAATATAAATACAATCTATTTCATTACGTCTTCCCATTGCAAAGTAACTTTGAATAGTATTTTGAGTTTCACATGAAACATCATCAAATATAAAAACTGAATATGGTTTTGCTTTTTCAGGTTCCATTATTTCATCACTGGCATTATATTTAAATAAACTTACTTCTGGTATTTCTGACAAGATTTTCTCCAATAGTTGATATTTGGGTTGATACAAAGCTTTGAATATATATATATATATATATATATATTGTTAAACCTTAATCCATTGGGATTAGTTAAGAGGTTGAAAACCACATTTGTTTTACCGCAATTTGAAGGCCCGCTTACAATACATCTTATACTGTTGGGAAATAAACGACCATGTTTTCCTTCTTGCAACTTGACATTGGCCACTATAAGTTTATCCACATTGGTTATATCAAAATGATCCTTAGAATGAACAATTTCCATTTTAAACCTTTTTTTATATATGTTAACTCTATGAAGACTATGAATAAAATGATGGCATATCTTATAGCAGATCCTTTTTATTTATCCAAGAGTCTTCATTTTGATTAAATCCTAACCATCTAACTAACACCTTATCCTTTTTCCTCTTTAATATTTTTTCAACAAGATATACGTCGCCATGTTTAGTTTTTAACATTTCACGTCCATAAAATCCACCTTGTAATAGTTTCCCTTTGTTGTCTTTTAAAATGTATGTTTCAGGTATACAACTCAGTAGGCTTCAGTAGGCTATACTCTATGAACTATGAAAATTTATTGGTCCAATCTGGCAGGTACTTCTTGCTAAAAACACCTTTATATTTACTTATGCGCACTTTGTCTCCAACATTAAATTTTCTTGGTTTTCTTTTATCCTCTTTAACTTTCGTGTTTTTCTTTATATTTTCCATTACAATATTAGCATTTTTATCACTGACGTCTATTGGTCTCATACCTATAGTTCTATGAAACTTATTATATTCTTTTATTACTTTAGCTAAAATATCAAACCAAACATAATTTCCTCTAGTTGAGAAGGTCTTGTACATGATACCCTTTAAAGTCCTATTAAATCTTTCAATAATGACTGCTTTCTTCTCTGATTTTGTCGAATAATGGTTTATCTTGTACTTTTTCATTAATTTAAGAAATTGTTGGTTGAAAACTCCTTACCATCATCTGATTGTAAATGTTTTATGAAAGATTTTTTACGTTTAATTATTTTTTCCATTCCATCTGATACACATTTTCCCGTTTTGTTTAGCAACGGTTCTGCATCAGCAACCTTTGTGAAACAATTTATAACTGTGAGTATATATTTATGATCTTTGTTCAATTTATTATAAGGCCTTACTCCGATCAAATCTGCTTGATATAAATCATTTATACCGTTTAAAACTGTATTCCTTCTTGGATAATTTATTGTTGCAGGTTTATGAAGCTGTGAAACAACTTGCTTTTTCAAGTCCATATTACTTGATATTTCCACTAACACATCTAATAGACTATTGAATGTTTGGAAATAGGTATCTCATTAAATATATATAGGTCAAGGTCATCATGAAATTGCGTAAAAAAGGGGGAACAACAATTTGTTGTTCCCTCTTTTTTACAGGAAAGGGAGAGGAAGGAGAATTGACCAAAAATTTGGTTGAGGGAATGGGTTTGGTATCATAAGTAAGAGGATTATTCAACAATAGTGTTCAGGGAAAAATGTCCATAGGGTATGGTGTGGATTTTATCGGGAAGGATATATCTTTTGTCATCTCTTGCTGATATCATTTTTTTTACTTCAGTTAGGCTATACAGCTGATGATTGTGTTGAAGGTTCCTGTCATGACATAATCATCATACAAGCATTTTTTTAGTGTTCAAATTGGATATTCTTCTTTAAATATAAGCTCTTGACTCCTTTAGCCTTCTTGATCGTGGTATTTCCTATATCAATGTACAATTTCATTGAATATAATTTAAACATGAGTGCTATAATCTCTTCAATTAAAATTCCATCTGTTTCATCCTTAAATTTACCTAATTCTCTTTTTGTGAGAATCATCATAGTTTAAATGACCTCTAGGGTAATCAGAAAAGTCAAACTCGCCCTTATGAATAAATGTTCTAAGATATTCATACATATCATTAGTTCTTATCCAATAAATGAATGCATCAGTATCCATATAAACAATGCCAATGTTTTCTCTTCCATAGAACTCGACCATCTTGTTGTAATGAAAATCATACATGTGAGTCATGTCCAGAATTGACATGCCAACATACAAGGGACGATCCATTTTCACACTGGTTTTATTCATTGACACAGCTACAAGGTTTTCATTTATAATCACTGAGTTTTTAAAGTTTGGTCGTTGAACAAGTTTTTCTAATTTGATGGGATCGCTTATTAGTTTTACATTTTTATGTTTTCTTTTATTTTCTAATGTTTTTCCAAAAATTGCATTGTTCATCAATTAAAAAAAGTCCTTTTGAAATGTTGATGTAGCTGCTGCTCTGCGTTTGGTATTTGAGTCAATGTAAGGCTGCAACCAACATGACTGGGAAAATTCAATAGCTCGATGGATTTTTGTAATACGGAGACCCAATTCGATTGCTTGCTGAACCACCCAATAGTGAGCTACATAACGTTGTTTGTTATGGAGAGTCGTCATTAGTTTTCGATGTTTTCCTTGAGGAGTTGTTTCAGTTTTCGCCAGGAGAGGAAGATCATAATGATGGTCATGTAATGTCTCTGGGTACTCAAAATCACAATCTAAAATATACCCTCTATTACCATTTTTCGGAATACTGCAAATGTCACTGAGAGATTCTGGATTAACCCACTTGAAATCACCATACGGTAACGGCTTAGACATTGCCCATCCGTATAAGTTATTGGCATCAAAATAGCCTAGATATGTTGATTCTTTTTCACGGTCAAAGTTTGGAAGATCTTTGTTATTTGCTTGTACATGTCTGGTTACACTTTGCGTCAAACCACCGCGAACACCTGATTCAATCATTAATAACATGTCAATATCTCTAAGAAGCTGCAACTCACATTTTGTTTCTTTTAGCATAGCTTGCCAGGCTAGCCCAGGAGAAGTGTAAGAATGAAGAGGGTCCAACTCATATGCTGCAAAACAAGTATTGCGAAATTCCTCCATTACATCGCATAATAGAGTTACATCAAGCTTTACATAAAAATCAGAGTATTTCCCTAATGTTGACATGTTTAATTCATTCCATACGCGGCAAGCATGCTGATAATCTTCGGTTGTAATTTCAGAGTCATTAAGCTTGTTTCTAGAATTGTTCCCTTGGTGGAAGTGATGTTTCATCAAATCTATGTAAACCATCAATACAATCATACGGAAAAACCCCCTTACGCTTAACTAAATTCATTTGATCTGATGGTACAATTTTGCTTGTTTCTATAAGATCCTCTCTTCTTAGATTTTCTGATAATTTCATTAGGCTTGATGGCATAAACCAAAACGAGTCTACAAATCTAAGTTTAAGTTTGCCAACCTTTTTTGAAAAACTTATGAATTTTTCAATAGTTATAGCCAAAACATCAATAGTAGCATTATCTCTTCCTAGTTCTGGGACTATAAATTGAGCATCATATCCACTCAGGTTATGAAGTACAACAGGAATAAAAGATGGAAGTTTGTAGTTTAGGTTGCATCTGTTGCAGGCTGCACCTCTATAACTTCATGTTAAAAGACAATGGTCATGAACTTTAATATTGTCTTCTGTAAACATGATGTTGCATATATAACATGTCCTTTGCAATTCATGTTGAATTTCTTCTTCTACTGTCATAGGTAACATTGCAATGACATTCCCGCATAGGTTTTCAACTTGTTGTGCTATGTCATACAAATTACCAAAAAAATATTTAGCCGCTTCTACTCCCCGGTAAAGTATTGTTGTTGACGTGCAAGATGTAATCCAAAACGTGCAAGATGTTCGTCAGTTAATGTAGACTTTACAATTAAAAAAACTGTTCGGTTTATGCAGTTGATATTTCATTCTTCCAGTGACGTCACCATCGGGAAGTTCAAGTGGTTGTAGTGTTGATTCAAAATCTGCATAAACAACTATTGGAATTCTATACTGATGGATGGTTTTATCAAATTTCACATATGCCTTATTGGTAGGAGGTAGTATAATTTTAACAACATCTTTTCCATCACACAACTGTCGGTGTTCCAATACCCATTTTGAGCCACCTTTATTTAAAGGTTTATTCACATGACAAAAACATCTTTTACATACAGTTTTTTTACGTTCATATGAGGTCAACTGCCTTCCAACTAGAGCCTCAAAGTTTTTAATATAGACATAATGTGATAAATCACCCTTGGTTATAAATAGGAGATCAGTATGATCTCTACGCTCTTGTTTTGTTATGCGCAAAGGATATACACTGTTTGAAGAATCCAAAGGGAACACATTAACGGAAGCCGAAGGATTTTGTTTTTCAAAATTTGAAACATCTTTTACCAATACAGGATTTGAAATACCTTGAAAGTTGTATTTATATTCCACGTCTTTATAATGATTATTTATTCTCTCTGGGTGATTCTTTACATATTTAGCTAGCATTGCATACTGGAAACATTTATTGTATCTTCATTTTTCACATTGATACATGATCTGGTGTTGGCAATCTTTTTGGGTAGGGAAATATAGGTACTTCCCCTAAGTCCATAGCCATGTTTATGTACTTAAGAGTCATCCAACTCATATGCTGCAAAACAAGCATTGCGAAATTCCTCCATTACATCGCATAATAGAGTTACATCATAGAGTTACATCGCATAGAGTTGGGTGTCTTCTTGTTGGGAATCTAACCCTTCTATACTTAATAGTGACCAACCAGATCCTCGTCCTTCATGTTCCCCTAGTTTTGTCACGAGTTCTTCAAAACAATCATCTACAATTGAATCAATATCTGAAGAACCCATCAAAGTTTTTTTAGCTAAAAATCCTCTTGGAGATATTTCGTTTTGCACGTTAGTGAAAATCGAATTGAATATAATTCCAAATTTCACAAAGTTGAATCTCCTTAGTTCTTGACGCAAAGTTTCACTAACTAATCTTTTAGCTTTAGATAAAAAATCGTTTAGTTCTAATCGAATATTGTCAATTTTGAAGTGTGTGACAACAGTACCAGGTAAAGCTCGTGCATATAGCTCTGCATTCATTGAAGGTGGTGCATATTGTATCACACTGGGCCTTTCAGGTTGTTGATAATGACCAAATGTTATTA
This sequence comes from Flexamia atlantica, assembly GCA_035578135.1. NCBI lineage: Eukaryota > Metazoa > Arthropoda > Insecta > Hemiptera > Cicadellidae > Flexamia > Flexamia atlantica. The sequence continues at coordinate 9,903,453 of JAQJVK010000017.1, read as the reverse complement.
AATCTTCTTCTTCTATAGGATTATCTACAATTTCTTCGCTATGATGTACTTCTTTGTGTATTTCTAACAATATTTCATCGTCAAACGACAATTCACAAACATCACATTGATGCATGTTATAGACTGTTTACCTTCCAGTGATTATTAGCAAACTAAGGTTATCATAGATTGCATCTACTTTTATAGGCTCACCCCCCTCCACCATTTATATCAGAGAAAATATTTACCCCCACCCCTATATCATAGATATAGATTGATTTACTCTCTTATGTATACGGAGGGATTTTCTAAGTCATTAAGTATGTCAAGGACATCCTTTTTGATTACCAGGACGAGGGACGGAACAGTAGTTGATTACCATTTAAACCGCAAACTGGTCTGTCCACTCTCTGTCTTCAAATGCAATTAATCCAGGTAATTATTAATCATCAGATTCATCAGACGTGCTAGATTGGAATAATCGACGACGAACATAAAATCTTCCTGTTGCACCACAAAACATCGCTCCTTCTGCAAATCCATTTGGAGTTTCCACCCAATTATTTTGGAACATTTCTAGATTCGAACGACTTTGATGCCAGAGTGTTAAGTCATCACTGTCACTGTCAATATCACTCAACAATTCAATTTGGTGCAATTCCCCTTCTACACTTTCAACATCGCTCCAGTTATGAGAACTTTCCAATTTTTCGTCTCCAAAGAGGCTAATTTGCTCACCATCATCATCATCTTCATCATTTTCTTCATTTTCTTCAATTTCATTTTCCAACGATATTTTTTTAATATTTCTAGAATTGTTCTTGGTGAGGGAAATACATTTTCTTTTGGAGCCATAGCAAAACAATGATTGATCTTTCAACAAGCAAGTATCAGAATGATTTTACCACTCATGCTCAACATCCTTTTATACCTGTTTGTTGTGGTAGGGGTATTAGTTTGGCAAGGGGAGGGTGTTGGAAGTTAGTCGAATAAACATAAATGTATTTGACTAAATGAAATTTTCTAAGGCATAAAACGGGTCAAGGTCCCTTCATTTATTTTCCAAAACAGGGAATAGAGCACTAAGTGAACTTCATTTATTAGTTTTCATCAAACATATTTTCTAAGACACTTCTATCCTCAACCAGAAACACTTTTTCATAAGATTGAGGTGCTGTAAGAAGTTCAACCAATATTGAAGATTCCACTGGTTCAATTTTCAGGGTTTGTTCTTTTGGTTTTACAGTTCCTACTGATGGTTCTTCTGATTTAATCATCGGAGGTAGTTTTTCTAGTACATGTTCTAACCTTTTTATGTACGATTTCGCTAAATTTAAAATCCGCAGTTTTGTTTCCCTAGGTCTTGTAAATGGAATTTTCGTTCTTAATAATTCATACGCTTCTTTAACTTTTGCTTTTCTTATCCTCTCCTAAACTTTCCTTTTTGCTCTCTGCTTCTCAGATAACCGTCCTGTACTTGTCATGGTAGTGAACTAACTATTCTCAACTGAGCATTTATGAATTGTTAGGGATAAAGGTTGAGGGGGAAAATAATGGAAGGGGAAAATAGTAGAGGGGAGAGGGGATAATATTACTATAATCGATATACTCATGGAACAATCTTCAAGTTTCAAAATTATGTCAAGGTCTTTAAAACATGTTACCAGAACGAGGAATAGAACAGTAAGTGATTATCATATTAACCACAAACTGGCCTATTGCTCCCTCTGACTTCAATAGATTTTGAAAAATAATACAATTAAAAATTAATAGTGCCAATTGGTTCCTCAGGTAATGCTGGGGTTATAGAATTTTCCTCTCCCAACTGACTTTTTAAATACATTATATACTTTACAGCCATCCAGGTTAATTTTTGTCTAGGCAATTTCTTTCTTGAGTCTGTAAACGGAACCACATTTCTCAACCTTTCGTATTGCTTTGCGATTCTCTCCTTTCTTGCTTTATCCTTTATACACTTTTCCTGTTTTTGGTCCATGATTGCTATTCAAAAGCTTATTATACATTGATAATAATGAACAGCTTATATACCTACTCCCCCCTCCACTGACATACCCCCTTCACCAACGGCTTTAGGTCTTGTAATGCCGTTTTAATCAATATATGTGGACGTGCATCTCCACAAAGGAGCCTTCATACAGAATGAAACTCTTAATCCACTCCTTCAATCGATTCAGTTTCAACTTGTCATATTTCATTGGCCTCCATTTAGTTTCCTGTTCCTCGCATGAATAAAATTTGAATCTTTTTACCCGCAGCATAACTGTGCGTTTAAGATACAAGGACACATCCAAGCGGAAATAGAAATCGTCAAGACTCGCTTCACGGTCTACACATATCATAAAACGTCTGCGAGCGATTACACCAGGCATCTTGGCTACACTCAACAGTAATAACACCGTGTCAAACCTATCTCTATATATAATGCTATGGTGGGGGACATCCCCTCCTCCACCACTATCATGTAAGTAGGTCACACGGATGAAAGCAACCTAAAAAAGGGGGGGAATAAATCAGAATATAAAATATGTGATGGTTGGGTGGTTTGACCTTTGTAAAGGGGAAGTATTTGAGCTTGTTGTGTGAGTAGACTGGAATTATTATTAAACAGACTCTTGTTATGCTGACTGACTGTCAGCTCAGGCTTTAAGTAGGTCAGGTAACAAGAGGATGGGGTAATTTGCTTAGGAGGGGTTTTGGGTGTGTGTTGGAGGACCGAGGGGCCTCAGGGCTCGGGGCCCGTCAGGCCAGGGCCCACGTAAGTAATCTTAGTGTTTTCCAAATTTAAATGATAGGTCTTTTTAATCATACAAGTTCCAGGCTGCTCACCCTTTGTTTTCTTTAACATATCAAACCTTTGATATAACAATAAAAGTAATGAGTAATGTTAGTTTGGTTTTGAGTTTTAATTGTACTAGTATCTTAGTTTTTATAGAGTATTTTAGTTGTTTGAGCACTTTGTCGTTAGCCTGTGAATAAACGTATTTTCTTTGTCAAGCATGTCTCTTTATTTAATAGAGCTAGGTTCCCAATGTGGTCGTGTGCGGGACTCCTTAGTTAACAGCCAACAGAGGGGTTTCGTACACGTCACAAATACTGATTTATTCCCACCCTTTTTTTAGGGAAAAAATTTGGAAAAACAATTAGAGCAAAAATTACTAAGTCCTGTAAGTAGGTCACGCGAATGAAAGCGACCAAAAAAAGGGTGGGAATAGATCAGTATATAAAATACTGATCCATTCCTACCCTTTTTTTAGAAAAAAATTTTGAAAAAATTAAAAATACAATTTGGAAAAAAGTTTGAAAGATTTTTTAACACATTATTTTGCTGACTTCCAAACAGTGATCCCAGACGCATCTCGTATCAAGTAATCATCTTTACAGGGATTTGCGGGATTTACCATACTTCGGGGTAATTTTAAAATGAAGTGTTTCTCTTCACATTTTAATAACACCTTGGTCTGGAAAATCTTTCTTAGGAAGAAATATTTTTTATTTCTGGAAAGTCTGTTGATACGAGTCCGAGCCGGTTTCACTGTTTCATTACTTTTGGAGGATTTCTTTGTTTTAAAAAATTTACCAGTTTTCATGGCCTTTCGAATTTCACGCTTTTCTGCTGCCTCCAAATGTGTTTTACAAAAATCGGCAGAAAATACGCATACTTTAGTACATTGTAGTCCTTTTCGTTTACCCCAGATAAACGTGTGGCTACAGTTTTTAGGTTGAAGGAAACACTTTCGTCTATGTTTGTTTAATTGTTGTAGTTTCTCTGAAGGTGAAGTGGTTAGTTGTTTCTTTAAAGGAGGGGTTTTTATAGGAGTAATAAGTTGTGGTACAGGATTAATAACTGGGAGAGACGAGGAGGAGGAATTTGAGGATGAAGAAGTTGAGAACGACGAGTTTGAAGATGTTGAAGAGGTGCGAGATCTCGAAGGCGAAGAGGTACAAGATCTCGAAGGTGAAGGCGAAGAGGTACGGGATCTCGAAGGCGAAGGCGATGAGGTACGAGATCTCGAAGGCGAAGGCGAACAGTCAGACGATATTATGATAGGTGAAGAGATTCGAGAACTTGAAGGTGAGGAGCCAGAAGAAATAACAATGGGTGAAGACTGCGGAGGTGGAGAGGCTACAGTTGACGGCGATGTTGGTCAAATTCATCCTCAAATTCCTCCTCCTCGTCTCTCCCAGTTAATAATCCTGTACCACAACTTATTACTCCTACAAAAACCCCTCCTTTAAAGAAACAACTAACTACTTCTCCTTCAAAGGCTACAGCAACACTCAAGGAAAAATAATATAATTATTTCTGGCCTCCCGGCTAATCTCAAAGGTGCCGATGTCTTGGAGATCTTAAAAAAATTGCCCAACTTCTGGACGTGCCCTTCTACCGATCCGACATCAACGCCGCACACTGGCTCCCGACCCGTCAAGGTGAAGATAAAAATATTCAAAACAACACACAGCCCCTAGTAGTGTCATTTACTTCTCGTATTGTTAAAAATGAATGGATTGATGCGAGGTGGCGCAAACAAAATCTGAAGGCGTGCGAACTGGATTCCAAATTCCCAAGCTCTGCAATCTACATAAACGATCAATTAGCCCCGCATGTCCGGACAATATTCAATGCTGCGAGGGCCCTAATGAAGGAAGCAAACTATCATCTGTATGGACGAGAGACGGCCGGGTGCTGGCCAAGAAATCCTCGACAAGCCGACCTTTCCGGGTAACCAGCCTCCGGGACCTTGACCAAAAGACATCTCCGGGTGCCGCCCCTGCCCCCGCCTCCACTCCATCGCATTCAATGGCCGCTTCGGAACCATCCAACGCCGGGCCTCAGCAACAGCAACAACATTGATAAACTACGTGTGGTCTAATTACCTGTAGTAGGAGTTTATTTAATTAATGTCCTTGGAAAATTAAATCTATTCGTTGATATGAAGTGAAAGTTATTTACTTGATTGGCCTATTTATATATTCATGTTATTAATATTATTATAATTAATTATTTTATTAATCATTCTTAGTTGCGGTCTTTTTTATCCTGGTAATAAAGCATAATTTCAATTGATTAGTTGGCTTTTAAAATAAAATATAACATACAGCTTGAGCTGTATAATGTTTATGTTAATGTGAGCTGTCTAAACATACAGCTTGACGGCCTAGAGATATGCTTAGGTATAATAACGACCAAATAGTGTAACGGTTTTTTTTAATGAAATAGAGTTACTGTGGATTTTTATAACAGGATATTAATTTGCTTGTCATAAGTTCTCTTTAAAGTTACTATAAACAGTTCAGTTAATTTAAAAACATACTTTGAAATAATTAATGACCTTTTTAATGTTTGCAAGATCAGAAGTCACTAAAGGTTATTAAGAATTATTTAATAAGAATTATTTTACTCAGCTTAGTAAAGTACACTTTATTTACCAGATTTGAAATTTATAAAAAACAGGCATCAAATAAAAAAACAAGAGACTTGTTTCTTCATATTATTAGGTTCTTAGTTAACTTTATTCAATGCTCTGCCTGATATATAGATTTTTTCCCTTTTAAATGGAATGAGTTTAAACAAAACTATTCTTTTTTGAATGATTATTTATGAAAGAACTTGACTTTTACTTAATAAAAAAGTTGCTTTATGTCTTCCTATAAACAAAATGCTTTGTTTCTATTTCCAAATGATATTGAGTTTTTGGTATGGTGTTATTTAATTTCTGGCTTTTTTTAAAACTCAGAAATTAAAATGTTGAGGATTCCTTAATATTGTTATGAGGATCCTTTGGTTATTTTTCTCGTTTCTCTAAGGGATAGCTTAATCTAAATATAATCTTATCTCATTTGTAACTATTTACAATGAATTAGATTTTGCCACAGATGGACTTTTATTTTTGTATATTATTTGGCATGCTGGATGACAGAGGGAATTAATGAGATTATTATTTTCTAATAAGTAAATATTGTTATGAGGATCCTTTGGTTGTTTGTACAGAAATTGAAGATGTGAATAATAACTTTTTTGAAGAGAATGCAACTAGGGACTTTCATGGAAACTTTAGAATTTTGCACCAAAATATTAGGAGCTACAATAAAAATATAGACGAATTTTTAGTTTTTTTACAAGGGTTAAAGGTGAAATTTCATTGCATTATTTTAACTGAAGCATGGTTAAATAATGATGAAAGTGATTTTATGTGTCTTGAAGGCTACAGCATGTTCAGGAGTTTTAACAATCTCAACCAGTGTGATGGATTAGTTATCTACATAGACAGCTCTTTATCAGTGTCCTGCAGCCAACTGTTGATCGGTGGGGTCGCCACCGGCCTGTCCTTGAGCTTCAAATGGGCTGGTATCGCGTGTAATTTGCTCGGCATTTATCGTAGTCCATCTTCCTCCTTACCATTGTTTATAGACGGCCTAGAGAATTGTTTAGGTAGCCCTGAACTTGTTGCTCAACTAACAATAATAGGTGGGGATATGAACAGTGACATATTAAAAACGCAATTAAATTCTGTTGAGGAACGTTATCTGGATATGTTATATGATTTAGGTTTCGTATCTTGCATTGATAAAATAACGCGTCCGTCGAGTTGCACTTGCATTGACCATTTTTTTATAAAATTACCCTCTCGTTTTTTCGCAATTTCTGCCGTTTTTCACTCATCAATAACTGATCACTATTCCACCTTCTTGGAGATTCAAAGTCATTCGTTAAAATATACCTGGGATAAAAATTGTTCGTTTACAAAGGTTGACTGGCCCAATATTCGAAATGATCTGAGCACACAAAATTGGGCAAACGTTTTAAACTCAGTTAATGTTGATACGGCCACAGAAACCCTGAACCAGACGCTCAATTTAATTCTGATAAAGAACTCAGCTCTGTTAAAAAAAATCGTCAAAGCAGACTAAATTAAAACCTTGCATAACTTTTGGTTTATGAAATTCCATTCGTCATCGCCATAAATTGAGTAGGCAGGTTAAAAATTAACCATTCAACACAAAATTGCGTGCAAGATACATTAAGTATCGAAATCTACTCAAGTCAACGATAAAAAAGCAAAATATATTTTTTACAAAAATAAAATTGACGAAGCACAAGATGATACAAAAAAGTTTTTGAATATTGTGAATGAGGTTTCTGGGCGTCCTAGCGCTAAGGGGAAATTTCCTGTTGAAGCCTTCTGCGAGCGCGGCGATGCTGTCTGACCCGTTCAAATAAAAAACTTAAGTAACAACTTTGATAATTTTTTGCGTCTGTAGGGTCAAACTTAGCAAGTGCGCTCCAGGTAAGTGAGCCGGCCGAGGTCGATGACGCCGACCATGCCGTGAGGACTGTGTTCTCGCTGAGGCCTGTCACTCGGGAGGAACTCCTACAAGTGGTCACAAGCATTAGGGGTAATTCAGCAGTTGGGTATGATGGCGTCCCATCCAAGTTAATTAAAGACAACATTGATCTTATTGCTGATCCACTTTTATATGTAATTAATTTAAGTATTTGTACATCCACATTCCCAACTTCCTTAAAAATTGCCAAGGTAATCCCAATTTTCAAAATCGGCCAAAAAGACAATATTACCAATTTCAGACCAATATCATTACTCAGCGCAGTATCAAAAATTTTTGAAAAATGCGAGAAACAACAACTGGCTTCTTACCTCGAACAAGAAAATATTATATCAGACATGCAGTTCGGTTTTAGAGCAAACAAGTCCACAACCCATGCTTTATTTGAAATAACCAAACACATCTCTGATCACATTGGCTCAAAAAACCGTGTCTTAGTAACCTTCTTAGATCTAGCAAAAGCCTCTGACTCAATTGACCGGCAAAAATTGATTTCTAAATTAAGATTGATTGGTGTAGATGGGCCCTCGCTAAACTGGTTCCGTACTTACCTGGACCACCGTTTGCAAGTTGTATCAATTAATGGGATTGAAAGTGACCCAAAAGCTATTGATTACGGGGTGGTCCAAGGTAGTATTTAGGTCCGTTGTTATTCCTTATATACATAAATAATATAGTTAAATTAAGTGTTAGGGGTAAGTTGTTCCTCTTCGCAGATGACACGGCCTTGGTGTCCACCGGCTGCACGTGGGATGATGTTTTTGACCAGGCGTCTTGTGACCTAATCAAAATAAAAAACTGGTTTGATCATAATACATTGACTTTAAATGTTCCAAAAACAAAATGTCTGCCTATATTTTTCAAAAGCGAGAGCGACCCTGGTCGCAGACGTTTATGTCTGCATTCCTGTGGTGATCCGCTGTCGCACGCTTGTGGATGTGACATTATTGAGCGTGTGACACAATATAAATATTTGGGAATTATTTTCGACCAAAAACTGAGCTGGGCTCCACACGTTTGGTACGTCAAGCAGAGGCTTAGAAGACTTGTCTATGCCTTTGCCCCGTTGGGCTGGGTGCTGACGGTGGATCACTGCAGGACTGTTTCTTTCGCCTCCGTGCAGTCGGTGATGCAGTATGGTATCTTGGCGTGGGGCGGCGTCTCGTCAGCTGTTTTAAACCCGTTGTCTGTAGCGCAAAGATCTCTTATAAAAGCAATTCTCAAAAAAACCCATCCGGTACTCAACAGACCAACTCTTTTCCGAATTTCCCGTTTTCAATATTGGGCAGTTATTTATAAAATCATTACTTATTTTCATAAAAAATATTAAAGAGTTAATTTTTTCCAACATCGAGCACTGTTATTCAACAAGACATAGATTGAACTTTGGATACCGTTTTCCAAAAGCCGTCCTAAGCTCTGTAAATACCAATCCTTTTTACGTAGCCCATGTCTTGTACCGCAATCTTCCACCTGATATTGTAGCCGCTGAGGGAGGCAGTGTCGCCGCGTTCAAACGAAGGGTGGCCGAGTGGCTGACTCGCATCGGGCGGGCGGCGGCAGAGACACTGATTCAATCTCCATACTCATGATTATCTACATTTAACAGTTAAAATGGGTTATCACCTTTTTCCATTGTTAACAATTTGATGTATCATTTTTGTACGTAGCTCCTTTTAATAAAAATATATTTTTCTAGATAATTTTTTGTAATTAGTTTTAGTTATTACTTTGTATTAGAAGATTTTTTTGTGTGTCAGCTGGACAATATTGCAATACGTAGGATGTGCGCTGATACGAACTCATTCCCCGAGCACGGACTCAAAATCTCTTCGGGGAATTAATTCCTGTAATATATATGTATTGTAATGTTGTATCTTTTTAAATCTTGGAATAAACATATTTGATTTGATTTGATTTGATTTGATTTGATTTTGTTGGGGTGGAGAGGCTACAGTTGACGGCAGAGAGTGGGTCGGTTGAAGCTGTCGTCGAAGCGGTCGTCAGCATCGTCAACGCCCTTAGCAGTAAGGGCGTATTTGAAGATGGGACGTTTCGCAGCTTAAGACTCTTCTTCGTTGCAGGCATGGTTGTTAGACGATGCGATACAACCCGCAGAATGAAATTTCATTTTCAGCGAGCCTGCATTTATAGCAGAATTCTGTGGTGGTAGGGGATAAAAGTAGTGGGGATTAAAAGAGAGGGGGGTTATTTTTCCTATCCAGTAAATAATGATGCTTTTTCTAAGTTTCATAAGTGGCTCAAGGTCACCTGCAATTATTACCAGAACGAGGAACAGAACAGTAGGTAGTTACAATGTTAACCATCAACTGTCCTGTTACTCCCTCTGTCTTCAAGGGACAACAAGTTTATTATATGATACTTAGAATATTTTGTTTCTCACACATTTTAGGACAACAGATTTTTGCGGGTTATGGCCAAGTCGCTTTGCTGGACGAGATGACCGGAAGCAAGAACTGGTTTGTTATCCAGAACTTAAGGGGGTTAGGAAGGGATGTTTCGTTTTTGCAAGAAACAAAATATATCTAATATCTACTATCAATATTTTCTTGAGTGGGAAAAGAGTTCCGCAATTTTAATTGTATATGTTACAATTAAAAATAGTTTCAAATTATGGGCGATAAACCCGATAACCAAAACTATAATCATTATTTAAATTTGCTTAGTCGAGGGACTTGTAAAATTTTTAAACTGAATATTTTCTTTCTTGCACAATAGAGGACAACAGATGTTTGCGGGTTGCGGTCAAGTCGCTTTACTGGACGAGATGACCGGAAGCAAGAACTAATTTGGAATCCAGAACTTTAGGGGGTTAGGAAGGGATGTTTCGTTTTTGCAAGAAACAAAATATATCAGTTTAATAAAAGCATTTAAATTTTTTTGTTTAAAAAAACCTCAACTGCCCGTCGCCATGGGCCAATAAGCCTTTGCGGCGATCTAAAGACAGCGAGGTACCGTAGCGGTAATAGTCACATAGGCCAGTCAGAGGTGACCGCTCATGATGGAACAGGAGTCGCCCGCCGGCCGCTGGGATCGAACCAGCGACGTTTGAAACGTGAAGCTAGCGCTTTACAAATTGCGCTTACATTTCGATAGTCATTAACAGTCGGCCATAGGACCCCTCTGATAACAACTATCAATTTGCCTTCTTGCTTGGGTGGAAACAGTGTTTGCGGTTATCAATAAGCATATTTATGTATTAGATTTATTATTAGTTTTAAATTAGGGATAAAAAATCACAAATTAAAACGTCCAATAATTATCAATTTTTGGAATAACTTTATATATCATTATTTAAATTTATTTTGTGAAAATTCAAAACTAGATGGTTAATGGTTTTCTGGCCAAAAGACATTCTAGATTGATTTTCATTTAATCATAAACTGAAAATTCAAAAAGTAGATGTTTAATGGTTTTCTGGCCAAAAGACATTCTAGATTGATTTTCATTTAAACATAAACTGAAAGGGAATACAATGTTGTTTATTAACAACACTTTTCACTATACATAACAAAATTTATAAAGTGCCAGGAAGACTAACCACCACGAGTAAAACTAATCAACAACTACTAATATTTATACAAACAAACTACTAACTAAAAAAACCCCATGTTGTTAGAAAATTAAACAATCGTGCACTACTAAATACATATATACGAGAATGTTTAGACAGAGCGGTACCAACTCTGTACTAAACACTCTTCAATGGTCAGCTCAACCACACCAGCTAGCTAGACTGCTGAGATTAAGACTGACAACCACCTATGCTTTGACCAGGCTTTTATAGCATAGGGTGGGGGAAAAAGGTGGGGAGGGAGGCTTCATTGCAAGTATAAAACCGTTTGCTGAACTCGGAAATATTCTATGTTCGGTATTGAGGTCAAGGTCAACCTAAATGGTTTGCAAAATAATAGGGAACTTTTAATTCCCTATTATTTTGCTTTGGAGGGTGCCTCTAGAAGCCTAAGTGTTTAGCATGTGTGTGTGTATCAAATCGATCAAATATTGATCGATTTAATGTAATACTTATCACTAGATCTTTAAAAAAGCTTATATAGTTCTAACTTAGATGATGATTTCCACTCAACAGAAACGCGATAGATATGCTCTCTGTTTAGTGGAACCAACTCAACTATTATATGCAATATAAGCCCTCTCGCCTCAAATGTTAATATATCGAGAAAACTGCTAGACAAAACAAGTCGTTCATTTATCGAATACATGCTTACACACTGGCGATCCATGGTGAAGTGTTTTTCAAGCGGTGTATCTGAGATATATATTGGACTACCTCCCCCTCTACTTACATTAGAGGGGCTAGTCAATTATCAAAATGTATCTGTTTCGTAAGCAGGTCAATGACAACATATGTCGCCTTAAAATACACCAGTATAGCGACGGTGTTTTAACTCAACAATAACAAGAAAAACAACAACAAAAAACTAACGCCGTGTCAGCTTTTGATCACAAAAAATACTAAAATGTACCATTATAGGACACAACACAAACACAATGCCTATAAAACAATGTAAACTCAAAACAATGCCAGCCTTTTTAAACACAACAAAAATACAACAAGTCCACCGTTGACACACGATATTTCAGGTTTAAACTACAATAAATATGGAAAAATAGCGATTTCACCAAATACGCGTTTAGAGACAATGTAGAACAACACTATACCTACCTTAAGACATAACTACAAAAAAGCCAAGTGAAAAATTAAATACACCGAGTTAGTAAACACGAAATCCCTAACAGCAAGTCCAGTACACTAGCCTTAGAGAGCTGAGATACTGAGACTGCTAGAGAGCTTAATCAACTCTACTCCTATATAGCCACAAGTTGCAGTGCTCATAACACGACCAATTAAGCCAGCAGGCGCCGTTTTGGTGCAACAGCTGCCGTAACAATAATTACTAGTTGCAGTGTAGGAACAGGCGTCCATATGATGCAATGTCAGATTAATGCAGCTGCGCCAGCTGCACCTTAATTAGGACTTTCACCGATCCAATGCCCCACGCCCTTCTTATGCAACGGGCCATTCCACTTCTAGCTTCTCAACATGAAAGTATCCATCCCCTTGTCCAAAATTCTTCCCATTATAATAAATCTACCTAAAACCAAATTCAAACGATCGGAATCATTGAAACACAAAATTAAACAAACACCGAAGGACGAAGAAATTGAAGAGATATTAAAAGAAATGACTTTTTTCCTCTTTTCCCTCTCCCGAGTACCTATCCTTCGATATACCTCGGACTTGTTTCTTTTCCTTCTATTTTCTCTTTTTATCTCTCTCTGTCTCGGGGCTTTCCTTCAATGTTTTTCTTATTGCTACTTATTCTATCTTTTTCTTTGGACTTCCCTTCTCTTCCACCTTTCCTCCTACTTTCTCATTCTCCTTAAACCTAAACTAACCTAACCGTTTTCTTCCGTTGCCAGCTTGCAATTGCCGCCGGGGGACCCACGGTGAACAGGTCCACTGGATGTTGGTTTTTATGGTCTAGTCGGGTGTTCAAATCTTCACCGGTATATTTGTCATGTTCGGGGGTAAAAGTCATCTTCGGCAGCCAGGACTCAGACGTTTCTTCTTTCGTAGATCAGCTTCCAAGTTTCCATCAGAAGGGAGAATGCCTCAGGATGTCGAATCGCCACACTGAAGTTCCATGGCCTCTGGATGTCCACTCCTAGCAGTTGTTCTAGGAGTCTGTCTCGAATGTCCTCGTGGGCCTCGCAATCCAGGATGGCGTGATGTGGCTCGTCGATGTCCGCACAGTCTTCACAATTCGGAGCATCCCTCCTCTTGAATCTGTAGAGATAAGATCCGAAGGCTCCATGACCGGTGAGGACCTGTAGCTTGACGTGATCGATGTTGTTGAGATGAGTCATCAGGTTCCTCTCTTCAATGCTGGGCAGAAGTTGATATGTGAACCTACCCGTGGTCGCCTCGTCCCACTCTGTCTGCCAAGACTCGGTATACCTTTCCTGGATATCCTTCTTTGACTCCGGAATTATACTCTTCTTGGATCTCCAGATGTCAAAGTTCATATTTAGCTTCAGGTGAATCGGCATTGTCCTGGTAATGGCGCATAAGGCTTGAAGTGATTTTGTTCTATACACCCCACTAACGTTTATCAGAACTCTCCGTTGTGCCTCCCTGATTTTGGGCATTACATGGCTGTGTTGTAGCCTGTGCCTCCAAACTCTAAAGGCGTAGCCTACAATCGGGACAAATACTGTCTTATATAACAACAGGAGTTGATTTGATTTCACACCATACTTGAGCTTGATCATTCCTGTTATTTTGGCGAACAGGACCCTCGACTTTTCGGCAAATGCCTTGACATGCGGTAGAAATGTCATGCCTGAATCTAGAATGATTCCTAGGTATGGGGCTTGCCCAACGAATCGAATAGCCTTTCCATTTAGGCGGATCAAGGGCGGTCTTGCAGTTAGTTTTCCTTTGAGGAGTACGCCTTTGGTCTTCTCAACTGCTATGGTCATTTTAGCTCTTGTTGCCCAGTGCTCTATGGTGTTACAGACTGCCTCTCCTTTCGCCTCTAGGTCTCTTCTGGAGTTGCCCCTGATGACAAAGGCAACGTCATCGGCAAACGCTACTGGAATAATGTTTTCTGGCCAGTTGCTGTTGAGGAGCTGGTCAAAGGTAATGTTCCACAAGATTGGTCCCAAAACCGAACCCTGTGGATAGCCCTTTGTCATTTCTCTAACTATCTGGTCCCCGTCGTGTTCAAGCGTGACTGACCTTTGGTCCAGGTAGGAGATCATGATATTAAAAAGCTGGTGCGGGATGTTGATGCTTCTGAGGCACTCAAAAACTGTAGGCCACCATACCGAGTCAGATGCTCCTTTAATATCCACTAAAATCACGGCAGCATACTTCTGGTCAGTTTCCAGGGCTGATGTCTTCACCTTGTCAATCGCCTCAATTGTTCCTCGGCCTTCCCGTAACCCGAATTGGTTATCGCTGAGTGAATTATTTGATCTCAAATGCTCCTTGAGCCTATTGGCAATCAGTCTCTCTAATATCTTTCCTATTACAGGGAGTATTATGGGTCTATATGACCCAGGGTTTGACCAGTCTCGGTCCCCTCCTTTCCTGAAAACTGAAAGTCTGGCTGCCTTCCATCTTCTGGGATAAACACCAAAAGACCAGCATGAATTGAAAAGTGTCAATAATGCATGCCTATTCTGTATGTCAAGGTTTTTGTATATTTCTGCTGGCAGGTTATCCATCCCTACGGCTTTGTTGTTCCTAGCGTTATTTAAAGCATGTGCTAATTCTGCTTGTGTGAATTGCATTTCAAGGTTCTGGCTTACCTGTTCTAGCATGATAGCTCTAAGTCTTGCATGATCCTCATTTTCATCTTGCATGCTGTCCTCTGGCACCAACGTGTCCAACAATAGCTGTATCGTCTCCATGTTTGTTGCCGTGTCATGCCCATTCTTCTTTAACGTTGTAAAGACTTCCTTTGCCTTCACTTTCCCTGCTCCAAGCTTATAAGCCAGACTATAAGGGTCCATGTTGGTTGTATCTTTGACAAAGTGCTGCCAACTTGCCTTCTTTGCTTCCTTGATCATGTTTTTATATGAGCTATTTTCTCTTCTGTACCTGGCTAGTAAGACCAATTTGATCCTGCACTCACAACATCTTTGGAATGCTCTTCTTGATCTGGCGACTCTCGCCCTTTTGGTTGTCAATTTTTGCGTCCACCAAGGTACAGATCTGGCTCTCTCCCGTCTCCTAGGAATATTCCTGTTGCAAGCTCTTTGCAAGATTTCCTCTGTTTGCCGTGCTCCGTCCTCCAAATCAATCAAGCCTGCCTCTAGATTTTTCCACCAGTCTGCCAAGTACTGGGTGCAGTTCTTCATTAATTTCCTCGTATCTGGCTCTCCTTAGGTTATACCTTCCTGAAACTTGAGATGATCTATGCTGATCAAGAGTAATCTCAAAGGTAATTAGTCTGTGATCGCTAAAACTGGCACCATCATGCACAGCCCAATTGTAAATTCTCTCAGCTTTGTTCCTCGTACACAGAGTAATGTCTATGTTGGTACCACTGTTGTGGGCAGGTGGCTCACCTAGTTTTTTCAGCACAATCAGATTATTTTGCATCATAAAATTATTGAATTCTTCTCCTCTTTCATCTTCCTGTTTAGAATGCCACAAAAGAGAGTGAGCATTTGCATCCAATCCGATGATTATCATTGTTGCTCTGATGTTGCGCACAATATGATTCAGATGTTCAATATATGGAACAATGGAATGACAAAACTAGAAGTATGCAGAGATTATTGCCAGAGTCCCTATTTCTGTCTTGATTTGGATTGTCGTAAAATGGCTAGTTTTGAATTGCAACATTTCCAGTGGGTTATTCTTAGGCTTAGAAACAATGACCACCATTGGCCGTTGACCGTCAGTGTTGTTGCCAATAACTTGGTTAGAAACAGACATACCAAAACCTCTGACCGATCCTCCCACGCTGTAAGGTTCTTGTCCAAGTAGGAAATCTATGTCATGGTCCAAAAGAATTTTCCTTGCCTCAGATGTTGCCTTGGAAGAGGTCTGCATATTTAACTGAGCGAGAATAATCTTTCCTCTTCTTTGCATGGTTTGCATGTTCTGCACGATTTCTTCTTATTGTCCTGTTCTTTCTCCTTGCATGGTTATTGCTTGATGCATGTCTTTCCCTTTTAGCATTTTTTGACCTATGTTTTCTCTTTCATCTTTATGAAAGTTTTTGCTTGTGGCAACATGTCTGATGCCTGTCTTGTCATGTTTAGTTGTCTTTTTTCATTCTGTTCATTAATAGTTCTGAGTCTTTGACTTCTTAAGTTACAGGCCATAATCGGTTTGATTCATTATTCGGTTCTTTTCCATTATAAAAGTAGGACACTTGTCAAAAGTCACACTATGTTTGGCATTAATTTTACGTCTGGTACAGTTTGCACGTTGTTGCGGCTGATGCTTCTGTGGACACTCCGCTCTGAAATGTCCCTCTTTTGCACAGTGACTGCATGTATCGGTCTTTGCTGTGCATTCCCTAGCCAAATGGCCGTTTAGCTGACATTTGTAACATCTACTGATAATTACATAATCTGTGGCTTTACATGAACGCGATCCCAGGTATATTCGTCCGTTTGTTGCCATCACCGCTTTTCTCAATTCCGGATCAACCTCTACTACCCATTGCACTGCTTCCTGGGCTCTGGGTCCAATCTTCATTACCAACTTGAATTTCTCCTTGAACTCACTCTGGCTCATGTGGCTGAAATTTTGCTAAAAGAAATGACTATTCCAAACGAATTGGTAGAACCTATTCACCTCAAGAAAATTAAATTCAAACAACTCAAGAAAAATGTAGAATTACAAGTTATTGCGATTGAACAGAATGGAACACTAACTATTCAAGATGGGGACCACCACATCCGGGTAACTCTTCCTAGATGTATTCCACGGCCACCAATAACTTCCTTCAAACAAAATTTGTATGTAATTAGATCTAAGATTATTATATAGAAAATAAAATAACCCCCCCCCCAAAAAAAACACAAATGTTTTGACATGGTTTTTCCATGAACGCACATATTCCCTAAAACTTCTGCGACATTTCTAAAATATTTTCCAAACTAACTATGTCAGCTTTAATATTATATGTTTTCACATCAAAATAATAACTATTGTACATTATCAACAATTTAAAAACGAGGCATGATTGTCAGAATAATATTTGTCAAGATACGATGCAGGAAATTGCTAACAATAATCACATCGTAATTACTGACTCGGCGATAACCTATAATTACTATGCAGCTGCAATGAAGCACAACGCGCCGAGCACCGGTGCCCGTCATTAAACTTAATGATAATGTGCCGCGGCGCGGCGGCGGGCAGACACATGAGACACGCCCCGCAATTAGCGCCGTCAATTTAATGATCTCACAACAGTCGCTTTCTCTTCGCGAATACCGACACTCACCAGTATAAACTTCAAGTACCACAATTTATATTTTCGATTTCATTTTCTTCCCGATAAATGTTAGTTTTTTAAAAATAAGTTTTGAACGACCTTGAACTTATTGATCTCCCACAACTCATCACATCACCACCTACGTCATCCACTACGTCACTAATACCATCACAATGACGTCACCAACAACAATCGCGTGACCGGAAGCAATTATGGCCCAAAACCGAACTTCTTCCACTACTCTCATGGGTTTCCATGTATTGACAAAATAAAAACCAAATAAGTTAAAAGTACTGTTATAACTATTTATCGATTTCCAGCTCCTATACATGTTTTACTGTACTTATATCAATTGAATACTACACATTGAGTATTCAGTAGACACGATACGATTTGAAAATTGAGCTCATAAAATGAGGCTTTATAGAGAATTAGGTGGAGTAAAAAGATATTTTTGGAAAAAATATTAAAAAATAATATTTTTGTGAGAATTGGTACTTGGATATTTAGATAAGAGCACCTGGTGGACCGAGCCTTGCTCGGTGTTATCACCGGTCTGACACTTAAATGGAGCCAAGTGGTAAGCTTATTGGAGCGCGTTAGTTCGAAGCACTTTAGTTAGATGTCGTTGTAAAAACATGGATTTCTTCTTCTTCACTGAATCAGCCAATCAAAACCACGGTAACGATCTGCTAACGTCCTATTCCGTTTCCCCTGATTTTTGTCACGACGCGACGTGTACACAACCAAAACGAGTTGGAATTAATTATTTGAGTGTGGAAAAATACCTAAAGTATTTTTGCCACTAGTGTAAGTTGTTTCGCGAAATACTGTACTGCGTGATTAATTTGTGCTTAAAGCTATCGATAGAAAATAAATACGTAGATGTTTACATAAAAGCACTTAATAAAAGTTAACTAAATTAATTTTTATTAAGTGCTTTTATGTAAAAATCTACGTATTTATTTTCTATCAATCGCTTTAAGCACAATATGAATCACTCAGTACAGTACGGTATTTCGCGAAGCAACTTGCACTAGCGGCAAACGTACTTAATCAATTCAATCTAAACAAATCGGTAAAGTCATTAAAATTGAAAGTCTAGCAAACAAAAGAAGAAAACGAAAATATAAACAAAGCAGACGACGACGATCGATATGTCGCATCGACGACGATCGATATATCGCATCGACGACCATCGATATATCGCATCGATCTTTTTAGTTCGTAGCACTTTTATCAGACAGCGCTACTATTCCCTTACCACCGAGTTAACATGGGAGTGCCACTCTTTACGAAGTTCATTATTACTCTATGGTGTTATTTCATGTTTACCAGTTCATCCAAAAAGTATAAAATATTTCAATGTCATAAAATTGATAAATAGAAACCTTTTTTATTGCTCCATGGACTCTTCATCCCACTTGCTGTATTTTCCCTTGATGGCTGTAGATTCCGAACAGCTGTTATGATTACTTCATTTGTTTACACTTTCCTTGTTTATTTTCGTTGCTATCAACCCATAAGGCCAATGTTAAAATTTTTCAACTTTAAAATTCGATTTTTTACGTTATTAGATTTTCTCTCGCCAAGTAATCTGCATAAAAGACGTTTTTGAGTCATAAATTACTTGTTTACAGATTTTGAATGAAATCCTCGGAGCCGTTTTTGAGATAATTGTGCAAGCACGCAAGCAAGCAAGCAAGCATACAAGCACGATAACATTACTCATATAAGAGTAGGCTATAGGATATGATTTCGACTGATTATGAAATGAAAATAATATAATTAATGTACAGCTCAAACAATTGAAAAACTTTCACGCAAGTTATTAAGAACGACAACTTACAAAACAAAAACATATTAGGCCTTCTTGCCAGCATTGGGAAGTATTGGACTACGACTACAGTGAACCGGTCTTCAAATTTGGCTGTCAAAATAAAAATAAACTTATCTACTGAATAACGGCGAGGGGGCCCTGAGAGCAGAGAATGTCGCATGCTTAGTATTGGTGTATAATCATAAGTTTAGAATGGCAGGGTTTTCCACCATTGGATATAAGTTTATAAATTGTTAAAAAGTAACGAGCAGAGCATGTCCCCGAGCTATTCCCAAATTATAAACTTATAATTTAATAAAGTGTAAATATATATTTGGCGTGTTCTTATGTAGGCTATTTTATTAGTAAATTGATTTCATGTTCATATAATAAAAATTAAACATTTTTAAACATTTCATTTTGTCTAATATTACAGGTAAACGAATACATTGTATCGTCCTATTATTGTATTGTCCTATTATACATGTCGATAACAGCCAATTGGCTGCCAACATACACGTCCCATGAAGTTTTCACTTTTTACATCAAGATATGCAGTCTACATATTTCCAAGGTCGTTGGGTGAAACCCAAGATGGCTATTACGTCTGATTGGTCTTCTACGGGGTTGTTTAATCAGCCCTTATGTTTGACCGGGTCATCGACGCACCTCTATGGCCCCCATTATTGCTTTAGTTGACCCTAAAATGTCACAATGCTGCCTGCCCTCTTCCCCATTCGACTTTCTTTATATTCCCAATTTAATTTTTACCGTATGTAGGGCTTATTGGTGGATTTCTAATTACATTCCGTTTAATAACTTTTTCAAGAATATAAGATTAGCTAAGGACATTATACAAAATACCCCCGTTGCAGCAGACCTGCATACTCAGCGAATTTCAAATGCAAAAGATAATATTTCAATCGAACATTTTTTTTCGATTTTACCTGTTGACATGTTTATGTAAGCTCTTTAAGAACAACATGAGGAATGAGTATGCAGGTTTGCTGCAACAGGTACGTTAAAACTGATGGTTTTGATTCAATATTTAGAAATTTTAACTAAAAGAATCCATACCAAGTTTTATCAAGATATGTCTAGAAATAAGGAAGATATAGATTTTTTTTATTTACCGTAAGGATAACACGGGGAATAAGTTTACAGGTTTGCTGCAACGAAAATGGAAAATTTCGGGTGTTTTAGGGTAACATACATTAGATATAATCTAGATGAAGCCATAAACAATGTTTTAATAAGATATATTGAGAAATAAGCAAGATAGGGAGTATTTGACTTATTTCTCATAAGTCAACATTGGGACTACATATACTGTGTTTACCACTTTCAATATCTTAGTAACCAATGGACATAGAGCAATGATTCAAAATACTTAATTATTTGTTTTTACGAGTTGAATCAATGGTGTTATGAAAGTTGGATTATTTGTTTCCTATGTAAAAAAACTCAAAAAACCCTTTTTTTGGGTGTTTATCCCCCTTTACCCCCATTACGATGGTCCGATTGGGCTGGTTTTGGTTTACGAACTCGTCCGAGTAATTATCCCTTTACACGTCTGTACCAACTTTTATTATCATAGAACCATATTTACAGATTATTATAGTATTATTATATATATTGTATATATACAGGGTGTTTTTTTAAACGCAATCCAAAACATTATTCTATTAATAATGTTATTTGTTAACATTAATAATAAATAATTTTAATAAGGTTATTTTAACATTATTCTATTAAATAACCTTGGGGGAAGGGTTATTTCCCCCAAGGATCCCCGGATTTGACTCCAACACAATATTTTCTTTGGGAATACAAAAATAGTAAGGCCAACGAAAACAATTCACAGGATATTCCGCTCTTCAAAACAAACATAACAAATTTAATGCGAGAAATTCAAAGAGTTACCTTCCAACACGTGTTCGGGAATTTGATGGAGAGAGCACAACTTCATACAAATGCCAACGGCGGATTATTTGAACACATAATGTAAACTAAATGTGATCAAACTTAAATAATAGCTTGTATAAAATGTAAAGATTAAGAAAACAATACTCATTTCATATTTATATTGCATTATTCATTCTTAAAAATGGGTTGCGTTTTAAAAACACCCTGTATATTCGAACGAATGGTGTTTTTTGCTTCTGGGCCCCAAAATGAAAATTTATTATGGTCTTAGGCTCAGGTCTTCCCATGAGACCAATACGGTAATAGCTTATTCCTAAAAGGAAATTCCGTCAACGAAAAGAGTGTAACAGACATAAATAAGTTCATCTTAATTTCCCAAGTTTTTAACTCACGTAAAGGGACCGTAAGGGTAATTAGTATTTTCTATTGGATATAAATCATAGGACATGGATATTTACTTGTAACCGATTGGCAAAATGTTTGCTATGCTTTTATCCTATGCTGTCTTTATTCTAGTAATGGTAAACTTACACGTTTCAAATTAACGAAGTCTTGTGATTTGAATTGGCAGTATTAAGCCTAGACACGAAATGTAGTACATCAAGATGCACGATTGCATGTCGTGTGAAATAACAATAGTTGTTTAATTATTGTACTATAATGACACAAGAAATGAGATTGTAAAAAACGGAAGTCGACTGAATTGTATAGATTTGCATGATTTCAAACTCTTAATTGTCGAACTCTTAATCAAGTAGAGTTCAATGCCACAAACCGCATCTCAAAATGTTAATTCATTACAAAATGGCGGCTGATCAAAAATCTAAAGGAAATACACAGTGTTCGCTTAAAGATTGTTTAAAAAAATTTTACAGACTATGTCTGAAGGATCTGAACTCCGGAATTGTATGTCAGAACTAAAAACCTATTTTTCAGGGTGCCGTAGTGGTTATTACCTCCAAGGGGGGATGGCCCACAAGGAGTCGGTGCAAAATCTTTAATGTAAGCATAGATTGATATGCACATAATTTTAAAGAGCTAATCAAGTAGAGTTCAATGCCACAAACCGCACTTCAAAAGGTTCATCTATATATATAAAAGCCAAAACCCATTGACTGACTGACTGACTGACTGACTGACTGATCACAGTTTCTCAAAAACTATAAGGCTTAGAGCGATGAAACTTGGCACAAGTATTCTTTACAGGCTTTAGATGCGTACTAAGAAAGGATTTTGCAATATTTTCTCTCAAAAGGCTTGAATATGGTATATTATGAAATTCAAAATGGCGGCCAGATTTAGCTTTCATAGCTTATTTTCTGATAAACTACAAGACCTTGGGCCATGAAACTTGACACAAATGTTCTTTATAGGCACTAGATCCGAATAAAGAAAGGTTTTTAAAATATTCTCTCTCAGATGACTCAGAAAAGGAGTTAATTATAAAATTCAAAATGGCGGCGATTTCAGTTTTAGCGAATTTCACCTATAGGGAAGAAGCTATTACCGTAGGTCTCATGGTAAGA
Source organism: Flexamia atlantica (assembly GCA_035578135.1). Classification (NCBI taxonomy): domain Eukaryota; kingdom Metazoa; phylum Arthropoda; class Insecta; order Hemiptera; family Cicadellidae; genus Flexamia; species Flexamia atlantica. The sequence goes on along the minus strand of JAQJVK010000017.1, from coordinate 9,880,825 downwards.
CCTAAGCCCCAGACCATGATAACTTTTCGTTTTGTAGCCCCCAGAAGCAAAAAACACCATTCGTTCGAATTTATATATATATATATACATCTATATATATATATCTATAGATATATATATATATATATCTATATATATATATATATATGTGTGTGTGTGTGTGTGTGTGTGTGTCTGTTAGCACGATAGAGGCCGTAAAAATGGTCCGATCTTGATGAAATTTGGTACAGACATGTAAAGTGGTAATCGATTGGACGAGTTCGTGAACCAGCCCAATCGGACAACCGGAAAGGGGGGTAAAGGGGGATAAACCCCCTCAAAAATGGGTTTTTTGAGCTTTTTACATAAAAAAATAAAATTTATCAAATTTTTGTTGGCACCATTGAATTCAGCTCAAAAAAATAATCAATTTAGTACCTTGAATCACTGCTCTATGTCCATTGGTTACCGAGATATTGAAAGTGGTAAACACAGTACGTTGTCCCAATGTACACCTTATGGGAAATAAGTAAAATTCTATATCTCGGTCATTTCTCAACATATCTTGATAAAACTTGGTAAATGGCTTCTTCTAGTTCAGATCTACTAAATATTGAATTAAAAACAACCAGTTTAAACATACCTGTAGCAGCAAACCTGCATACTCATTCCCCATGTTAATCTTATGGAGCTTACAAAAACATGTAAAATCTTGCTATGTTAGATTAAAATATATTGTTTTGGATTTTAAATTCGCTGAGTATGCAGGTCTGCTGCAACGGGGGTATTTAAAACTATGGATGGAAGGCCTATACAATATTTTCAGGGGATAGAAAAGGTACGATATCAGTAGTGGCAAAGTGGCGTTTTTGGGCCAAAACGCATAAATCAAAAGTGACAGCTACATCCGGTAGGTGACGTCAGAGGCTGTGACGTAGCTGTGACGTGTAGGGGTGGGCATTTAAAGTTTAAATGAGTGGAAATGGGTCAAGGTCAGCTGTGGATGTTTTTAAAAAGATCTTGCATTTTCGGAAGATCCGAAAATGCAAGATATTTCATTTGTTTTCTTTTTTACAAACTGTTTCTTAATTGTTGGTTTGTTGATTTTCATTTCTGTTAAAATACCATGTGAAAATGGAATCGATAAGTTAACAAGAAAATATCCTGCTACAAAGTATCCAAATAAAGATGCAATTACATAAACATAAACTTTAAAATATAGCGAATGTTCTTCCTCTTTATCTGTTAGCATTTCATGAACAAGGTAACCAAAATTGTAACCACATAAAAATGAAAGTAGGCAAATAACAAATTTCGACGGGTTCACCAAAACCAAGTTGTAAAGTCGTGAATTTCTTTCTTCTTCCATTGTTGAATTTTTAGTCGAAACCAATTAATGATAACATCATTGCTTACGCATCAGAACTAACAGTTGATGAAATTTCATTTACTTGTATACTTGTAGTAGTTTCATTTGTAGTAGGTAATTGTTCGGAAGTTGGTGGAGATGTAGAAGAAACAGTATTATCTTGAAGCTCAGAGTCCATGTGTGCTCGGGTGAAGAGCTGAAGCTTTAATGACGTGTGGTAGCCTTGTCCTAATCCGTGTCAGCAGTTGTTAGTGGTGGGGGGTCGACCGAAATGTAGATGGAATCATAATTCTCTGGAGGATGTACTAAAATTTGTTGTATAGGATCCGCATCAATAGTGAAACTTTGCGTTTCAATGCAAAGTCCATCTTTAATAAAAGAAACATATAAAACAGAACTCATGTTTATTTAGATATTTACTGTGCAAGTCGTACCGGTAAACTGATGTGTTGGTAGTGGCTCAGCGACCTCCGTCGACATGGCATGTGAGGACGGAACATCTGCCTTCCCCCACCACCATAAAAGACTCCTCGCAATTTTTAGATATGTGGTGTTAGTTCTAATTTAGGTGTTGTAGGGTCAACATCTCAGTGCTAAACAAATGTTCTTAACATTTGGCTTAAAAATATTGTTTTGAAATATTTATTTAACTTTGTACAAGTTACAATATTTTTAAAGATGCTACTTTGTTATATTACCTTAATACTTAGTTAAAATATTTAGTTAAAGAAATGGAAACTAAACTACAGTTGCGATTAAAATAGAAACATGGTTTCTTAACATTTGGCAAAAAAAATATTTGTAACAAAATATCGTAAGAAAATTTTTACAACATATTTGAATTAATATGTTTGCAAACCCTATCATGCGAGTTTTAAAAGATAAACGAAAAAGGTTTAATAAAACCAACGAGACCGAGTGGGCTGGGTTTGACCTCGCATGCTTTCGCTTGTTGCCGACCAGTTAGCAATACAACTGGTCGACCTTGCGCCACACTTTCGCTTGTGGCCGGCCGGCCAGTCTCCAATACAGGTCGTCGTCCTTGTTGCATCACCCGGCACACCAGTCCTTGATTGCTTAACACACTCTACACTCTACACTCGACAAGTTATTCTTTCCTTTGCCACCGTCCTAAAACCACCTACATCAATTTCACTATGAACCGCTCCGAGTATACCACGATTTGGTATAACTGGTTTTCCTATCTTCAACTGCTTGGGGTACGAATTATTCAATCGAATAACAATCGTGATTGGTATGATGTTACAACCACTATTGCTCGAAAACCTTTTCAGAAAGTTGGAAAGAACATTCTTACCGGCATCAAAATTACCACCGAACCACCTCTTTCACCTGTATCTTCAAACGTACCCCAGCAAAAATTTCATCGAAAAAAACTAAAACATAACCGAAAATATGAAATCTTTAGACATTTATCTTCTTCTATTTACATTTTTAACTCAGAAAAAAACAAAATTTATGTCATTGACATACCAAAAAAAATTCCTATTCCCCTTAACCCTCGACACTTGAAAATAAACAAAAAAGGTGCCAAGTTGGAAATAAATTTTACCGAGTAAAACCTTTTCCCACCTCCAAAGTCCACCCTGGTGGCAAAATCGGCCCTTCTAAGGGCCACCCTAAGACTTTCAAATTTAGGCTTTCGCTAAAGCCTCAACCCTTGGTGACTAACAAGGGGTCCATGTACCTCTAAGTCCCAAAGGGGTAAGTTAAAGGGGTGGTTTGCGAAAGCCCCCCGCTATTGACTCAACCTTTGGGACTTAGAGGTATGTAAACCGCTTGATAGTCACCAAGGGTTGAGGCTTTAGCGTCCAACCCTTTGGGACTTAGAGGTACACGGACCTCTTGTTAGTCACCAAGGGTTGAGGCTTTAGCGAAAGCCCCTCCGCTATTGACTCAACCTTTGGGACTTAGAGGTACATGGACCCCTTGTTAGTCACCAAGGGTTGAGGCTTTAGCGAAAGCCTAAATTTGAAAGTCTTAGGGTGGCCCTTAGAAGGGCCGATTTTGCCACCAGGGTGGACTTTGTCTGAGGAGGGGAAGGAAGAAAAGGGTTTAATTTGTGATATTTATTTTCAATCGTTCACCCTGCGCTGTTACAATCAGGAATTTTGGATTTGATGGGATGTTTATTCTTTTTGTTTTTGGTGTGGTAAGTACATAAATTTTCGTCCTCTCCTCATTGTAAACATAAATTTTGTTTTCTTCAATTTTGTAGATTGTATATTTTGGTTTTTCTTCAATTATTTCAGTCTTATGTTCTTTACTGGTGCGGGATGAATTGGTTGGGGGGTGGGGGTTTCTCTCATTGTTGGTGCGGGTTGAATTGGTTGAGGGGTAGAAGAAGGCTGCATTTAAAACAAATCCATCCAATTTTCATCTAACACATCGTCAAAAATTGGGGCCGGAGGAATTTCTTCAATTGTGGAGGTTTCTACAACTGGTGTGGGATTATTAAATAATTGGGGTTGATCTTCTTCACTAACAGCATCAGCTATTATGTCATTAATGGAGGAGAGGACGGGAGCAGTTGGTTTTTCCAGAAGAAAATCAGTAGTAATAGAAGACAGGTTAATCGATACGGGAATAGTAGTAGGTTTCTGCTGCGGAGGTTTCTGCAGCAGACCCAGGAGAATGGGGGTGGATGAAGAAGATGCTGAAGAGTCCATAGTTATATGAAAAGAATAATAAAATGGAAAAATGGATAAAATAATAAAATAGGAAAAATGGATAAAAACGTGGGAATGGTTAGTAACAGCGATGGTGGCGAGTGGCAGAATGACACAAGGCGGGCGAATGGGGTTATTATAGGCAGAAGACACAACAACCTTCTAGTCAAGGTAGTGAAAGCTGAGGCTAGCGACCAGGTCCAAGTAGGCCAGACGAAGTTGTGAGAGCGGTGGCTAGTGACCCGGCCAAGGCTACCGGCCCCGGCAGAGCGACACGTTGACCTACTAGTCAGGGCTCGACTAGCGAGGTCGAGTCTCGAGCTCGCTAATACAACGGCCCCGCGGAACGTTTCACTTCAGCATTATGGTAGAGGTGTAACTGGTGTGCTTACGTGCACGGTTATGCCTAACGTAATGTTCGCCATGGTGTGTGGGTGAGCTTATGTTCAGCATACACCGCGTTCGGCTATTGTGGAGAGGCGCCCTTCTATAATAGTCGGCCGCAATGGCAATCCAATTACCTTTCCATTTCCTGCGTGGTTTAATTGTCAGGGTTAATATTACGGTGAGGTGTGTGAGATTGCCTACGTGATGATCACACCGTAACTGTAATATTAAGTTAGGTGTAATATTATAGCGAGGTGTGTAAGATTGCCTACGTGATGATCACACCGTAACTGTAATATTACATAGTATAAGATAGAATAGGGGGAACGTTAGGTAGGGGTTAAGATATGATAGGGCCGTGAGGTGTGTGAGATTGCTTACGTGATGATCACACCGTAACCGCATGCATGATAGCATTTAAGGGGTAGCATAAGTTATAATAAAGTAGTATAGAAGTAAAGTAGTAGAATAAGGTAGGGACCCCACGCTTCCCCACCCCCCTTTTTATAATTTTTAAATGACCTTGACCTACTTTTGGTTGTTCTACTTTCGGACTTAGAATTATTTTAAATGACCTACTTTTTAGACTTAGATATTTTTATTTTAAAAGACTTACTTTTTAGACTTATATATTGATTTAAAAAACCTACTTTTTAGACTTAGATATTTTGTAAAAGTTTTAAATAACCTAAGATTTTAGTTTTGTGTTGTATCTTTTATTAAATTATTATTATTTTTAACATTTGGGTTTTTGTAAATGTTTTAATTCCTGTTGAAGGTGAGTTTAGTTTTCGCGTTGGTTATTAATATTTAGGTGTTTGTTAAAGCCTCAACCCTTGGTGACTAACAGAGTTCCAAAGGGGTTGGGGGGTCGTTTTTTTAAACACCCCCCCGGCAAATGGGGAGCCCCCCCGGCAAAATGGGGACCCCCACCCCCCCCGGCAAATGGGGAGCCCCCCCAGCAAAATGGGACCCCCCCGGTAAAATGGAACCCCCCTGGAAAAATGGGACCCCCCCGGCAAAGCCCCCCGGCAAAATGGGGACCCCCCGGCAAATGGGGAGCCCCCCCCGGCAAATGGGTAGCCCCCCCGGCAAAATGGGGACCCCCCCGGCAAAATGGGGACCCCCCGGCAAATGGGGAGCCCCCCCGGCAAAATGGGACCCCCCGGCAAATGGGGAGCCCCCCGGCAAAATGGGACCCCCCCGGCAAATGGGGATCCCCCCCGGCAAAATGGGGAGCCCCCCTGGCAAAATGGGGACCCCCCCGGCAAATGGGGACCCCCCCGGCAAATGGGGAGCCCCCCCGGCAAATGGGGAGCCCCCCCGACAAATGGGGAGCCCCCCAGCAAAATGGGACCCCCCGGCAAAATGGAACCCCCCCCGGAAAAATGGGACCCCCCCGGCAAATGGGGAGCCCCCCGGCAAAATGGGGACCCCCCCGGCAAATGGGGAGCCCCCCGGCAAATGGGTAGCCCCCCCGGAAAAATGGGGACCCCCCGGCAAAATGGGGACCCCCCCCGGCAAATGGGGAGCCCCCCCCCGGCAAAACGGGACCCCCCCGGCAAATGGGGAGCCCCCCCGGGTAAATGGGACCCCCCCGGCAAACGAGGAGCCCCCCCGGCAAAATGGGGAGCCCCCCGGCAAAATGGGGACCCCCCCGGCAAATGGGGAGCCCCCCGGCAAATGGGGAGCCCCCCCGGCAAATTGGGAGCCCCCCCCCCGGCAAAATGGGGACCCCCCCTTCCAATTTGCCGGGGGGCCCCCCACTTGATCTCGTCGCCTTTCAACTTTGGAGCTGCGTCGACGTACACGGTGGCAGTGGATATAACAAAAATGCTCTAAATATATCGTGCGGGTACTCAAATTACGCGGAATTAAAAGACAAACAAAAAAGGTCCAGTAACATTTTTCGATATAACCAACGGTGTAAAAGTTATAACGTAAAAACTTAAAAAAATGTGCATTTTCTATTATTTTTTACTTAATATGTTTCTAAACTATAATAATTAGGTCAAGGTCATTTAACTTTAAGCGGAAAAAAGAGAGGAACAGTGTTATTAATTAACACTGTTCCTCTCTTTTTTCCTAAAAGGCAGGGGAAGAAGTTCCGTTAATGTCTATTTTTATGTGGCAGAATCATATCCATCATCATCTGTTTCGTTTTGAAAGTTGATGTAACTAACATCAACCCAAAGATAATGATATCCTTGTTCGAAAGCCATAGTATCAATATATGATTCCACTGTTGAAAACCAATTTGGATCTATTAAAGGGTTGATTGTAACCATGACAGTTTCTAATGTTAAATTTACCGATCTTTCTCCAGTAACAGAAATTGCAAAAAAATTTACATTTTGAAGAACATGGATTAAATTTAACATAAACTGAACATGTTGTACAGGAGTGCAATGAACATTGTAAGACATCCGGAAAGTTTCCATGCTGATCAGGGAAATGTTGTCTTTTACTTAATCCACGGTTTATATATGCATTTCCCCCACCATAAAGTTTTTAAAAGTAGGTCAAGGTCATCTGAAGATACCCTATGAACGGGGAACAGAGCAGTAAGTGGTTAAACCACAAACTGCTCTGTTCCCCGTCCCTATTTAATTTCTTGTATTGATATGTCTTTATAAACATATAATATATGTTTATAAACACATACATTTAATTTCATATTTTGCCAGGGGGAAAAACCACACAGCTGGCACAATTCTTGAGGTCTTGGTGTTTCCAGTTTGTATCCTATAATGCCTTATCTATACATCATTCGCCTATACATCGGTTCTCCCTCTTCGGCTGAAGGAAGAGCCTAAAAAAATTATTAGTCTAAAGATATTTAATAAAATAATATATTGTAGATAGAAAAGAACAATACTGTTAATGAAAACGTACCCAGTCACATAGGGCACATATTTTCTCGCCATCTGGCATTTCAAACCAAATTTTGGTTTTAAATATACAACGTTTCTTGTGCTCATTAATGAGCTCGCTTTGCAAGATTTGCGGCAGCGGCTCTGACACCTCCCTGATTTGCCGAAGCATAGGGTTGTCTGAGCAGATCCGCTGCAAACAAAACTCGTACAAGGAGCTCATTGTTATGGTCTGACTATGCACACCTCACAGCCTTAAATACATACCAATTACCTTGATGGCAAAGGACAACCCCCTCCATTGGGTTAACTAGGTCGCCATAGGAGGCCATCGCCTTGGACCGACAGTATATATAAGGTGTGCTGCAGTCTTGTGGTTATATTTGCCATGGAATCCCTCATGATCTTTGGTGCTGTGCACAAGTTTGTTGAAGCCAAAAGAGTACTATGGTACATAAAAACGTATCATAGCAATCTGAATTGTATCAGTGGAGTACTTGAAGCTGTTAAAGCAGACGGTACAAAACTTTGTTGCACTTCGGAATCTATGGATTACGAAGGACTTGAAACATGGGTATTATGTACAATTTTGTACAAAAATTTACATCAAAGTTGACACGGACTAAAGGGGTTTTCTAGGAGGAAAGAAAAGAATAGATACCAACAATGCATGTTGGTAGCTATTCTTTTCATTCTTCCGCTAAGATTTAAATGACCTTGACCACGTTATGGACTTAGAAAATTTTTGCTAAGTTACAATAGACCTTCAAAATAACTAGGTCAAGGTCATCTGAAGATACCCTATGAACGGGGAACAGAGCAGTAAGTGGTTAAACCACAAACTGCTCTGTTCCCCACTCCTATTTAATTTCTTCTATTGATATGTGTTTATAAACACATACAATTAATATCATATTGCTCCAGAAGGAATTAACCACAAAGATGACAATATTCTTGCGTTATCGGCGTCTTCAATTTGTATCCTACATTTTGCAGATTCATGTTTTATGTATCTGTACAGTTCTTGATCCGGATTCGCCCAAGGAAGCCGCTTAAAAAAATTATTAATTTAAAGAAATTTAATAAAATAATATATTGTAAATATAAAACAATGCAGTTAATGAAAACGTACCATGTGACATAGGGCACATATTTTTTTGCCAGCATCTGGCATTTCAAACCAAATTTTAGTTTTAGAAACACACCGTTTTTTGTGCTCATAAATGAGCTCGCCTTGCAAAATTTGCGGCAGCGGCTCAGTCACTTCCCTGATATGCCGGAGCATAGGGTTGTCTGAGCAGATCCGCTGCAAACACAACTCGTACAAGGAGCTCATTGTTATGGTGTGACTATGCAAACCTCACAGCCTTAAATATATACCAATCACCTTGATGGCAAAGGACATTCCCCCTTTTTTCCCGGCCAAGGTCACTAGGTTGAAGGCAATCACCTTGGACTTTCGGTATATATATTCACCGAATAACAGCTTTATCAAACTTAGTAGTTTGCTAAATTTTAAGTTGGCAAAACATCATGGATTCTTTGTCGGAAAAACAGATTCGAGAAAAATTAAGAAGACGAAGAAAGGAACAACGAAGAGAACAAAAATTGAAAAAAGCTTTCGAGGATTTAAAATTTGCTGTACCAGACAGTCGAAACCAAAAACGTATCAATAGACAACTCATAGTGAAAAATGCTATCAATTATATAAAAAAATTGGAAGAAGACTTGAAATCACCAACTACAAACGAAATCACGACAGCTACAAACGACTTGGAACAGCTAGAATTCGAAAAGAAGTTTGTACAAGAAATGGAACAATTTCTTCTAATTAATTAAATTATTAATGAACCATTACCGACTGAAAATGTTTCCTTACCATCAGTCGAAAACTTGGATGAATACTTTTCGGAGTTATAAAAAATTAATTGTCCTTGAAAAGTGGAGGGGGTAAGCGGGTGAGGGGCTGTTATAAGAGCAGGGCTAACAGAGTAATCTTTACTTTTTTAGGATCCAGCGCTATGGCAGGTACTTTCTCGTCGTCCAGGTCTTCCTCCTCCTCCTCATCATCATCATCATCATCATCATCATCATCATCATCTGTTGTTTCTATTGTGAAACAAAAATCTCCTTCTCCAAAAAAATCTTCTCCAAAAAAATCTATCAAAATTTCTGAAAAACTTCAAAAACTTCAAAAATTAAGAAAATCTTGTTTTAAGAAAGAACAGTGTACTCATATTTTAAAAAAGGAGCAAATAAAGGTGAAAGGTGTGAAATTGTGCAGTGTAAATGAAAAATTGTGTAGACTGCATAACAAACGTGAACCTTCTGAAAAAAACAAAATTCAACCTTCCAAAAAACTCAAAATTCAACCTTCCAAAAGTGAATTGCCGGAAAACATTGAATAATATAAAAGAATTAGAATCAACAGATTGAAATTGAACCACAAATATGTTTTTGTAAAAATGATCAGTAATAGGGATGGTGTTGTTAAATTTTGTGATGAACTGTACATGCTCAAATTACCAGTAAATCTTCGAATTCCAAATATCAGTAATATTGATTATTATTTAGTAAGAAAATCTCCATCTGATGTACTTAAATGGTTAAAGTAAACCCAAGTGAAAAGAAAAAAAAATTGGAGCGGAGGAATAGACCACTTTGTAATTCGAAAAGAATTACTTAGTGGTCTATTCCCTCGCTCATTAGGTATTTTTGAATGACCTTGACCTACTTTTTACACTTAGAAATTTTCGCTAACTGCTAGTGACCTTGAAAATAAATAGGTCAAGGTCATTCAATAATTAAAAAGAAAATGGGGGTGTACGGTTTTACAGAACCGTACACCCCCGGAAACCTAATAGAAGAAAAGCTAAATCTACTTATATAAAAATGACCTTGAGACTTAAAAATTTTCGCTAAGTCTTTTTGCTGACCTTGAAAATAACTAGGTCAAGGTCATTTGATAATTAAAAAGAAAATGGGGGTGTACGGTTTTACAGAACCGTACACCCCTGGAAACCTAAAAGAAGAAAAGCTAATTTACAATACAATCTGCCTAGAGTTTAACAATTAATAAAAATAAAAAAATAAAAAAATAAAATTAAAAAAAATATAGCTAGACAGCCCAGCGCTGCACATCATGATTACAGTGTGATCATCACGTAAGCAATCCCACACACCTCACCATAAGCGCACAACGCTAAGCTAAAACAAAAAATGTTATTTTGAAATAGCAAGTTTCTTAGTTAAATTTAGGAAAAATGTTATACAAATATGTTTTTATTTCCTAACACTAAAGGAGCCAGTGTCTCGCCATTAGCGACGCAGAACAACTGAGGTCTAGCGAAACTCCGGAGGTAGGCGAATTATCCATCCAGCACGTATAGAGGTTGTAAGTGACTCGGTATGGTGGGCCGTAATCACTACAAAAGCGGGAGCTGGTTTTTCCATAAATTGGATTTACCATACTCCAAAAGAAGGAAGGAAAAAAGGAAAGGAAATTGGAATTGAAAGGTGTCCCTAACTAAAAAGGAGTACAAGACAAGAGAGGGAATGCCCTCAACAAGCTTGTTGGAAAAAGGAAGTTGGAATAGAAAGGTATTAAAAACATATCATATAACATTCTTAAAAACAAAATATTACTTTAAACTTAAACACTCCAGGCAAAAATATATTGTAAGTAAAAGAAAGATTTTAAGTTAATACTAACTACCAAACCAGCAAACTAAAAACAAACTACAAACCCTAGGGTATCTACAAGCACAAACAACTACCATGCCTTAAAATTAATCAGTCCTACGTCAAGATGTTATTATACAAATAACACTAAGATATTTTCACCAAACAGCAAAAATGATAAAATGTTCAGGGCGCCTTCTGAACATGTTACCACCTCACTGTCTAGCAAGCAACTGATGCCGAAGCACAAGCGCAGATCTCGGACCCCAACTCGGCTCGAGGTCATCCCTCCTCCTCGCTTACCCCCTCCCAAATCACAGGAGTCTTGCTGCGGGTTTGGTTTCCATCATTCGTTTGCCACTGTTCCAACAGGCAAAAACACTTCTTTCTTTACTTTTCATTGGACTTGTACAAATTTTAAGTGTTAAAACTTTCCAATAATTATTATTTTAGGACTTAGAAAATTTTTCAAACCTATTATTCTTTTGTCACTGTTCCAACAGGCAACAACACTTCTTTCTTTATTTTACTTTACATTGGACTTGTAAAAATTGTTTTACAAAAAAGTGTTGAAACTTCCCAATAATTAATACTTTCGAACTTCGAAAATTTTCAAAGCATTTGCTTCAACATTTATTTTACAATATCAAGTTTCTTTTAGAATGGCTCCAACAGACAACAATTTTCCTGCTGGATGTGCAATCTGTGAACAAATATATAAATTGGTTGAGCCAGAAGATTTAACGGATGAGGAAAGTATTTTTGAAAACAGTTTGATTCCAGTAGATGATACATCTGATGCTACATCTGATGCTACGTCTGATGCTACAACTGATGAAGAAAATATTTTGGAAGAACCAGTAGCAATAGGCGAAGAAACACCGTTAACACATGTTGTAACAATTGACTATGATCCAGTACAATATATACATGCTCTTGTTCGGCGACGCCGACGTTTGTTTCCATCATCAGACACGGAGGAAGATGAAAGCGATTTGGAAGTAGAATATTTAAACAACAGCAACGATGAACATACTTACAACACATAACATGTATTTTTTAAAGCTAACATTATTTAACTTTGGCACTTAGATTTTTTTAAAACTTAAATTATTTGACCTTGACACTTAGATTTTTTTTTAAACTTACATTGGATGATCTTAGTACTTAGGTGTTTTGAAATATAATATATTTACACTTTGTGTGTTTTTTTTTAAGAAAAAGAAAAAAAGAGGATTTTTAACTAAAAACAAAACCATCATGTTTGCATCGGATATAAGCTCAATCGTGGATGAATGTTTTGAAGAACTTTTAACAAAATTGCAAGAACACGAAGAAAGAGGTTCAGGATGGAGTTTGTTAAGTATAACAGGGCTAGATATTAGAGTTCATAAACATGGATATGGAATAAGAGGTAGTAGTCATATTGAATTGCCAAAGAAAATTCATGACACCAAATCTTGTATTAATGTTCAAAATAAAGATGCTGAATGTATAAAGTATGCAATGATTGCAAAATATGTAAAAAATCATGCGGAACGACCGAGTAGAGCATACAATGAGGTTTGCCATAAGTATAATTTTCAAGGCATGACTTATCGTGTTTCAATTCAAGACATATCAAAATTTGAAAAGAAAAATCCTTTTGCATCTGTAAACATATTTGGTTTAGATTCATCCAACAATGTCTACCCCTTACGTATAACACCCACCGAACGCAGAGATCATACTGATTTATTATTAATAACCAAAGGTGATATTTCACATTATGTATATATAAAAGATTTTGAAGCTCTAGTTTCCAAACAGTTATCAAAACGAGAACAACCAAAAACAACTTGTAAAAGATGTTTTTGTTTTGTAAACAAACCTTTGAGAATAGGAGGTTTAGAATGGCTGACGGAATACCAAAGACTATGCAGTGGAAACTATGAAGTAAGAATTAAATTACCACACCCTAGAAGATCGCAAGTAAAATTTGACAAAGTTATCCAACAATACAGAATTCCCGTTGTAGTGTATGCAGATTTTGAATCTTCATTGCTTCCACTTGAACAAGAAGAAGGAGAGGAAAATACCAGCAGAACAAAATATCAACTTCACAAACCAAACAGTTATTGTTTAATAGTAAAATCCACTTTATCTGAACAACATCTTCAAGAATATGGTTTGACATCTACACCGAAGATCTATCGTGGAGAAGAAGCAGCTCGATACTTTGTTGATGATTTATATGACATCGCTGGGAAAGTGGAAGCAATGTATAGCAATGTGGTTCCTATGTCACCTATGACACCGGAAGAACTTTATCTTTATGATTCGGCAACAACATGCTATTTGTGTAATAATGAATTTACAGAAACTAAAATTAAAGTTCGCGACCATGACCATCTGACATGAGCCTACAGAGGTGCAGCTTGCAACGGATGTAACATCAACTACAAACTACCATCTTTCATTCCAGTGGTTTTTCACAATCTTAGCGGATACGATGGACATTTTATTATTCCCGAATTAGCAAGAAACAACGGTGAAATAGACGTTTTGGCAAAAACTATGGAAAAATTTATAAGCTTTTCAAAAAAGGTGGGCAAAATTAAACTTAGATTTGTTGATTCTTTTAGATTTATGCCTTCTAGTCTTATGAAACTTTCTGAAAATTTAAGAAGACAAAATTTAATAGAAACAAGCAAAATTGTACCTGCAGAAAAAATGGAGTTGGTTCTTCGGAAAGGAGTTTTCCCGCATGATTACATCGATGGACTATATAAATTTCAAGAAACATCACTTCCTCCACCAGAAGCATTCAAAAGTAAACTTACCGATTCGGACATTTCACCTGAAGACTATCAACACGCATGCAGAGTTTGGGACGAATTAGAAATGAACACTCTGGGAGATTATTCTGACATTTATGTACTTGATGTGACCCTTCTATGCGATGTGATGGAAGAATTTAGAAACACTTGTTTTGAAGCCTACGGATTAGACCCTCTTCATTCTTATACTTCTCCAGGACTAGCTTGGCAAGCTATGCTAAACAAAACAAAGTGCAACCTACAATTATTAACAGATATTGACATGGTGTTGATGATCGAATCGGGCGTTAGAGGTGGATTGACCCAAAGTGTTACTAGACATGTTAAAGCTAACAATAAATATCTTCCAGACTACGATGAAGAAAAACCATCAGTGTTCTTGGGATATTTTGATGCCAACAATTTATACGGATGGGCCATGTCTAATCCACTTCCTTTTGGAAACTTTGAATGGGTTAATCCAGACTCTATTGGTGATATTTTGCAAATTTCAAAAGACGGAGACACCGGATACATATTAGACTGTGATTTTGAAGATCCAGAACACTTGCATGATCTTCATAACGATCTTCCGCTTCTTGCAAAAACAGAAGTTTCACCAATTGGCAAACATCCAAAATTAATGATGACTCTTGAAAATAAACAAAGACACGTAGCTCACTTTTGGGTTGTTCAACAAGCACTCCAATTGGGTTTACGTATAACCAAAATTCATAGAGTTTTAACATTTTCCCAATCGTGCTGGTTAAAACCGTACATTGATTCAAACACCAGAAGAAGAGGAGCTGCAACATCAACATTTCAAAAGGACTTTTTTAAATTAATGAATAATGCGATATTTGGCAAAACATTGGAAAACAAAAGAAAGCACAAAAATGTTAAATTAGTTACAGATCCGATAAAACTACAAAAACTTGTACAAAAACCAAACTTTGGAACATCTGTTATTATCAATGAAAACCTTGTGGCAGTATCTATGAAGAAAACAAGCGTGAAAATGGATCGTCCGTTGTACGTTGGAATGTCAATCTTGGATATTTCCAAAACCCACATGTATGATTTCCACTACAACAAAATGGTCGCCTTCTACGGTAGAGATAACATCGTATAACATCGTAACAAAATATCAATTGTTGGAAAAGATCCTGACTGATGTGCCTGATGTTAACTATTACAAATTTAATGCTAGTGACAGTGTTATGCAACCAGACCAGGCTAAGCCGTATTCTGTATTTGTATTTGATGATGTATCTAGTGAAAATCATGATAGTATTAGAAACTATTTTGCCATGGGAAGACATAATAATATTGATAGCATATATTATATCGGACAAACATATAGCAAAATTCCATAACAACTAATTAGAGGCAATGCAAATATTTTAGTTTTATTCAAACAAGACGATACAAACCTAAAACATATATACAACGATCATGTAAATACTGATATGTCATTTGAAAAATTCAAAGAGCTTTGTGGAAAAGCTTGGGCGGAAAAATATGGATTTTTGGTAATTATGAAAGATAAAGCTATAACAGATGGTCGTTACCGCATAGGTTTTGATAAATTTGTTTTAATACATTAACTAACAACATTATCGTACAAGTCTCCATGGTGTAAACATGGTTAATCAGGAAAAGCTATTAAAAGAAATAAAATCACTTCGTGATTCTATTAGACGTAAAAACAGAGCGTTAAGATTAGGAATAAGTGAAAGAGAGAAATTTCTGGAATCAACATTTAAACCTATTACTGAGCCATTAAAACAATTAGGGCAAAATGTTCAACATTTAAACTTTTTTTTTCAAACATTCAACATTTAATTTTTCCGGAGATGCTATTTTACCCATTTCAAAATTTGAACAAAAAGAAGAATATGAAGGTGATACAAGTTTTACGCAACAAGGAGAAACAACTGAAGAAGAAAGCGAACTAGGTGAAGAAACGGATGTTTTAACAGAAAAAGAAGGTCTTTCTACAAGCGAAGAACAACAAGAAGAAGAAGAGCCTATTAATCCATCCAACTTGAGCAAATTGGGCTCGGATATTGCGTATAAAGGGCCGCTTGCAAGACAATTTGTATTAAAAATGTTACATTCTGCACAACCAACTCGAAAATATCATACTTTTGGTGCTAGAATAGAAGAAAATGGGCTAATGATTGGAGATAGCAAACTTGATGTAGACGAACATGACAATATTATTATAAATAATAAACAATACAAGGGTACAAAAGGATTGTTTGAACTTATTTTTAAGCCGAAACCTAATAAATATACTAAAAAGGATTTAAACATTTTTAAACAAATATTGGAGGATACAAATGCGCATAAGAAAAATTATTCTAAAAATTCAATGTTCATAGAAATGCATCAGAAAAATATAAAACTATTATTGCTAAACTTTTCCCACCAAAAAGAAGGGAACCCATAAAAAGAAAATCATTATCTTCTGCTGAAATAAATATTTTACAAAAAAGGAGAAAAACAAATCAATCAAGTTTATCAGGAAAAGGATTATTGAAAAACCTGTATGATACTAATATAATATACTACAACGATATAAACAAATTGGTTGACAGAATGAAGTTGATATATGAAGCTAAACAAGCCGGACATAGTGGTTTAGAAAATGAATGGGTAGCTTTGGTCGGCGAACTGCGAAATCGAGGAGTAATTGCATAAAAAATATGAGTATATATAATACAAGTATAACTGATTAAATATTCAGTATAACCATGAGTGTGGATAAGTTTGGACGGTATTCCGAAACTGGAAGCAAATCAGGATCTTATGGAAAAAGAGGTGGTTTACCACTAACATCCGATGGAGATTATGATATAAATAACAAACGTTTAAAGTTTGTAAATGATCCAAAAGATGATAATGATGCAGTAAATTTTAAAACTTTAAGAAGTGAAACATTACCTAGTTTAAAGCTTGAAAATGAAGTGTATAACGCTAATTTGTATAGAATTGTAAATCTTCCAAAACCAATAGATAAGAATGATTCGGTAAATAAAGAATATTTAATGTGGTACATAAACCAAACCTTACGATATGATCCTAGGAGTAATAATAAAGTATATGATGCAAAAGATCTTAGAATAGCCAATATAGCAGATCCTATTAATGATCAAGATTCAGTTACAAAAACGTATTTACATTCAGTCTACATGATATTGGAGACCCTAAAGATATGAAAGATGCTGTAAACCTTCAATATCTTACAGATCATTGTATTACGCATGATATTAATACAATTGATTGCAAAAATAAAGTGTTAACTAACGGTAAGGAAGGAACTGCAAAATCAGATGCAGCTACAATAAGTTAAATAATGAAATTAAAAAATAACAAATGGAATGCGGATGCAAAAATAATTACTAATGTTAAAAAAGGGTTGGATGAAACTGATGTAGCAACAATTGGACAAGTTCCTGTAATAAAAGAATATGAAGACGGTAAACAATACTTTGATTGCAAAGGAAAACCACTATTCAATGTTGCAGAAGGAATAAGAGACAGTGATGTAGTTACATTAGCACAAATGCGCGAGAGGGGAAACATGTACTATAATCTTTTTCTAAGAAAAGATTTAAATAAGCAGTCTTTTTTTGTGAAGACTTGCGATTGACTAGCTTAAAAGACCCTATTAATTTTACTGATGCTGTTAATGTAAATTACATTGTAAGACTCTTAAGTGTAGTATTATATGATATTTATAACACAATAAACCCCATAAAATCTGATCAAAAATTACATTGGGTTAAAAAGAATGTTATGGAGAAATATTTTTTAAATAAGGAAACTGATACTTTAAGAACTTCTAAAGATGATGATGATGAAGAAGATACAATCCTACCACAAAACTGGAAAAAAATTATTTACCCATAAACAAACATACTTATAAATAAACAATATCAAAGGATAAGTGCATCATTCATTATAAAGCATTTATAAAATAAACAAGTATTGGCATTTCCTTTCACTATAAAAGACCATGTTGAAAGTTCAACGCATCAGTCATAATCGACACGTTATAAAGAGAGGAAGAGGAATAGCATCAACAGCACTTTCTCTTATTACTAAGCCGGTTTGAGCTATAGTTAATAAAGCTATCGATTTATTACCTGTAGAACTACATTTACCAGGAGGTTATCAATACTGTGGTCCTGGAACAAAATTGAAAAAAAGACTTGCTAGAGGAGATCTTGGAATAAATAAACTTGATCAAGCCTGCAAACAACACGATATAGCATATTCAAAGTTTGCAGATACTAAAAATAGATCAATAGCGGATAGAGCACTTGCTGAAAAAGCTTGGCAAAGAGTAACATCCAGTGACGCTAGTATCGGTGAAAAAGCAGCAGCTTTAGCGGTATCAGCAGCAATGAAGGGTAAAACGATGTTTGGAGGTGGAAAGAACAAAGGAGGTGGAAAAAGGAGGAGAAAACCTGCAAAGAAACGTGGAGGAAATATAAGAAGAAAACGACGATCCACCGCAGGTAAAAATAAAAAGAAACAAACAATATGGTCAATGATAAAAAAAGGAGGAGGATTATACCTAAGACCGCATCGTGTGTATTAAACAGAAAAAAACAATTACTAATTCCAAACAAAGAATTAACAGATAAAGAATTAATTACTTATGTTTCTTGTTTAAAAATTCCATTTTTAGAGGAGTGTTTATGAAAGATGCATTACCTGTTAAAATTTGGAAAAATGAAACCGGAATAGTAAATTTAGATTATAGTAAAGGATCAGGCACTCACTGGGTATGTTATAAGAAACTAGGATCAATTATTTACTACTTTGATAGTTTTGGTAATCTCCCACCATCAAAAGAACTACAATATTACTTTAAAACAGCTAAAAATGTACTATACAATTATAAAAGAGAGCAACCTGATAATACGGTAATCTGTGGACACTTATGTTTAGATTTTTTAACAAAAAGCGTTAGTCAACTTTAAGATGTCTTCCTATACATTATCATTAACTGGAACTTCATCTACTTTGCGAAGTGTTCTTTTCCCTGCGTTACGTTTGGAAAAAGATAAATTATGGGAAGCCGCATTATTAGATATAACAACTTATAATTCTATTCCCAACGTTACTGAAAATGTTAATGACAAAATACATTATTACAAAACAAAAGATAAAAATACAAACAAATATTCAGATATACAAGTATTTAGTTTACCCACTGGAGCATATGAAATTGATGATATAAATGAAGCGATACAAAATCATATGGGAAAAGATAATATAACAATAAAAGGAAATAACAATACTATGAAAGCTGAAATTAAATGTAAATATTATATAGATTTTACCAAAGAACATTCAATTGGTTGTTTATTCGGATTTCCTAAAACAACAACAATTTTAGAACCTAATATTAACCATTCAGGTGCTAGAACTGTGACAATAATGAAAGTTAACAGTATAGATGTTACAAGTAATATTATACATGGTTCTTATAGAGATGGTGAAAATACTCATATATTGCACACATTCTATCCAACAGTCGCTCCGGGTTTTAAAATTGTGGAAAAGCCACAAAACTTGGTGTACCTACCGTTAAACACCAGTTTTATTTCAGACATTGTGGTGAACATACTAGATCAAGACGGGAATCATATTGATTTTAGAGACGAACCTATAACTATACGAATACATATAAAACCAACCGTATAACAATGGGGTTATCATTTAAAAAGAAAGAGCTGACTGGTAAACAAGTCAGTAGCACTTTAGCTATAGAAGGATTAACAAGTGATAACATTCGTTTTCTAGAAGAAATTGGATTAAAACTTATTAATCATGGAAATATTGGATATAGCGCAGGGTCCGACATTCGACGAAACCTTATGGGAAAAGGAATATCATACGCACAACCCTTACGCTTCATAAAAATTAAATAATAATGATGAAATTAGAATTCCCATACAACAACAGGATATTTATACACTTCCATGTGAAAGTTATTTGTATATCGAAGGAAGAGTAACAAAAAAGATGGAAACACTGCAAATACTGTTCCGTTCATAAATAACCCCATGGCATATTTGTTTGATGAAATAAGATATGAAATTTCCGGAGTTACAGTAGATTCAACAAAAAAGGTGGGAATTACAAGTACATTAAAAGGATTAGCATCTTTAACACCGAGTGAAAAAATATGCTGGCCGCCGCAGGATGGGTAGCACCCGATTCCAGTACAATCATTCCAAATAGTTCACGCAATTTTGACTTTTACATTCCTTTAAGATTACTTTTAGGCTTTGCTGAAGATTACCGAAAAATAATAATAAACGTAAAACAAGAATTAGTTTTGTTAAGATCATCAAACGACAAAGATATTATTATGGCGTCTGATGGAACAACAAAAGCTACTTTGGAATGGAAAATGCAATTAGACAAGATTGTTTGGAGAGTACCGCATGTACGGTTAAACGATCAAAATAGAATTTCATTATTAAGAACTTTAAAATCAGATCGTGATATCGTAATACCATTTAGAAGTTGGGAGTTTCATGAATATCCGGTTTTACCGGAAACACAACGTCATTCATGGACTGTAAAAACTTCTACTCATTTGGAAAAGGCAAGATATGTAATATTTGGATTACAAACAAAAAGAAGAAATGAAATAACTAAACATGCTGGTGAATTTGATCATTGCAAACTTACAAATTTTAAGGTGTTTCTAAACTTGCAATTCTTTCCATACGACAACTTCAACATAAACTTTACAAAAGATAGGTTTAGCGTTTTGTACGATATGTACGCAAGATTCCAAAATTCATATTATGGAAAATCAAACACACCTTTATTAACGCCAAACCAATTTAAATCTACCTATCCGATTGTTGTAGTTAATTGTTCAAAACAAAATGAATCTGTAAAGTCTTCCAGTGTAGATATAAAAATAGAAATGGAATTTGAACAAAATGTACCCAAAGATACATCTGCTTATTGTTTAATTTTACATGATAAAATTGTTACATATACACCTTTAACCGGTATAGTAAAAGCAGTTTTGTAAAATGAAAAGAAAAAAAATACCCCCCACCACTCGGTTATAAAAGCAGGAGCGGGAACGCAAATAGTTTAGTTGACTGTCTACAGTTGTATGGGTAACATCGTCTACAGCATTATAAACAAAATGAGTTCTTTATCAGTTGTACAAGGCGTTTCCGAAACAACACCTTTATTGGAGAATAATGATGATAAACATTTTGAAGAAAATGTTGTAAAGGAAATAGATGACTTTTTAAAGTTTGGAAAACAAAATAAAAAGTTGGAAAATAATAAAACAAACGTAAGAAAGAAAAGAAAACTTGAAGAAAATATTCCACCAAACATTTTAACTGAAGTTTTCCTTCGCATCTTTTATCCTATTTCATCTTGCATGAGTAAAAGTGTGTCGATAGGATTGGTAAAATCATTAGACTACTCTCCCGCAGTAATACTAAGCCATGGTACAAAGATGGTTTTATTTTCAGAAAATGCTTGGGATTCCGTTTTAAAACATCTACATCATATTGAATGTTACTTAGCCAACAGTTTCTTTGGAAGAAAAACTAACATTCGACTTTTGGATTGTGACAATGAAATTGACATTATTAAACATCGTGGTCAACAACAAGTAAGAATTAGAGACTCGACGCAATTTGAAAATAAAATTCTACTAACACGTGAAGAATTCTACATTTTACACTATGCAACATCACCTATTACCAGGTATATGAAACAATTAGTATTTTCAAGCTCTGTTATTAAGGAATATCTGGTAGATGCATGCGAAAAACAACCAGACAGCACTTTACAATACGGACCGATAGATACATCCATCTTTAATAGAATACCTCACGAAGTGGAAATGTGGAGGCAGTTAAGAAACTTTGAACCTTTTACCGAAGTTGCAACGGAAGCTACAGAAGAAACCAACAACATCAACAGTACATAAAAAGAAGAAACCAACAATAACAATAATACAGAAGAAGAAACTTTGCTAGTTTAAAACTACAATGTAATTTAACAAAACAATAAACCGTGGGGTAGGCCTACTGGGGACGGTGCCCACGTTAAACATACACCAACGCGCCTACAACTGTACGGCCTGGTTTATATATCTAACCTACCGTGGTGTGGAAAACAGTTGATCAGCAGACACCGTGATGAGCAGACAGGATGAAGAAATGGCAGCAAAACCCTGTGTAATTGAATTTCAAGCATTTCGCGGAAATGATGATAGATTTATCATAAAAGAATTGGTAATTTTAGATTTGCTTACACAAGTAGCGTACCCGTTTTTATTTGAAGCACCGTGTTCTGTCCATGAACTAAAGTCAAAAGCTAAAATAACAAACAGATGGCTAACAAATAATTTTCATCATATCCATTGGTTTGAAGGTTTTCTACCGTACAACAATGTACACAAAATTATGTTTCATTTTTCAAACAATTTACACACATATATACTAGAGGATTGGAAAAAAAGAATTGGATACGACAGTACACGAACAAAGAAGTTTTAAACATAAAACTGGACAAAACATTTCACTTTGATACTAGAAATATTTGTGTTTCTACAATAGATCCGAAACACAACCAATCTCAATGCGCATTACAAAACCCATATCACTTGGCTGCTTACTTACAACAACAAACGGAAGAATGTAGTGGGGGTTCTGAAGGTTATATAAACGAAGAGACAAACAGCCCGAGTATCAGTCTAACTCCATACTCCGAACAGACAACATCTCCTGTGAAGGATGGCATCACAACAGTTTCTCCAATGTTTAGTTGAACAATTCAACTTGCATTCAAAATCAAATACTCTAATTATCAAGAAATGTTCAGAACTAAAAGAACACAAACATAATATTGTTCATGAAATGAAAAAAGTTGATACAACACATGGAGACGCAGTCGTCGCATCTTTATCCGATGCACCATATACACCAGGTGATGAACCAAAGTTTCAAGTATATCTTCCAAAACGATTCGTCCAGTTGCTGCAAAATGAAGATCTGCGGGAAATTCAGCCAGGATCATTATATTTGGTGTCACACGGAACCAGCGGAAACAACTCTACGGAACTTACTCTGCACATCACACAAAAATAACATTGTAAATATTGTAAAAAAATGTTTTAAATAAAAAGATAAAAAACAACATATCAGTATATGTTTTTATATACTGATATGTTGTATTTTTTTAAAAACTCAAACGGATGACCTTGACCTTTTAATCGATGGTATTATTCGATTATTTTATTCGATTGCATAAACATAAATCGACTTTACATAAATACGAAACTTTAACGTTGAGAGGCTCAGTTCTGTTTAAGACAAGCTACAACCAACATGTCATGCAAAAGAAATAATCTAACATTTATAACTTATTGTTGCCAAGAAAAATGTTTTAGAATACCTGAAGATCAAGTTGACGGAAAAGCTTGTACAAAATGTAATTCTTTCTGCTACTGTAAATGTAGTTGCAAAACATATCAAAAGAACCGGTTGGATAAACTAGAAGAATTGCAACATCGGCTCGGTATATTGTGGCAACGATTAAATTCAAAGTGAATAAACAAACACCTGCCATTACCCCCACCACTACCATCGGAGGTACCCGCAGCACCGGCTTTGCAATAGTCATTCCTGCTACACCTCTCGTCGAGTAAACAACTCTAGTCATGTCTCTCAACATTCGCGGGATTCATTACAACACTATCAATCTTACAACCTACAAGGATTTGGAAATTTTTAGTGAAGAACTAAAACAACTTATAGCCACTGGGTTTGGTTTATCTTTAGAACTTTATGCAACAAACTAATCAAAACGAAAAAAATGTGTTTTTGCCAACTTACAATAACAACAAAAAGAATGAAAATAAGCAAGAAATTTCACCACCGTCAACAACTTACTTTTCAAATTTGGGAGCAAACTTTTCAACCTTAATGTAAAATAAAATATATATATATCTTGCATTTTCGGATTTTCCGAAAATGCAAGATCTTTTTAAAAACATCCACAGCTTACCTTGACCCATTTCCGCTCATTTAAACTTTAAATGCCCACCCCTACACGTCACAGCTACGTCACAGCCTCTGACGTCACCTACCGGATGTAGCTGTCACTTTTGATTTATGCGTTTTGGCCCAGAAACGCCACTTTGCCACTACTGATATCCAATCTACTAAGAGAATAAAATGTACCTATCCGACAAGTGTCGGTCAGCGGTACAGGATTCAAGTATTCAAGTATTCATGTAAGTAAGTACAAATTTATTTCAGAAACCTATATTTTTGTCAAATGCTACTTGCGTCGTACGAACCGCCAGAAGTACAATATTGTATTCTCTTAAAATGGTTTATCCGTCTAATAAATAAATAAGACCTTTCTCAAACTAAAATCATAAAACTCATTATGTACATTTCATTTCGAGTACATGTATATCCACTAGAAACGGAGTTTCAAAATTAAAATTAATTAGGTTATGAATATTTTAATTACAAAACTATACCATTACCCTACAATAATAATTTTGCCTTATAATTCCATTTACCGTCTACTTTTTCTTACAGTTTTCGGACTATTTTCAAAAAACTTATTGAATTCAGATTGATGTTAAGTCGAAAACCCGCCCTTAGCGTCTTTTTTGTTTTATATCCCAGGTCATATCTCATTCTCTGTATTGGCAAATGGGAGAAAGCTAATTCATACCGTTTGTTAATCATGAGGAAAATGTTAAGAGGAAACGTTACACCTTCTCATTTCAATCTAAGGTGGGATTACCAGCTGCACCTTAAGGGTGTAACTGATGTACGCCAATGGCCTATAACCAAAATCAGTCCATTTGATAACTATTCCTAAAAATTGCACATAACATAATATGAGTTAATTAAAATTAGTCATCCTTTCTGCGGGCGAAGCTGCGGGTAATCTGCTAGTTTGTTAAAAAATTGCGGCTGATTAAAGGTTTCAACATAAATTAAAAGGCTTAGGTTTGTTGGGAGGGGGGTGGAATAAAAGTTTGAATAAATCAAATGGTTTATCAAAGCTAAACCTATGTATTTTTGTTGAAAAATTAAATTACCCGCCATTTTGTAACCAATAATCCTTTTTAAATGCGGGTTGTGGCATTGAATTTTATTTGATCAGACCTTTAAAATGATGTGCATATCGACCTATGCTTACATTAAAGATTTTTACTGACTCCTTGTGGGCCATCCCCCCTTGGAGGTAATATCCTTTACGGCACCCTAAAAGATAGGTTTTTAGTTCTGACATACATTTCCGGAGTTTAGAACCTTCAGACATAGACTGTAAGCAATTTCTAAACAATCTTTAAGCGAGCACTGTGTATTTCCATTAGATTTTTGATCAACCGCCATTTTGTAATGAATTAACATTTTGAGATGCGGTTTGCGGCATTGAACTCTACTTGATCAGCCCTTTAAAATGATGTGCATATCGACCTATGCTTACATTTAAGATTTTGTACCTACTCCTTGTGGGCCGTCCCCCACTGGGGGCCAAGAGTCAGTAAACACCTCAGAAAGTAGTGTTTTTACATAGGAGTTAATGTGCAAAGTTTGATATCTCAAACCAATTCGGTTCAAAAAATATTTAGCCGTTCTGGGACTTTTCATCAACCCTGTATACTAAAAAACATAGTTAATGATAAAAAAATTGGCACTGAGTTTCTTGCAGTTTCATATATGCTACCATAACATTTTCATGTAAAAACGGTGAAAAAATTGACATAACAACTAGAACAACCTAATAAATACATGCAACAAATTCATGAATAGTGTGGAAAAATGTACGAGACTCTTTAACATTTATTATTAAAATATTGTGAAATTAATTTAGTTACATTATAAATGATGAATAACTACATGCAACAATATCTACAATTCAACAAATGCAACAAGGTATATTTTATATAATGACTAGGATATTTAACAAGAAAAAACAATAACTTTAGAATACCCCCGTTGCAGCAGACCTGCACACTCAGCGAATTTCAAATACAAAACAACGTATTTCGATCCAACGTAGCGAGATTTGACATATTTTTGTAAGCCCCATAAGAATAACATGGGGAATGAGTATGCAGATTTGCTGCTACGGGTATATTAAAACTGGGTGGTTTTAATTCAATATTTAGTAGATCTACCCTAGAAGAAGCCATTTACCAAGTTTTACCAAGATATGTTGAGAAATAAGCGAGATATAGAATTTTTCTTATTTTCCCATAAGGTTAACATTGGGACAACGTACTGTATTTACCAATTTCAATATCCCAATAACCAATGGACATAGAGCAGTGATTCAAAATACAAAATTGTTTGTTTTTTTGAGCTGAATTCAATGGTGCTAACGAAAATTTGATAATTTTTATTTTTATATGTAAAAACCTCAAAAAAAACCATTTTTTGGGGGGTTTACCCCCCTTTACCCCCCCCTTCCGGTAGTCCAATCGGGCTGGTTTAAGAACTCGTCCAAATAATTACTACTTTACACGTCCATGCCAAATTTCATTAAGATCAGACTATTTTTACGCGAGTTATCGTGCTTAAAGACACACACATATATATATATATATATATATATATATATATAAATATATATATATATATATATATATATGTTTATATATATATTTATGAATATGGACGAATAGTGTTTTTGGCATCTGGAGACCTCAAAAAGAAAAGTTATGATGGTCTCGGGCTTAGGTCTTACCATGAGACCTACGGTAACAGCTTCTTCCCTATAGGGGAAATTCGCTAAAAATATTAAAATATAACATGCAAAAGGACTGGAAGCAAGAATGGTGGAAATTAGTGCAAAACTAGAAAAAAGTACTAGTAAAAAGTATTATATGCTAATACTAACTAGAAAAATTCTAATTTTTATCAAGAAAGAATGTTTTTTCAAAGCAACAACAAAAATTTACATACATAATGCAATAAGGTATTTCAAGGAAACAACTGCCTGGACTACCTAACTGTACATTCTACATCGACTAACAGCATGGAATCGTTTGAGAAATGACGATACAAGAAACATGGTCCAGAATCGTTCAAAAATTGGACCAGAAAATTGAGAAGTTGCTCACCATCATCGCCAGATGTTGAGGGCAAGGCTCTCAGGAGATCTGAGAGGAGCCTTTTAGAGTCTTTGAGTGGCGCTGCTGACCGAGAAGCGGCCGTAGCCGAAGCAACTTGCTGTCCATCAGCTATAGCTGTTGCGTGGAGAATGTCCTGCCAAGGGGGGGTAATCATTGGTGAAAAGTTGCTTTGGGTGGCTGTATGGCTAGTGAGTTGACCACCGGGAGCAGATGATGTTGAAACACTGGCTATCGGGGCTGTGAACACTGAGGTTGTGGGGGAGGTGGATGTATTTGCTGGAAATGAGTCTATCAAGGTAGCAGTGGTGGAAATTGGTAGGGTTAGTGTGTATGGAGGCTGCAACACCATGATCTCCTCAGGGTCAGGACCATCGGGTCTCGAGAAATCTATGTCGGGTCGGTGATTTGTAGGGATGGATTCTTGTCCGCCATTGATTGTTAGTTTATTCAAAAACTCGCTTAAAAATGACCTATTGAATGCCAGAGTGGGG
This sequence comes from Flexamia atlantica, assembly GCA_035578135.1. Lineage (NCBI taxonomy): Eukaryota > Metazoa > Arthropoda > Insecta > Hemiptera > Cicadellidae > Flexamia > Flexamia atlantica. The sequence continues at coordinate 9,853,377 of JAQJVK010000017.1, read as the reverse complement.
TCTGGGCTTAGGCCAAATATTTCACATTGTGTTACGGCGTCTTCCGCATTTAATTTGTATACCCATGAGGTTCCCTTGGGTATGCCCTCGGGTGGGTATATCTTTGAGGGCATTGTGGCCTTACTTACTTAACTACTATGTTAACAACCTATAAACTCTATAAAGATTCAACAATATTTAAACTATATAAGGAAATAACGATGTAATAAATAACAATAACCAACAATAAATAACAATTAATGACAAAATTCCTGAATAATAAGGGCACAGTCTCCTACAAGAGTGTCGCTTTAATACACACTATCTAATACCACAAGGCAGGGGGCTGCAAAGGTACACAATGAAAAGGGATTTGGTAAAATTTACAAAAAACAATTCAAAAGGCTTTTGTCTTTCCTATAAGGAGTAAAAATGGTTTGGAACTGCTTTATTTAACTTGGCGGGGCAGGGAGGGTAAGTTCTGCTTCCAACAATGGTAAGAAAGTTTGGTTACCTAGGTAATTGAGGTGAATGACATCTCTCCGGGAGGAATTTCCACAAAATCTATGAAACAATTGTAAACATGAAAGATTTCTTGGCAACCTGATCACTTTTACTGTTTGTGATTTTAATGTCAATAAAAAATTGTTACAATATTCTATCCGATGGTTTATCGCAAGGTTTCCTCTAATCCGGGGGTACAACGGGAAAGTGACCAAAATTACTGTGATCCCAGGGTATTTCCTCCTAATTAAGCGCAGCAATGACAAAAACTGATTTTTGAATGTGCCTAAACTAAATTGATTTTATAAAATGTCATTTGTTCCAATGAAAACCAACAACGGTACGCCAATAACTATTGGCAAACTATTTTTCTTGATATTTTGCTTCAAGTCCAATATTGTTACACCTGATACACCCAAGCTGTAGGTGCACTTAATTTTTGCTGAAGAACAGTGGTTTGATTCTAAAAAATTTACAAACCTCCCTGCATAAGAGTCGCAATTACCTGTACCAAAAGGTTTGTCTGATGATTTCTTCTGTTTTTCTTTGAAAAGCCAAATTTGTTTGGTGAGGGTTGCCAGGGGTTAACAAGTTAGGCTAAGAATTCTTGTAATTTAAACTGGAAGAAAATTAAGATAAAAGTTATGCGTAACCCAGTTTTTTTTGGGCAAGGGCCTGAAAATTCTATCAGTTAACTGCAGTGAGAAGTTCACTTTACAAACAAAATAGTGCCCCAGTTTGCTTGGAAGGGGGGAAAAATACCGGAGTGGTGAGGCCTGTAGATAAAAATCACCAAATAAAGATTTGTTTTGATATACTGCACAGAGACCTGTGGGTCTGAAAATGAATGGAGGCCTAATCCTATAAATGAATCAAATTCATTGGCCTAATTCATTTTTTGGTTAGCCTACTTGTAATGCGGTGACAGTGTGTACCCACTTTTGTGCAGCCACAATATTAATGTGCAATAATTCCTATGACTACATTTTTGTTTCCTTGTGAGCCAGCTTAAACACCTGAAATTGTTGGAGGACTGAAGTGAAATATTTATTTTATTGAGTTTATTTAAAATAAACCCTTTACAGAAGCATTGAGAAAAGAAAACCTATGGAATTCCATTAATGCAAGTAGCCTAAACCTTTGCCTGTGCCTGCCTGGACCATTTTACTATTTATATCTAAACAACAAAAAATGAAATTTATATTTCAACATACAAGTGAGATGCGGACATAGGGAGTTATAAAACTATGAGAAGGGTATAATATTTATTTGTAAATTACATGATAAGCACTTCACTGATTCTAATGTAAATCACATAACTGTTGAAAAATGGAAAATATTTTAGAAAAACACTTTGAATAAAAAAGCTTTATTTAAAAATTGAGTGCCAGTTTAAGCAACTTTCTGCATTAGATGCAGCAATTTGCAAACTTACCTCCTACTGGCCTCATTTTATTTAAAAGTTAGTTAAGCCAAGGTATTAAATGATTTTATTGTATTTTGACTAAATCTTCTATGCAGCAGAGGAGGTCACCGGATATATGCAAACCCAGGGTTCCTTGATGCTAACACAGCTCTAAAACACAGAACATGGACAGAAAACAAAATAGGCCCATATAATTGTATGGGTTACAAATGAGTTTGGTCCAGGCATAGCAGATAGCTTATGGAATATTTAGGCCCATGCAAAATTCACTGAAAAGCTAAATCCTCCCTACTATGGGTGGCAACTCGGTTATACCTACAGAACTAATTTAGTTAGGGGAAGCTTAATTACATTGTAACTACCGAACCCAGTGAAAACCGCACTCCGTGCAGTGCAGCCCACAGAATTTAGTCTGTTACATGCACAGCAATGAGTTTAAAGGCTAATTATCAGTTGGCTTTGGATTGGTAAATGTTTACTTGAGGCTAGAAAGAGGCTATAGCAATTTCCCTATGTTGGAGCTCGGAGCGGCTAAACAAAACTAACTTAACCTCAGTGAGAGAAAAAAGGGCACTTTAAATTGCAAAAAACCTGTGTTATTTCTTGCAGGCCTAGGCCTGAACCTAAGGACTTTAAAATATAACTTAGGCCTACCCCATTTACATTAGTAACCAATTTAGCCATAAACTATCCTGGGGAGTTAGGCCTACATTTAGACTTATTCAAGTTGTGCAAAATAAACCTACAGTTTAGCTTAGATAACAGAAATTATATTACCCATTCATCTATGCTGCAGTTGTTTTAGTTTGTTGATTCTTAGGTTACAAGGAAAATGACACTTGGGTTGAAACTGACTGACAGGGACAATGAGGAGAGTTGCGTTGAGTGAAGAATTTCACACATTCAAACAATATTTCAGGCAAGCAATCTGGCAGTATATATTTTTCTGCTACCATTTTGTAGCAGATTTCTATTTGGGGGGTGATGTGGTGATGGTGGTGCAGCCAAGGATGGGTTGTGACTAGGATGTGTGGAGTTTCCAGGCCGGTAACAGTTATTAGGTGCTGGAAATAAAGGATATGCAAACTGAAAATTGTGGTGAAGGAGAACTCTGTATTGATATAGAAACGGGATTACTATTGAACTAAAACTTAAACTGGAGGATCTACCAATAGGATATTGTTTTAGGATTGGAAGCGATTTGATATACCCAAAAGAAGGATCGGTCTGCCAGATTGACCTTGCCGTAAGCCAGCTTTGATGGACCCTAAACTACTTAAATTCTAAAGATTGGAACAATTTACCCAAAAGGACATCATGTACTGACAAGTTACCTAAGTCATTAAATTCATGATTCTAACTCAAATTCCCTACCTAAACTGTTGAACATCAAGCCAATCCTAAACTGATAAATTTATTGTAGTGAATAATTTATTTCTGAAACTGAGCCATTTACGGATTTACAATGAAATAATACTAACATGTGACCAGAACATTGGCGTGGGCAGAAGGCCCACGCCCCAATAATATTTTATAACAGTAGTGGCGAGGTGGCGTTTCTGGCCCAATCAAACTTTGACAGCCAGTCAATTTTTTGACAGCTACTTCCGGTCACGTGACCGGAAGTGACGTCATCAGCTGTGACGTAGCTGTGACGTGTTGGTGGTGGGTATTTAAAGTTTAAATGCCCTGCTGTGCTGGGTATTTAAATTTTAAATGGCCGGAAGTGTGCCAAGGTCGTTTGGGGATGTTTTTAAAAAAGATCTTGCATTTTCGGAAAATCCGAAAATGCAAGATATTTTATTTTTTTATTTATTTGTTTTTTTTTACAAAAGTATTATTTTACAAGTTAGTAAAGTTTGCTCCCAAATTTGAAAAGTAAGTTGTTGTCGGTGCTGAAATTTCTTGTTTATTTTCATTCTTCTTGTTGTTGTAAGTTGGCAAAAACACATTTTTTTCGTTTTGATTGTTTGTTGCATAAAGTTCTAAAGATAAACCAAACCCAGTGGTTATAAGTTGTTTTAGTTCTTCACTAAAAATTTCCAAATCCTTGTAGGTTGTAAGATTGATAGTGTTGTAGTGAATCCCGCGAATGTTGAGAGACATGACTAGAGTTGTTTACTCGACGAGAGGTGTAGCAGGAATGACTATTGCAAAGCCGGTGCTGCAGGTACCTCCGATGGTAGTGGTGGGGGTAATGGCAGGTGTTTGTTTAATCACTTTGAATTTAATCGTTGCCACAATAGACCGAGTCGATGTTGCAATTCTTCTAGTTTATCCAACCGGTTCTTTTGATATGTTTTGCAACTACATTTACAATAGCAGAAAGAATTACATTTTGTACAAGCTTTTCCGTCAACTTGATCTTCAGGTATTCTAAAACATTTTTCTTTGCAACAATAAGTTATAAGTGTTAGATTATTTCTTTTGGATGACATGTTGGTTGTAGCTTGTCTTAAACAGAACTGAGCCTCTCAACGTTAAAGTTTCGTATTTATGTAAAGTATTCGAATAAAACTATCGAATAAAATAATCGAATAATACTATCGAATAAAATAATTGAATAATACTATCGATTAAAAAGTTCAAGGTCATCCGTTTGAGGTTTTAAAAAATACAACATATCAGTATATAAAAACATATACTGATATGTTGTTTTTTATCTTTTTATTTAAAACATTTTTTTACAATATTTACAATGTTATTTTTGTGCGATGTGCAGAGTTAGTTCCGTAGAGTTGTTTCCGCTCATTCCGTGTGACACCAAATATAATGATCCTGGTTGAATTTCCCGCAGATCTTCATTTTAAAGCAACTGGACGAATCGTTTTGGAAGATATACTTGAAACTTTGGTTCATCACCCGGTGTATATGGTGCATCGGATAAAGATGCGACGACTGCGTCTCCATGCGTTGTATCAATTTTCTTCATTTCATGAACAATATAATGTTTCTGTTCTTTTAATTCTGAACATTTCTTGATAATTAGAGTATTTGATTTTGAATGCAAGTTGAATTGTTCAACTAAACATTGGAGAAACTGTTGTGATGCCATCCTTCACAGGAGATGTTGTCTGTTCGGAGTATGGAGTTAGACTGATACTCGGGCTGTGTTGCCTCTTCGTTTATATAACCTTCGGAACCCCCACTACATTCTTCCGTTTGTTGTTGTAAGTAAGCAGCCAAGTGATACGCGTTTTGTAATGCGCATTGAGATTGGTTGTGTTTCGGATTTATTGTAGAAACACAAATATTTCTAGCATCAAAGTGAAATGTTTTGTCCACTTTTATGTTTAAAACTTCTTTTTTTGTGCACTGTCGTATCCAATTCTTTTTTTCCAATCCTCTGGTATATATGTGTGTAAATTGTTTGCAAAAATGAAACATAATTTTGTGTACATTGTTGTACGGTAGAAAACCTTCATACCAATGGATATGATGAAAATTATTTGTTAGCCATCTGTTTGTTATTTTAGCTTTTGACTTTAGTTCATGGACAGAACACGGTGCTTCAAATAAAAACGGGTATGCTACTTGTGTAAGCAAATCCAAAATTACCAATTCTTTTACGATAAATCTATCATCGTTTCCGCGAAATGCTTGAAATTCAATTACACAAGGTTTTGCTGCCATTTCTTCATCCTGTCTGCTTATCACGGTGTCTGCTGATCAACTGTTTTCCACACCACGGTAGGTTAGATATATATAAACCAGGCCGTACAGTTGTAGGCGCGTTGGTGTATGTTTAACGTGGGCACCATCCCCAGTAGGCCTACCCCACAGTTTATTCTTTTGTTAAATTACATTGTAGTTTTAACCTAGCAAAGTTTATTCTTCTGTATTATTGTTGTTGTTGGTTTCTTCTTCTGTACTGTTGTTGTTGGTTTCTTCTTCTGTAGCCTCCGTTGCAACTTCAGTAAAAGGTTCAAAGTTTCTTAACTGCCTCCACATTTCCACTTCGTGAGGTATTCTATTAAAGATGGATGTATCTATCGGTCCGTATTGTAAAGTGCTTTCTGGTTGTTTTTCGCATGCATCTACCAGATATTCCTTAATAACAGCGCTTGAAAATACTAATTGTTTCATATACCTGGTAATAGGTGATGTTGCATAGTTTAAAATGTAAAATTCTTCACGTGTTAGAAGAATTTTATTTTCAAATTGTGTCGAGTCTCTAATTCTTACTTGTTGTTGACCACGATGTTTAATAATGTCAATTTCATTGTCACAATCCAAAATTCGAATGTTAGTTTTTCTTCCAAAGAAACTGTTGGCTAAATAACATTCAATAAGATGTAGATGTTTTAAAAAGGAATCCCAAGCATTTTCTGAAAATAAAACCATCTTTGTTCCATGGCTTTGTATTACTGCGGGAGAGTAGTCTAATGATTTTACCAATCCTATCGACACACTTTTACTCATGCAAGATGAAATAGGATAAAAGATGCGAAGGAAAACTTCAGTTAAAATGTTTGGTGGAATATTTTCTTCAAGTTTTCTTTTCTTTCTTACGTTTGTTTTATTATTTTCCAACTTTTTATTTTGTTTTCCAAACTTTAAAAAGTCATCAATTTCCTTTACAATATTTTTTTCAAAATGTTTATCATCATTTTCCGTTAAAGGTGCTGTTTCGGAAACGTCTTGTACAACTGATAAAGAACTCATTTTGTTTATAATGCTGTAGACGATGTTACCCATACAACTGTAGACAGTAAACTAAACAATTTTTGTTCCCGCTCCTGCTTTTATAACCGAGTGGTGGGGGTATTTTTTTCCTTTTCATTTTACAAAACTGCTTTTACAATTCCTGTTAAAGGTGTATATGTAACAATTTTATCATGTAAAATTAAACAATAAGCAGATGTATCTTTGGGTACATTTTGTTCAAATTCCATTTCTATTTTTATATCTACACTGGAAGTTTTTACAGATTCGTTTTGTTTTGAACAATCAAGTTCAAGTTTTCTTTTCTTTCTTACGTTTGTTTTATTATTTTCCAACTTTTTATTTTGTTTTCCAAACTTTAAAAAGTCATCAATTTCCTTTACAATATTTTCTTCAAAATGTTTATCATCATTTTCCAATAAAGGTGCTGTTTCGGAAACGTCTTGTACAACTGATAAAGAACTCATTTTGTTTATAATGCTGTAGACGATGTTACCCATACAACTGTAGACAGTAAACTAAACAATTTTTGTTCCCGCTCCTGCTTTTATAACCGAGTGGTGGGGGTATTTTTTTTCCTTTTCATTTTACAAAACTGCTTTTACAATTCCTGTTAAAGGTGTATATGTAACAAGTTTATCATGTAAAATGAAACAATAAGCAGATGTATCTTTGGGTACATTTTGTTCAAATTCCATTTCTATTTTTATATCTACACTGGAAGTTTTTACAGATTCGTTTTGTTTTGAACAATCAACTACAACAATCGGATAGTTAGATTTAAATTGGTTTGGCGTTAATAAAGGTGTGTTTGTTTTTCCATAATATGAATTTTGGAATCTTGCGTACATATCGTACACAACGCTAAACCTGTCTTTTGTAAAAACTTTACAAAAGACAGGTTTTGTATATCCATGTATATTCATGTATATTCATGAATATCCGGTAAAACCGGATATTCATGAAACTCCCAACTTCTAAATGGTATTACGATATCACCATCTGATTTTAAAGTTCTTAATAATGAAATTCTATTCTGATCGTTTAACCGTACATGCGGTACTCTCCAATCAATCTTGTCTAATTGCATTTTCCATTCTAAAGTAGCTTCCGTTGTTCCATCAGGCGCCATAATAATATCTTTGTCGTTTGATGATCTTAACAAAACTAATTCTTGTTTTACGTTTATTATTATTTTTCGGTAATCTTCGGCAAAGCCTAAAAGTAATCTTAAAGGAATGTAAAAGCCAAAATTGCCTGAAATCTTTGGAGTGATTATATTGGAATCGGGCGCTACCCACCCTGCGGCGGCTAGCATATGTTTTTCACTCGGTGTTAAAGATGCTAATCCTTTTAATGTACTTGTAATTCCCACCTTTTTTGTTGAATCTACTGTAACTCCGGAAATTTCATATCTTATTTCATCAAACAAATATGCCATCGGGTTATTTATGAACGGAACAGTACTTGCAGTGCTTCCATCTCTTTTTGTTACCCTTCCTTCGATATACAAATAACTCTCACATGGAAGTGTATAAATATCCTGTTGTTGTATGGGAATTCTAATTTCATCATTATTATTTAATTTTTATGAAGCGTAAGGGTTGTGCGTATGATATTCCTTTTCCCATAAGGTTTCGTCGAATGTCGGACCCTGCGCTACATCCAATATTTCCATTATTAATAAGTTTTAATCCAATTTCTTCTAGAAAACGAATGTTATCACTTGTTAATCCTTCTATAGCTGAAGTGCTACTGACTTGTTTACCAGTCAGCTCTTTCTTTTTAAATGATAACCCCATTGTTATACGGTTGATTTTATATGTATTCGTATAGTTTTAGGTTCTACTCTAAAATCAATATGATTTCCGTCTTGATGTAGTATGTTCACCACAATGTCTGAAATAAAACTGGTGTTTAACGGTAGGTACACCAAGTTTTGTGGCTTTTCCACAATTTTAAAACCCGGAGCGACCGTTGGATAGAATGTGTGAAATATATGAGTATTTTCACCATCTCTATAAGAACCATGTATAATATTACATGTAACATCTATACTGTTAACTTTCATTATTGTCACAGTTCTAGCACCTGAATGGTTAATATTAGGTTCTAAAATTTTTGTTGTTTTAGGAAATCCTAATAAACTACCAATTGAATGTTCTTTGCTAAAATCTATATAATATTTAGATTTAATTTCAGCTTTCATAGTATTGTTATTTCCTTTTATTGTTATATTATCTTTTCCCATATGATTTTGTATCGCTTCATTTATATCATCAATTTCATATGCTCCAGTGGGTAAACTAAATACTTGTATATCTGAATATTTGTTTGTATTTTTATCTTTTGTTTTGTAATAATGTATTTTGTCATTAACATTTTCAGTAACGTTGGGAATAGAATTATAAGTTGTTAAATCTAATAATGCGGCTTCCCATAATTTATCATTTTCCAAACGTAACGCAGGGAAAAGAACACTTCGCAAAGTAGATGAAGTTCCAGTTAATGATACTGTATAGGAAGACATCTTAAAGTTGACTAACGCTTTTTGTTAAAAAATCTAAACATAAATGTCCACAGATTACCGTATCATCAGGTTGCTCTCTTTTATAATTGTATAGTACATTTTTAGCTGTTTTAAAGTAATATTGTAGTTCTTTTGGTGGTGGGAGATTACCAAAACTATCAAAGTAGTAAATAGTTGATCCTAGTTTCTTATAACATACCCAATGAGTGCCTGATCCTTTACTATTAACTAAATTTACTATTCCGGTTTCATTTTTCCAAATTTTAACAGGTAATGCATCTTTCATAAACACTCCTCTAAAAATGGAATTTTTAAACAAGAAACATAAGTAATTAATTCTTTATCTGTTAATTCTTTATTTGGAATTAGTAATTGTTTTTTCTGTTTAATACACACGATACGGTCTTAGGTATGATCCTCCTCCTTTTTTTATCATTGACCATATTGTTTGTTTCTTTTTATTTTTACCTGCGGTGGATTGTCGTTTTCTTCTTATATTTCCTCCACGTTTCTTTGCAGGTTTTCTCCTCCTTTTTCCACCTCCTTTCTTTTTTCCACCTCAAAACATCGTTTTACCCTTCATTGCTGCTGATACCGCTAAAGCTGCTGCTTTTTCACCGATACTAGCGTCACTGGATGTTACTCTTTGCCAAGCTTTTTCAGCAAGTGCTCTATCCGCTATTGATCTATTTTTAGTATCTGCAAACTTTGAATATGCTATATCGTGTTGTTTGCAGGCTTGATCAAGTTTATTTATTCCAAGATCTCCTCTAGCAAGTCTTTTTTTCAATTTTGTTCCAGGACCACAGTATTGATAACCTCCTGGTAAATGTAGTTCTACAGGTAATAAATCGATAGCTTTATTAACTATAGCTCCAACCGGCTTAGTAATGAGAGAAAGTGCTGTTGATGCTATTCCTCTTCCTCTCTTTATAACGTGTCGATTATTACTGATGCGTTGAACTTCTACATGGTCTTTTATAGTGAAAGGAAATGCCGATACTTGTTTATTTTATAAATGCTTTATAATAAATGATGCACTTATCCTTTGACATTGTTTATTTATAAGTATGTTTGTTTATGGGTAAATAATTTTTTTCAGGTTTTGTGGAAGGATTGTATCTTCTTCATCATCATCATCTTTAGAAGTTCTTAAAGTATTAGTTTCCTTATTTAAAAAATATTTTCCATAACATTCTTTTTAACCCAATTTAATTTTTGATCAGATTTTATGGGGTTTATTGTGTTATAAATATCATATAATACTACACTTAAGAGTCTTACAATGTAATTTACATTAACAGCATCAGTAAAATTAATAGAGTCTTTTAAGCTAGTCAATCGCAAGTCTTCACAAAAAAAAGACTGCTTATTTAAATCTTTTCTTAGAAAAAGATTAAAGTATATGTTTCCCTTCTCACGCATTTGTGCTACTGTAACTACATCACTGTCTCTTATTCCTTCTACAACATTTACTAGTGGTTTCCCTTTGCAATCAAAGTATTGTTTACCGTCTTCATATTGTTTTATTACAGGAACTTGTCCAACTGTTGCTACATCAGTTTCATCCAACCCTTTTTTAACATTAGTAATTATTTTTGCATCCGCATTCCATTTGTTATTTTTTAATTTCATTATTTGACTTATTGTAGCTGCATCTGATTTTGCAGTTCCTTCCTTAACGTTAGTTAACACTTTATTTTTGCAATCAATTGTATTAATATCATGCGTAATACGATGATCTGTAAGATATTGAAGGTTTACAGCATCTTTCATATCTTTAGGGTATCCAATATCATGTATTACAAAGTTCTAAAAGGAAAATTTATCTGTTTTTTCAGGGATGACTGAATGTAAATACTTTTTTGTAACTGAATCTTGATCATTATTAGGATCTGCTATATTGGCTATTCTAAGATCTTTTGCATCATATACTTTATTATTACTCCTAGGATCATATCGTGAGGTTTGGTTTATGTACCACATTAAATATTCTTTATTTACCGAATCATTCTTATCTATTGGTTTTGGAAGATTTACAATTCTATAAAAATTAGCGTTATACACTTCATTTTGAAGCTTTAAGCTAGGTAATGTTTCACTTCTTAAAGTTTTAAAATTTTCCGCATCATTATCATCTTTTGGATCATTTACAAACTTTAAACGTTTGTTATTTATATCATAATCTCCATCGGATGTTAGTGGTAAACCACCTCTTTTTCCATAAGATCCTGATTTGCTTCCAGTTTCGGAATACCGTCCAAACTTATCCACACTCATGGTTATACTGAATATTTAATCAGTTATACTTGTATTATATATACTCATATTTTTTTTATGCAATTACTCCTCGATTTCGCAGTTCGCCGACCAAAGCTACCCATTCATTTTCTAAACCACTATGTCCGGCTTGTTTAGCTTCATATATCAACTTCATTCTGTCAACCAATTTGTTTATATCGTTGTAGTATATTATATTAGTATCATACAAGTTTTTTAATAATCCTTTTCCTGATAAACTTGATTGATTTGTTTTTCTTCTTTTATGTAAAATATTTATTTCAGCAGAAGATAATGATTTTCTTTTTATGGGTTCCCTTCTTTTTGGTGGGAAAAGTTTAGCAATAATAGTTTTATATTTTTCTGATGCATTTCTATGAACATTGAAATTTTTAGAATAATTTTTCTTATGCGCATTTGTATCCTCCAATATTTGTTTAAAAATGTTTAAATCCTTTTTAGTATATTTATTAGGTTTCGGCTTAAAAATAAGTTCAAACAATCCTTTTGTACCCTTGTATTGTTTATTATTTATAATAATATTGTCATGTTCGTCTACATCAAGTTTGCTATCTCCAATCATTAGCCCATTTTCTTCTATTCTAGCACCAAAAGTATTATATTTTCGAGTTGGTTGTGCAGAATGTAACATTTTTAATACAAATTGTCTTGCAAGTGGCCCTTTATACGCAATATCCGAGCCCAATTTGCTCAAGTTGGATGGATTAATAGGCTCTTCTTCTTCTTGTTGTTCTTCGCTTGTAGAAAGACCTTCTTTTTCTGTTAAAACATCCGTTTCTTCACCTAGTTCGCTTTCTTCTTCAGTTGCTTCTCCTTGTTGTGTAAAACTTGTATCACCTTCATATTCTTCTTTTTGTTCAAATTTTGAAATGGGTAAAATAGCATCTCCGGAAAAATTAAATGTTGAATGTTTAACATTTTGTCCTAATTGTTTTAATGGCTCAGTAATAGGTTTAAATGTTGATTCCAGAAATTTCTCTCTTTCACTTATTCCTAATCTTAACGCTCTGTTTTTATGTCTAATAGAATCACTAAGTGATTTTATTTCTTTTAATAGCTTTTCCTGATTAACCATGTTTACACCATGGAGACTTGTACGATAATGTTGTTAATTAATGTATTAAAACAAATTTATCAAAACCTATGCGGTAACGACCATCTGTTATAGCTTTATCTTTCATAATTACCAAAAATCCATATTTTTCCGCCCAAGCTTTTCCACAAAGCTCTTTGAATTTATCAAATGACATATCAGCATTTACATGATCGTTGTATATATCTTTTAGGTTCGTATCGTCTTGTTTGAATAAAACTAAAATATTTGCATTGTCTCTAATTAGTTGTTTTGGAATTTTGCTATATGTTTGTCCGATATATATGCTATCAATATTATTATGTCTTCCCATGGCAAAATAGTTTCTAATAGTATCATGATTTTCACTAGATACATCATCAAATACAAATACAGAATACGGCTTAGCCTGGTCTGGTTGCATAACACTGTCACTAGCATTAAATTTGTAATAGTTAACATCAGGCACATCAGTCAGGATCTTTTCCAACAATTGATACTTTGGTTGATGTAAGGACTTTGAAAAAATATATAGATTATTAAATCGCAATCCTTTTGTGTTTGTAATTAAGTTAAACACAACGTTAGTTTTGCCACAGTTTGAAGGACCGCTTACTATACATCGTACAGTGTTTGGAAATAAACTGCCGTGTTTACCATTGTTGATTTTAACGTTATCTACGGTTAAATCATCAATGTTATTAATATTAAATTTATCTTTATGGTGAACAATCTCCATCTTATTCAAAGGCAGAAGAGTAAATAAGTTGATTTAAAACTAAATCAAATCTTTTATAGGTATCCACGAATCTTCAGTTTTATCAAACCCTAACCAACGTACTTTAACTTGGTCTTTTTTCCTTTGCAACACCTTTTCAACAAGATAAACATCGCCAACTGTTGACTTTAACAATTCATGTCCGTAAAAACCTCCTTGTATTAAATTTCCTTTGTTATATTTTAAAATATAAGTTTCCGGTACGGTAGGTTGTACTTTATACACTGTAAAAACTTCGTTTGTCCAATTGGGCTGGTATTTTTTAGTAAACACTCCTTTGTATTTACTAATTCGAACTTTATCATTTACATTAAATTTTCGTGGTTTTCTTTGTTCCGCTTTTGGCTGTGTATTCTTTTTAATTCGTTGTAAAACTAGTTTAGCGTTTTTCTTATTCACTTTGTTAGGTGCCATACCGATAGTTCTATGAAACTTGTTGTTGTAATCGCTTATTAATTTTGGTAAGATATCAACCCATACGTAAGAACCTCTTTTCGAAAACATTTTATACATTGCACCTTTTAAGGTTCTATTAAATCTTTCAATTATAGCTGCCTTTTTCTCAGAATTTGTGGAATAATGATTTATGTTATATTTTTCATTAACAAAGCAAAAGGTTTATTAAAAAATTCTTTCCCATCATCAGTTTGTAAATGTTTAATTTTATTTTTATCTCTTTTTATAGCTACTTCCATAGCTTTTGTTATGCTGTTACCAGTTTTGTCTTTTAATGGCAAAGCATCTGCAACTGTAGTAAAACAAATAATAATCGTAATTTTGTATTTAAATCCTTTATTTATTTTACTATGCGGTTGCATTTCAATTGAATCTGCTTGATATAAATCATTTATTCCTTTTACAACAGTATTTCTTCGTGGAAACTTTATTCTTGCAGGTTTATGAAGTTCATTAACAATCTTTTCCTTTAACTCTGTCATGATGATTTTACTAACAAAGTCAAGTTAGTATTGTGTGTTTTTTTTCTGCATCCGCTTTTATAGTTCAAGGTCATTTCAACATATTTAAAAAAAGGGGAAATCACAGCGAGCATGCTGTGATTTCCCCTTTTTTTTCTTTTTTTCTTTTTTTATTTTTTTCTTTTTCTTTTTACTTATTGATAGGATTGAGAGAGTAGTGGCCGAATGGTAGAGTGTGAATTTTGTCTGGAAGAATGTGTCGTTTGTCATCATTGGAGCAGAGTGCTTTTTTCACTTCTGTTACGCTGTACAGTTGATGGTTGAAACTTCTGATGGTGTTGAATTTTGCAGTTATAGTCGTTTCTTCAAATAAGCATTGCTTGTAGTGTTCAAAATTTACATTCTTCTTAAGATACAAACTTTTTACACCCTTAGCTTTTTTAATAACATTGTTTTCTTCTTTATGCAATTGTAGTGAATACAATTTTGACATTAATGCAATAAGTTCTTTCAGTAAAATTCCATTTGCTTCGTCTTTAAATTTTCCAAGTTTCTTTTTGTTCCGATCATTGTCATAATTTAAATGATCTTTTGGATAGTCACTAAAATCAAATTCATTTTTGTGAACAAATGTTCGAAGATCCAAATACATATCTTCAGTAAGAATCCAGTAGATGAAAGCGTCCGTGCCCATGTAGGCGATTCCGATGTTATCTCTACCGTAGAAGGCGACCATTTTGTTGTAGTGGAAATCATACATGTGGGTTTTGGAAATATCCAAGATTGACATTCCAACGTACAACGGACGATCCATTTTTACGCTTGTCTTCTTCATAGATACTGCCACAAGGTTTTCATTGATGATAACGGATGTTCCAAAGTTTGGTTTTTGTACAAGTTTTTCTAGTTTTATAGGATCTTTTATTAATTTAACATTTTTGTGTTTTCTTTTGTTTTCCAATGTTTTTCCAAATATCGCATTATTCATTAATTTAAAAAATCCTTTTGAAATGTTGATGTTGCAGCTGCTCTTCTTCTGGTGTTTGAATCAATGTACGGTTTTAACCAGCAACATTGGGAAAATGTTAAAACTCTATGAATTTTGGTTATACGTAAACCCAATTGGAGTGCTTGTTGAACAACCCAAAAGTGAGCTACGTATCTTTGTTTATTTTCAAGAGTCATCATTAAATTTGGATGTTTGCCAATTGGCGAAACTTCTGTTTTTGCAAGGAGCGGAAGATCGTAATGAAGATCATGCAAGTGTTCTGGATATTCAAAGTCACAGTCCAATATGTATCCGGTGTGTCCGTCTTTTGAAATTTACAAAATATCACCAATAGAGTCTGGATTAACCCATTCAAAGTTTCCAAAAGGAAGTGGATTAGACATGGCCCATCCGTATAAATTGTTGGCATGGAAATATCCTAAGAACATTGATGGTTTTTCTTTATCGTAGTTTGGAAGATATTTGTTGTTAGCTTTAACATGTCTAGTAACACTTTGGGTCAATCCACCTCTAACGCCCGATTCGATCATCAACACCATGTCAATATCTGTTAATAATTGAAGGTTGCACTTTGTTTCTTTTAGCATAGCTTGCCAAGCTAGTCCTGGAGAAGTATAAGAATGAAGAGGGTCTAATCCGTAAGCTTCAAAGCAGGTGTTTCTAAATTCTTCCATCACATCGCAGAGAAGGGTCACATCAAGTTTTACATAAAAGTCAGAATAATCTCCCAGAGTGTTCATTTCCAATTCGTCCCAAACTTTGCATGCGTGTTGATAGTCTTCAGGTGAAATGTCCAAATCGGTAAGTTTACTTTTGAAAGCTTCTGGTGGAGGAAGTGACGTTTCTTGAAATTTATGTAGTCCATCGATGTAATCATACGGGAAAACTCCTTTCCGAAGAACCAACTCCATTTTTTCTGCAGGTACAATTTTGCTTGTTTCTATTAAATTTTGTCTTCTTAAATTTTCAGAAAGTTTCATAAGACTGGAAGGCATAAATCTAAAAG
This sequence comes from Flexamia atlantica, assembly GCA_035578135.1. NCBI lineage: Eukaryota > Metazoa > Arthropoda > Insecta > Hemiptera > Cicadellidae > Flexamia > Flexamia atlantica. The sequence continues at coordinate 9,837,190 of JAQJVK010000017.1, read as the reverse complement.
AATCAACAAATCTAAGTTTAATTTTGCCCACCTTTTTTGAAAAGCTTATAAATTTTTCCATAGTTTGTGCTATAACGTCTATTTCACCGTTGTCTCTTGCTAATTCGGGAATGATAAAATGTCCATCGTATCCGCTAAGATTGTGAAAAACCACGGGAATAAAAGATGGTAGTTTGTAGTTGATGTTACATCCGTTGCAAGCTGCACCTCTGTAGGCTCCTGTCAGATGGTCATGGTCGCGAACTTTAACTTTAGTTTCTGTAAATTGATTGTTACACAAATAGCATGTTGTTGTCGAATCATAAAGATAAAGTTCTTCCGGTGTCATAGGTGACATAGGAACCACATTGCTATACATTGCTTCCACTTTCCCAGCGATGTCGTATAAATCATCAACAAAGTATCGAGCTGCTTCTTCTCCACGATAGATCTTTGGTGTAGATGTCAAACCATATTCTTGAAGATGTTCTTCAGGCAGAGTGGATTTTACTATTAAACAGTAGCTGTTTGGTTTGTGAAGTTGATACTTTGTTCTGCTTGTAATTTCCTCTCCTTCTTCTTGTTCAAGTGGAAGCAATGAAGATTCAAAATCTGCATACACTACAACGGGAATTCTGTATTGTTGGATAACTTTATCAAATTTTACTTGTGATCTGCTAGGGTGTGGTAATTTAATTCTTACTTCATAGTTTCCATTGCATAATCTTTTATGTTCTGTTAACCATTCTGAACCTCATCTTTTACAAGTTGTTTTTGGTTGTTCACGTTTTGATAACTGTTTGCAAACTAGAGCTTCAAAATCTTTAATATATACATAATGTGAGATATCACCTTTAGTTATAAATAATAAATCAGTATGATCTCTGCGTTCGGTGGGTGTTATACGTAAGGGGTAGACATTGTTGGATGAATCTAAGCCACAGATGTTTACAGATGCAAAAGGATTTTTCTTTTCAAATTTTGATATGTCTTGAATTGAAACAGGATAAGTCATGCCTTGAAAGTTATACATATAGGAAACCTCATCGTATGCTCTACTCGGTCGTTCCACATGATCTTCTACATATTTTGCTAGCATTGCATACTTGAAACATTCAGCATTTTCATTTTGTACATTAACACAAGATTTGGTTACTCGAATCTTCCTTGGCAAAGCAATATAACTACTACCTCTCATTCCATATCCATGTTTATGAACTCTCACATCTAAGCTTGTTATACTTAACAAACTCCATCCAGAACCTCTTCCTTCATGTTCTTGTAATTTTGTTAAAAGTTCTTCAAAACAATCATCCACAATTGAGCTTATATCCGATGCAAACATGATGGTTTTGTTTTTAGTTAAAAATCCTCTTGGTGATGTTTCATTCTGAACATTTGTAAATACAGTATCTAGTAATATTCCAAACTTTATAAAATTTAATCTTCTTAGTTCATTCTTCAATGTTTCTGTTACTAATGCTTTTGCTTTCAATATAAATTGTGCTAGTTGCAATTGAGCATTGTCAATCTTAAAATGAGTTACTACACTGCCTGGTAAAGCTCGGGCGTATAATTCCACATCCAAAGATGGTCCGGGTGCGTATTGAATAACACTTGGTCTTGAATTTAGTTGTTGTTGATGGGTAGCCAGCATTTGATCTAAATCTTCCAAATCTTCTTCTTCTGCATTGTTTCTTGTTTCGTTGTTATGGTACACTTCTTTGTGTATTTGTAGTAAGTTTTCATTTTCAAAAGATTCTTCACAACTGATGCAGTAATACATGACGTAGGTGTGCTCTCCACAAAAGTTGCAGTAATAATAAAAACCACTCTTAAACTACCCCTATTTATAGCACTACCCCCACCACTTTTTCTGTATTAAACACAAAAAGTGTTAATAACAGTTAAATTTCTTATATTTCAAAACTCCTAAGTGTCAAGGTCAAATAATGCAAGTTTAAAAAAACATCTAAGTGTCAAATAATGCAGGTATTAAAAAAAATCTAAGTGTCAAGGTCAAATAATGGATGTTTAAAAAAAAATCTAAGTGACAAGGTCAAATAATGGAAGTTTTAAAAAAATTCTAAGTCTCAAGGTCAAATAATGGAAGTTTTAAAAAAATCTAAGTGCCAAGGTCAAATAATTTAAGTTCAAAATAATACATATTATGCGTCGTAAGTTTGATCATCATCGCTGTTGTTTAAATATGTTATTTCCAAATCGTTATCGCTTTCATCTTCCTCCGTGTCCGATGCCGGAAACAAACGTCGCCGAACAAGAGCATGTATATATTGTACTGGATCATAGTCAATTGTTACAACATGTGTTAACGGTGTTTCTTCGCCTACTGCTACTGGTACTTCCAAAATATTTTCTTCATCAGTTGTAGCATCAGACGTAACATCGGATGTAGCATCAGATGTATCTTCTACTGGAATCAAACTATTTTCAAAAATACTTTCGTCATCCGTTAAATCTTCTGGTTCAACCATTTTATATATTTTTTCACAAATTGTACGTCCAAAAGGAAAATTGTTGTCTGTTGGAGGCATTATAAAAGAAACTTGATATTGTAAAGTAAATGTTGAAGCAAATGTTTGAGAATTTTTCTAAGTCCGAAAGTATTAATTATTAGGAAGTTTTACAAGTCCAATGTAAAGTAAAATAAAGAAAGAAGTGTTGTTGCCTGTTTAAACAGTTGCAAAAGATTGATAGGTTTGAAAATTTTTCAAAGTCCTAAAATATTAAATATTGAGAAGTTTTAACTCTTAAAATTTTTACAAATCCAATGTAAAGTAAAGAAAGAAATGTTGTTGCCTGTTGGAACAATGGCAAAAGAATGATGGAAACCAAACCCGCAGCAAGGGTCCTGTGGTTTGGGAGTGGGTAAGCGAGGAGGGGGGATGACCTCAAGCCGAGTTGGGGTCCGGGATCTGCGCGTGTGGTTCGGCATCAGTTGCTCGCTACACAGTGAGGTGGTAACATGTTCAGAAGGCGCCCTGAACATTTTATCATTTTTGCTGTTTGGTGAAAATATCTTGGTGTTATTTGTAAAATAACATCTTGACGTAGGACTGATTAATTTTAAGGCATGGTAGTTGTTTGTGCTTGTAGATACCCTAGGGTTTGTAGTTTGTTTTTAATTTGCTGGTTTGGTAGTTAGTATTAATTTAAAATCTTTCTTTTACTTACAATATATTTCTGCCTGGAATGTTTAAATTTAAAGTAATATTTTTGTTTTTAAGAATGTTATATGATATGTTTTTAATTCCTTTCCATTCCAATTTCCTTTTTCCAACAAGCTTGTTGAGGGCATTCCCTCTCTTGTCTTGTACTCCTTTTTAGTTAGGGACACCTTTCAATTCCAATTTCCTTTCCTTTTTTCCTTCCATCTTTTGCACGGTAAAACCAATTAATTTATGGTAAAACCGGCTACCGCTTTTGTAGTGATTACGCCCACCAAAGCGGGTCACTTACAACCTCTATACGTGCTGGATGGGTAGTTCGCCTACCTCCGGAGTTTCGCTGGACCCCAGTTGATTTGCGCCTTATGGTGAGTCGCTGGCTCCTTTAGTGTTAGGAAATAAAAAACATATTTGTATAACATTTTTTAGCTTAGCGTTGTGCGGTTATGGTGAGGTGTAAGGGATGGCTTATGTCTAGCTTACACCGTAATCATTCTGTGCAGCGATGGGCTGACTAGATATTTTTTACTTTTTAGCTCAGCGTTGTGCGCTTATGGTGAAGTGTGAGGGATGGCTTATGTCTAGCTCACACTGTAATCATTATGTGCAACGCTGCGCTGACTAACTATTTTTTTTAAACTCTAGGAAGGTTGTATTGTAAATTAGCTTATCTTCTTTTAGGTTTCCGGGGTGTACGGTTCTGTGAAACCGTACACCCCCATTTTCTTTTAATTATCAAATGACCTTGACCTAGTTATTTTCAAGGTCAAGAAAAGAGTAAGCGAAAATGTCTAAGTCCCAAGGTCATTTTTATGTAAAATAGCTTTTCTTCTGTTAGGTTTTCGGGGGTGTACGGTTCTGTAAAACCGTACACTCCTTTTTTTAAAAAAAGTTCTGGATGACCTTGACCTACTTATTTTCAAGGTCAATAAAAGTTAGCAAAATTTTCTAAGTGTCAAAAGTAGGTCAAGGTCACCAAAAAATACCCTATGAACGGGGGAATAGACCGCTAAGTAATTCTTTTGGAACTACAAAGTGGTCTATTCTCCCGCTCCTATTTTTGTTTTTTTGTTGTTGTTAGTTTTACATTAACCTCACAATTTTAACAAATGAAGATATTTTTTGTGCACACTGCATAATGTTTGATTCACACAACACATCGTTACACATTTTTTACCTTTTTTCGGTCCTTTTTTAAAAATATATAAACATTGTTCTTCTCTAAAACTGGATAATGAAGAAGAACCTGTCATGTTGCTAGATCCTAAATAGTAAAAAGTCATTCTTTTATCCCGCTTTCATAAGAAATTACCCCTCCATTGTAAATTTTGAAAGGTCAAGGTCATTCAAAAATACCCTATGAGCGGGGGAATAGACCGCTAAGTAATTCTCTTGGAATTACAAAGTGGTCTATTCCCCGCTCCATTTTTTGTCTTTTTTTTGTTTTGTGTTTAATTTGACCATTTAACTTTATCAGATGGAGATTTTCTTACTAAGTAATAATGAACATTACTGATATTTGGAATTTGAAGATTTACTGGTAATTTGAGCAAGTAGAGTTCATCACAACATCTAACAACAACATCTCTGTTACTGATCTTTTTTACAAAAACATATTTGTGGTTTAATTTCAATCTGTTGATTTTAATTCTTTTATAGTTTTCAATTTTTCTGGCAATTCACTTTTGGAAGGTTCAATTTTGACTTTTTTAGAAGGTTGAATTTTGACTTTTTCGGAAGGTTCACATTTTTTATGCAGTCTACACAATTTTTCATTTACACTACACAATTTCACACACCTTTCACCTTTGTTCGCTCCTTTTTTTAAAATATGAGCACATTGTTCTTTCTTAAAACAGGATTTTCTTAATTTTTGAAGTTTTTGAAGTTTTTCAGAAATTTTGTTAGGAGATTTTTTCGGTGAAGATTTTTTTGGAGAAGGAGATTTTTTCGGTGAAAATTTTTTTGGAGAAGGAGATTTTTGTTTCACAATAGAAACAACAGATGATGATGATGTTGTTGATGACGAGGAAGAAGACCTGGACGAAGACGACGTGCCTGCCATAGCGCTGGATCCTAAGAAAGTAAAGATTACTCTGTTTACCCTGCCCTTATAACAGCCCCCCACCCATTTACCCCCTCTACTTTTCGAGCTCAAAAAAATATTCATCCAAGCTTTCTAACACTGTCAAGGAAACAGTTTCAAAAGGTTGATACAAAATTTCATAAATGTCTTGGTTTAAATTTTGCGAAGTTTGAAGATATTCTTCTATTTCCTGAACAAATTTCTGTTCGAATTGTTGGAATTCTTCTATTTCCTGTAAAAATGTCTGTTCGGATTGTTCAAATTCTTGTTGTTCCAAGTTAAATGTTGGTGATTTCAAGTCTTCTACCAATTTTTTAATGTAATCTATTGCATTTTGAATTATAGATTGTCTGTTAATTTTTTTTGTTTTTGACTTTCCGGTACAACTAATTTTAATTTTTCAAAAGCTTTTTTTAATCTGTGTTGTCTTCTTTGTTCCCTTCGGTTTCTACTTAAGTTTTGATCAATCAGGTATTTTTGGAAAGATTCCATAACGTTTTGTTTATTCAAAATGTGGCAAACTATTAATTCTATAAAGCTTCTATCCGCTCAATATATACTGGAAAGCCGGGGGGGGGAATCACCTTCGCCATCAAGGTGATTGGTACGTATTTAAAGCTTTGAGGTTTGCATAGCCAGACCATAACTATGAGCTCCTTGTACGAGTTGTGTCTGCAGCGGATCTGCACCGATAACCCTATGCTCCGGCATATCAGAAGGGTGTCAGAGCCGCTGCCGCCAATTTTGCAAGGAGAGCTCATTTATGAGCATAAAAGACGATGCGTCTACAAAACCAAAATTTGGTTTGAAGGGCCAAATGTTGGCAGAATATGCGCCATATGTCACATGGTACGTTTTTTCATTAACTGCATTGTTTTTTTGTTAACAATATATTATTTTTTAAATTTCTTTAAATTAATAATGTTTTTTTTCAGGCGCTTCCTCTTGCCGGCCCGGGGGGAGAGCTTTATCGAACTATTGCTTATAGAAGCGGAGTAATTGGGTATAAACTACAAATGCCGGCACCTCAAGAAAAATGTCATCTCTGCGGTTTCTTCCCCCTGGCGAAATACGAAATTAATTGTATGTGTTTATAAACACATATAATTATGAGAAATTAAATAGGGACGGGGAACAGAGCAGTTTGTGGTCTAACCACTTACTGCTCTGTTCCCCGTTCATAGGGTATCTTCAGATGACCTTGACCCACTTTTAAAACTTTATGGTGGGGAAAATGTATATATAAACCGTGGATTATATGAAGAGGCATCACTTCCCTCGCCGATCATCATGGAAAGTTTCCGTATGTTTTACAATGTTTTTCGCACTCCTCAACAACATATTCAATTTATGTTAAATTTAATCCATGTCCTCCAGAATATTAATTTTCTTACGATTAATGTTACTGGGGAAAGAATGGTAAATTTAACATATCAACGTTTATTAGTTACCATCAACCCTTTGGTAGATCTGAATTGGTTTTCAACACTTGAAACATACATTGATACTATGGCTTTTGAACAAGGATTCCATTATCTTTGGGTTGATGTAGATTACATCAACTTTCAAAATGAATCAGATGATGATGGATATGATTCTGCCACATAAAAGTAGACATTAACGGAACTTCTCCCCCTGCCTTTTAGGAAAAAAAGAGAGGAACAGTGTTAATTAATAACACTGTTCCTCTCTTTTTTCCGCTTAAAGTTAAATGACCTTGACCTACTTATTTTGAAGGTCAATTGTAACTTAGTGAAAATTTTCTAAGTCCATAAGTAGGTCAAGGTCATTTAAATCTTAGCGGAAGAATGAAAAGAATAGCTACCAACATGCATTGTTGGTATCTATTCTTTTCTTTCCTCCTAGAAAACCCCTTTAGTCCGTGTCAACTTTGATGTGAATTTTTGTACAAAATTGTACATAATAAAGGACCCATGTTTCGAGTCCTTCGTAATCCATAGAATCCGAAGTGCAACAGATTTTCGTACCGTCTGCTTTAACAGCTTCAAGTACTCCACTAATACACTTCAGATTGCTATGATACGTTCTTATGTACCATAGTACTTTTTTGGCTTCGACAAAGTTGTGCACAGCACCAAAGATCATGAGGGATTCCATGGCAAATGTAACCACAAGACTACAGCACACCTTATATATACTGTGAGCCCAAGGCTATAGCCTCGATTTTTGAGTTTTTGCGTCATAACTTTTATACCGTTGGTTTTATCAAAAAATGTTGCTTGACCTTTTTTGTTTGTCTTTTAATTCCGCTTAATTTGACTACCCGCACGATAGATTTGGAGCATTTTTGTTATATCCACTGCCATCGTGTGCGGCGACGCAGTTCTAAAGTTGAACAGCGACGAAATCAAGTGGGGGCCCCCCGGCAACACTTGCCGGGGGCGCAGGGGGGGTTTTGCCGGGGGCGGGGGGGGGGGCGCAGGGGCGCGGGGGCGCGGGGGCGCGGGGGCGCGGGGGCGCGGGGGCGCGGGGGCGCGGGGGCGCGGGGGCGCGGGAGTGCGGAGGCGCGGGGGCGCGGGGGCGCGGGGGCGCGGGGGCGCGGGGGCGCGGGGGCGTGGGGGCGCGGGGGCGTGGGGGCGCGGGGGCGCGGGGGGTTTAAAAAAAACCGACCACCCAACCCCTTTGGAAGGGGTTGGGGGGTCGGTTAGGTTAGGTTAGATAGTGACCAAGGGTTGAGGCTTTAACAAACACCTAAATATTAATAACCAACGCGAAAACTAAACTCACCATCAACAGAAATTAAAACATTTACAAAAACCCAAATGTTAAAAATAATAATTATTTAATAAAAGATACAACACAAAACTGCGCGGGGGCGCGTGGGCGCGGGGGCGCGGGGGGCGCAGGGGCGCGGGGGGCGGGGGCGTGGGGGCGCGGGGGCGCGGGGGCGTGGGGGCGCGGGGGCGTGGGGGCGCGGGGGTGCGGGGGCGCGGGGGCGCGGGGGCGCGGGGGCGTGGGGGCGCGGGGGCGCGGGGGCGCGGGGGGTTTAAAAAAACCGACCACCCAACCCCTTTGGAAGGGGTTGGGGGGTCGGTTAGGTTAGGTTAGATAGTGACCAAGGGTTGAGGCTTTAACAAACACCTAAATATTAATAACCAACGCGAAAACTAAACTCACCATCAACAGAAAGTAAAACATTTACAAAAACCCAAATGTTAAAAATAATAATTATTTAATAAAAATACAACACAAAACTAAAATCTTAGGTTATTTAAAACTTTAACAAAATATTTAAGTCTCAAAAGTAGATTTTTAAAATCAATTTATAAGTCAAACAAGTAAGTCTTTTAAAATTAAAATATCTAAGTCTAAAAAATAGGTCATTTAAAATAATTCTAAGTCCGAAAGTAGAACAACCAAAACTAGGTCAAGGTCATTTAAAAATTATAAAAAAAGGGGGTGGGGAAGCGTGGGGTCCCTACTTTATTTTATACTACTTATACTAACATGCAACGGTTACTGTGTGTGCTAGACATAAGCCATCCCACACACCTCACCGCCTTATTATATCTTATGCTACCCCTTAAATGCTATCATGCATGCGGTTACGGTGTGATCATCACGTAAGCGAACTCACACACCTCACTGCCCTATCATATCTTAACCCCTACCTAACGTTCCCCCTATTCTATCTTATACTATGTAATATTACAGTTACGATGTGTGCTAGACATAAGCCATCCCACACACCTCACCATAATACTACCCCTAACTTATACTATGTAATATTACAGTTACGATGTGTGCTAGACATAAGCCATCCCACACACTTCACCATAATACTACCCCCTACGTAATATTACAGTTATGGTGTGTGCTAGACATAAGCCATCCCACACACCTCACCATAATATTACCCCTGATAGCTAAACCACGCAGGAAATGGAAAGGTAGTTGGATTGCCATTGCGGCCGATCATTATAGAAGGGCGTCTCTTCTACAATAACCGAACGCGATGTGAGCTAGACATAAGCCATCCCTCACACCATGGCGAACATTACGTTACAGCATAACCCTGCTCATAAGAGCACGAGTTACACCTTCACCGTAATGCTAAAGCGAAACGTTGCGCGCTCGCCTATATCATCGAGCTGAAGCGGGCGGCCTTGACTTGAAGGTTGACATGTCCGCCTGCTGGGACGGAGGCGGACCTTCACCTTAACCGCGCCGCGGTCGATGACTGAAGGGGGGCGTTGCCGTGACTTTGCCACCTAGTTCACCTTGGACGCCGAGCCGGTAGCTTCCGCTTACACTACCTTGACTACAAGGTTGCCGTGTCTGCTGCCTATAATAACCCCACTTGACCACCTCTTGTCATTCTGCCACTTGCCACTTGCCACCATCGCTGTTAAATTTTACATTCTCATTTTTTTACATTTTTCTTTTATATTTTCCATTATGAACTTCTCATCCTCATCATCCAGCCATGATGCTTCTATCCTACGAGGTTTGCTTGAACAAGAAATTGAAAAAACCATAAAATATCAACTTGAAGAAAAAACATTAATTGAAAGCGAAGATTTCCTATCAGATTATTTTTTGATTCATAAGACTCAACCAGCTCAACCAACTCAACCGACCCAACCCGCTCAACCAACTCAACCGACTCAACCCGCTCAGACTCCACCTGCTCAACTGTCTCCGCCCGCTCAACTGTCTCCGCCCGCTCAATCATCCAATCAAGAAACTCCGCGTCCTTCACTGATCGTCAAAATCCCCTATCCATTTCAAACCGCACCACATAAAAGACTACCATCCAAAAAATTGAAAATCAACCGGCTCAAAACAAACATCGCATACAAAATTGAAAAAACAAAAAACACAATTTACATCCTGAACGAAGAAAAGAATACAATTTTTATCATCAACCTGCCTAAAAAAATGCGTGTTCCTCCAAAGCCTAAACATTTAAAAATTACAAAGGACGGTGGCAAATTAAACATAAATCTTTTTTAACTAATAAGTACGGGTTTCTCCATACCACAGGTTTATTTGGTCTAGGCCTGTGGGAACCTCTTTACCCTAAAAAGAGTGACCTCTAGCATGGTGGTGAGGTTGACGTTCCTCTAGAGGCTTTAAAACTAACGAACCACCGACCAATAAATGTCTTTACCCAAAAACTAAAAAAAAAAATAATAATAATAATAATAATAATAAACCTAACAAAAAATCCGGCAACATTTTATAATCAAACTAACGGTATAAATTTTACTATGCAAAACTGACAAATTTTATTTTACATTATCACTGAGCCACCTTTCTATTTCTGGTGAAGCGGAGGCTGTTGACCCGACCACTGACGCCGGCCCGCCGCCAACCTTGTAGTAGCCGGTTGGTCGACCTTGTTGCGTCAGCTGGCACAGCAGATGGTCACATCCTACACTCAACAGTTCATTCTCCGCTGTGCCACCAACCTAACAACTCCTGCTTCAACATGAACCGCTCCCAGTATTTCAAAATCTGGTACAATTGTTTCTCACGTTTACAACTGCTGGGGTATCGAGTTCTTCAATCTAATAACAATCGTGATTGGTACGATGTCACATCTACAATTGCTCTAAATCCTTTTCAGCCAGTTGGGAAAAACATTCTCACTGGCATCAAACTCAACACCGAACCACCTCTTTCACCTGTTTTACCACAATTACCCCAGCAGAAACTATTACTAAAAAGACTAAGATTAAACGCCAAATATCACATCATCAAACGAAAATCCAATATTTTTTACCTATACAATAAAGAAAAAACCAAAATTTATATTGTTACCCTACCTAAACATCTTTCCATTTATATAAACCCAAAATACCTTGAACTTACAAAACAAGGTAACAAAATCAAAATAAAATTGTCAAAATAAAAACCCTTTTTCCCTTTCCTCCTCCAAAAGTCCACCCTGGTGGCAAAAAAGGTCCTTATAAGGACCGCCATAAAACTTTCAAATTTAGGGCCTCAACCCTTGGTGACTAACAAGGGGTCCACGTACCTCTAAGTCCCAAAGCGTTGCTGTCGGGGGGAAGGGGGGGCCAGGTGTGCAGCAGATGTTCCAAGCTCAACAGCTTGTATTGCCAACTGGTCGACCGACGCTGTTGCGCAACCGTTACGCAACAAGGTCGGCAGCAAGCGAAAGCATGCGAGGTCACCAGGATAATAAACCCGGCCCAGTGATGATGTCAAGTAAAAGTTGCCAGTTTTTGCGTTTCATTCAACGCAGGTTTCGTTGGTTTTATTCCTTGGTTTTATTTTTATTTCGCCTTTTTCGTTTGATTTTTAAAACTCGCATGATAAGGTTTGGAAACATATTAATTAAAATATGAAACATCTTTAAAAATATCGTAACTTGTACAAAGTTAAATAAGTATTTCAAAACAATATTTTTAAGCTAAATGTTAAGAACAAATGTTTACTACTGAGATGTTTACTCTACAACATCTACATTACAACTAAAACTAAATATCGAAAACATTGCGAGGAGTCTCTTATGGTAGTGGGGGAAGGCAGGTGTGCAACATATGTAGCATCGCCCTAACATTTCAATTTTAAATTAAATGTTAAGAAACAGAGTTTATATTTAATCGCAAGTGTAGTTTAGTTTTGCATTTCTTCAACTAAATATTTTAACTAAGTATTAAGAAAAGATAATAAAGTAGCATCTTTAAAAATATTGTAACTCCTACAAAGTTAAATAAGTATTTTAAGCCAAATGTTAAAAACAATTGTTTAGTACTGAGATATTCACCCTACAACACCTACGTTAGAACTAATACTACAAATCCAAAAATTGCGAGGAGTCTCTCATGGTGGTGGGGGAGGGCAGGTGTGCAGCGGATGTTCCAGGCTGCACATGTCAAGGGAGGTTGCAGCGCCACTACTGACACATCAGTTTGCTGGTAGAACTTGCAGAGTAAACATCTAAATAAACATGAGTTCTGTTTTATATGTTTCTTTTATTAAAGATGGACTTTGCATTGAAACGCAAAGTTTTCCTATTGATGCAGATCCTATACAACAAACTTTAGTACATCCTCCAGAAAGTTATGATTCCATCTACATTTCAGTGCAAGAACCAAACGACCCCCCACCACCAACAACTCCTGATGCACAGTAGGACACGGCTACCACACGTCATTACAGCTTCAGCTCTTTACCCGAGCACACATGGACTCTGAGTTTCAAGATAATACTGTTTCCTCTACATCTACACCAACTTCCGAACAATTACTTACTACAAATGGAACTACTACAAGTCTACAAGTAAATGAAATTTCATCAACTGTTAGTTCTGATGCGCAAGCAATAATGTTATCATTAATTGGTTTCGACTAAAAATTCAACAATGGAAGAAGAAAGAAATTCGCTACTTTACAACTTGGTTTTTGTGAACCCGTCGAAATTTATTATTTGCCTACTTTCATTTTTATGTGGTTACAATTTTGGTTACGTTGTTCAGGAAATGCTAACAGATAAAAAGGAAGAACATTCGCTATATTTTAAAGTTTATGTTTATGTAATTGCATCTTTATTTGGATACTTTGTAGCAGGATATTTTCTTGTTAATTTGTCAATTCCATTTTTACATGGTATTTTAACAGACGTGAAAATCAACAAAACAACAATTAAGAAACAGTTTGTAAAAAGAAGCAAAAATTATCTTGCATTTTCGGATTAAAAAACATCCCCAAACGACCTTGACACACTTCCGGCCATTTAAAATTTAAATACCCAGCACAGCAGGGCATTTAAACTTTAAATACCCACCACCAACACGTCACAGCTACGTCACAGCTGATGACGTCACTTCCGGTCACGTGACCGGAAGTAGCTGTCAAAAAATTGACTGGCTGTCAAAGTTTGATTGGGCCAGAAACGCCACCTCGCCACTACTTATAACGGCTACATATTTAGATTTACTCTTTTGAATCCTAAGATTTCGAAATACTATAGCCTCTGTTTTATTTGCATTTAACTTAATACAATTATTGAAAAAAGTTTTATGACTAAATTGAGATCTTGCATTTGTCTAACACATGATTTCAAGTCAGTATGTACCAGATAAAATATGTTGCCATCAGCATATTGTAAGAAAACTGCTGATAACTTTAAAATAGCCGTCATTAAATAAGGTAGGAGATATCACACTCCCTTGAACCAAGCCGCAGGTTTGAATGTATTGTTCACTGACTATATTTCCAATACTGACATGACATACTCTGTCACTAAAATAACTATTAAAAAATAGTAGCAGTGTGCCACCAACACAATTTTTTTTTAATTTACTAAGGAGTATTTCATAATCAACAAGGTCAAAGCCTTGGTGAGGTCGGTAGCTACAGCACCGATTAAATTATTTTATTTTCATTTAATGCTCTATTGATGTCATTTACTTAGGTTTCTGAGAGATGAACAGTTGAGGTTTTTGGCATAAAACCAAATTAAGATTTACTTTATAATTCCATGCCGGTCTAGATAATTTTGAAGCTGTATACATGTCGTAGCCACATGCTGTAATTGGACACTTCATGAAGTGCCCAACGCAACCCAGGCATTTCATGAAGTGCCCAGCGCGTCTGGGCACATAGTGTAACTCGATGATTTCAATCAAAATTACAGCATGTGCCCGACGAAACTGGGCACTTCATGAAGTGCCCAACGCTCCTTGGACAGATTGTGTAACTATTGTTTTTACACTATGTATCCAGCTCAGATTGGGCACTTCATGAAGTGCCCGGGGCGCGTTGGACACTTGCTGTAGGTTTGTTTAATCGTATATGTAGAGTTTACCACAGGGCCCCGTGGAATTGTTGCAAAAACCTTGTTCAAACTACAATGATATATTCAAATATTTTTTCAATCATGATTTTAAAACAATTTTAATTGACTATGCCTCTTGAACTTATGATTCATCAATAAAAAATTATGTTTTTTCTTTTCTATAAGTTAAACATTGTGCCGTGCAACGCCACGACTTCCAATATATATATGTCACCAAAAGTCATTAGCCACCGTGATCCAAAACCGCAGTCCTTGTCGGAACTCTTGTTGACCGTTACCCTCTCTTTTCCGGTGCCCTCTCGAACTCTCGTCTTGTCGACCTGGACGGCTTAGGAGGGACATGGTGTGCAACATCGTCCACAGAGCCGGCTTTAATTCTACCGACCGTCCGTCCCTCACCATGAGTGCTTAAATACCTTAATATTAAGGAGGTTAGCTAGGGGAAGCAAGGTTAGGGTGATTTTGGTAAATCTAAATATGTAGCCGTTATAAAATATTATTGGGGCGTGGGCCTTCTGCCCACGCCAATGTTCTGGTCACATGTCAAGGAACCCTGGGTTTGCATATATCCGGTGACCTCCTCTGCTGCATAGAAGATTTAGTCAAAATACAATAAAATCATTTAATACCTTGGCTTAACTAACTTTTAAATAAAATGGGGCCAGTAGGAGGTAAGTTTGCAAATTGCTGCATCTAATGCAGAAAGTTGCTTAAAATGGCACTCAATTTTTAAATAAAGCTTTTTTTATTCAAAGTGTTTTTCTAAAATATTTTCCATTTTTCAACAGTGATGTGATTTACATTAGAGTCAGTGAAGTGCTTATCATGTAATTTACAAATAAATATTATACCCTTCTCATAGTTTTATAACTCCCTATGTCCGCATCTCACTTGTATGTTGAAATATAAATTTCATTTTTTGTTGTTTAGATATAAATAGTAAAATGGTCCAGGCAGGCACAGGCAAAGGTTTAGGCTACTTGCATTAATGGAATTCCATAGGTTTTCTTTTCTTAATGCTTCTGTAAAGGGTTTATTTTAAATAAACTCAATAAAATAAATATTTCACTTCAGTCCTCCAACAATTTCAGGTGTTTAAGCTGGCTCACAAGGAAACAAAAATGTAGTCATAGGAATTATTGCACATTAATACTGTGGCTGCACAAAAGTGGGTACACACTGTCACCGCATTACAAGTAGGCTAACCAAAAAATGAATTAGGCCAATGAATTTGATTCATTTGTAGGATTAGGCCTCCATTCATTTTCAGACCCACAGGTCTCTGTGCAGTATATCAAAACAAATCTTTATTTGGTGATTTTTATCTACAGGCCTCACCACTCCGGTATTTTTCCCCCCTTCCAAGCAAACTGGGACACTATTTTGTTTGTAAAGTGAACTTCTCACTGCAGTTAACTGATAGAATTTTCAGGCACTTGCCAAAAAAAAACTGAGTTACCCATAACTTTTATCTTAATTTTTTTCCAGTTTAAATTACAAGAATTCTTAGCCTAACTTGTTAACCCCTGGCAACCCTCACCAAACAAATTTGGCTTTTCAAAGAAAAACATAAGAAATCATCAGACAAACCTTTTGGTACAGGTAATTGGCGACTCTTATGCAGGGAGGTTTGTAAATTTTTTAGAATCAAACCACTGTTCTTCAGCAAAGATTAAGTGCACCTACAGCTTGGGTGTATCAGGTGCAACAATATTGGACTTGAAGCAAAATATCAAGAAAAATAGTTTGCCAATAATTATTGGCTTACCGTTGTTGGTTTTCATTGGAACAAATGACATTTTATAAAATCAATTTAGTTTAGGCACATTCAAAAATCAGTTTTTGTCATTCCTGCGCTTAATTAGGAGGAAATACCCTGGGATCACAGTAATTTTGATCACTTTCCCGTTGTACCCCCGGATTAGAGGAAACCTTGCGATAACCCATCGGATAGAATATTGTAACAATTTTTTATTGACATTAAAATCACAAACAGTAAAAGTGATCAGGTTGCCAAGAAATTTTTCATGTTTACAATTGTTTCATAGATTTTGTGGAAATTCCTCCCGGAGAGATGACATTCACCTCAATTACCTAGGTTACCAAACTTTCTTACCATTGTTGGAAGCAGAACTTAACCCCCCTGCCCCGCCAAGTTAAATAAAGCAGTTCCAAACCATTTTTACTCCTTATAGGAAAGACAAAAGCCTTTTGAATTGTTTTTTGTAAATTTTACCAAATCCCTTTTCATTGTGTACCTTTGCAGCCCCCTGCCTTGTGGTATTAGATAGTTTGTATTAAAGCGACACTCTTGTAGGAGACTGTGCCCTTATTATTCAGGAATGTTGTCATTAATTGTTATTTATTGTTGGTTATTGTTATTTATTACATCGTTATTTCCTTATATAGTTTAAATATTGTTGAATCTTTATAGAGTTTAAAGGTTGTTAACATAGTAGTTAAGTAAGTAAGGCCACAATGCCCTCAAAGATATACCCACCCGAGGGCATACCCAAGGGAACCTCATGGGTATACAAATTAAATGCGGAAGACGCCGTAACACAATGTGAAATATTTGGCCTAAGCCCAGACCCCACTCTGGCATTCAATAGGTAATTTTTAAGCGAGTTTTTGAATAAACTAACAATCAATGGCGGACAAGAATCCATCCCTACAAATCACCGACCCGACATAGATTTCTCGAGACCCGATGGTCCTGACCCTGAGGAGATCATGGTGTTGCAGCCTCCATACACACTAACCCTACCAATTTCCACCACTGCTACCTTGATAGACTCATTTCCAGCAAATACATCCACCTCCCCCACAACCTCAGTGTTCACAGCCCCGATAGCCAGTGTTTCAACATCATCTGCTCCCGGTGGTCAACTCACTAGCCATACAGCCACCCAAAGCAACTTTTCACCAATGATTACCCCCCCTTGGCAGGACATTCTCCACGCAACAGCTATAGCTGTTGGACAGCAAGTTGCTTCGGCTACGGCCGCTTCTCGGTCAGCAGCGCCACTCGAAGACTCTAAAAGGGTCCTCTCAGATCTCCTGAGAGCCTTGCCCTCAACATCTGGCGATGATGGTGAGCAACTTCTCAATTTTCTGGTCCAATTCAGCAAAATCGAGCAACTTAAGCTCGCAGATGAGCATTCCCTGATTATTGCAGCACTTCCTCGTACAACGGGTCAACTTAGGGGATTTTGATCAAAAGCAATCACCAATCGTGAAAAATTTTCAAGTTTAATCACTCAACTTCTGGATATTTTTATTCCTCCTCAGCTCCGCCATTCCATGGTCTCTACCTTGATTTACAGGTCTCAAGCACAGGCTGAGACGCTCACTCAATTTGTTGACAGCATTCGGGATTATACATCGCTCCTACTGCCTCATGCTTCAGATAGGGAGCTCTTGGATATAGCTATCAACGGTCTCAACCCACAAACCAGAGCTCGACTTGCTGGTTTTCCGCCTCCACTCTCAACCCAAGACCTTTTGTCTCTGGCCCCTAGGATTGAAGTTGTTCGGAGTTTGGAACAGTCCCACTCCAGACAGTCACTCCCAAATCAACCGCAGAGAAATGAACAACCCAGCAGGAACATTGCTCCGTATCGCCCTAGAACCAATTTCAACGGGTATTCCAATGCCCCACCCCGTTTCAACAACCATGGTCACACCAATTACCCTCCGAGGTATGTGCCAAATTTCATTCAGCACCCACCCCGGTACACCGGTACCAATCATTACCAGTCTTTTCCTTCAAACCAGGCATCTGATGCAAATCCAAATTTTCCAGCAATCCCACCGTATCCTTTTGGACCATCCAATCATAATCCTCAGCGATAGCATCACCCACAGGGGCAATCACATCAAGGACAAACAAACTGGCGAGGAGGGCGACGTTAGGTGGCACCC
The DNA here is from genome assembly GCA_035578135.1 of Flexamia atlantica. Classification (NCBI taxonomy): domain Eukaryota; kingdom Metazoa; phylum Arthropoda; class Insecta; order Hemiptera; family Cicadellidae; genus Flexamia; species Flexamia atlantica. Next base: position 9,819,223 of record JAQJVK010000017.1, on the reverse strand, counting down.
ACCCTCCTTTATGTCAATCTACCACCACCACTAGTCCAACTAACTTCAACCCTGAATCTGTCTCTCAGAAATCCGTTCCCCCAAAATCCAAGACAGCACCATCTGTGCCAGAGTTATACTTGTGCCAGGTTGTTTTGAACTTTGGACCCATCAAGGTGGATGCTTTGGTAGACACAGGATCCTCTCTTACTATCATGTCCTTGAAGGTATTCAAGCTATTGCAAAAAGAAACTTCAGCTGTCAAATCAACCCAACAGACCAATCAATCTGCCCTCTCTGCTTCAGGTGATCCAATTGCTTTCCAAAGTCAGGTAGCAATACGGTTCAAAATTGGACATCTCTCTTGGACATACAATTTTCAAATATCAGAATTCTTACCTGTTCACATTATTCTAGGAGCAGATTTTCTTACAAAAACCAAAGCCATCATCAATATGAAAGACCATAGCCTCATTTTCCCATACGGATCACCAAATGTGTTTTCACTTGTATCACCTCCAACAGTTGAAAACCACTCCCCCGTTTCTATGGACCAGGACCTTAACGAGGACCAAAGGGCCATGGTCGATCGTCTGATCAAAGAATTTCCTAACACAATCACCAAAACCTTGGGTAGGACCAATCTTGTCGAGTATCATATCCGAGTCAATTCTGACAAAATCATCAGAAACAAACCATATCAGTATGCTCCCCCAAAACTTCAGCTTATGAGACAGCACATCGATGACCTTTGAGCAAGGGAGTAATCCGACCATCGAACTCACAGTTTGCATCTGCAGCCTTCTTGGTTCCAAAAAAGGGAGGCAAAAGTCGTATGGTAGTGGATTATCGGAACCTCAACTCAATCTTGGAACTTGATGCCACACCAATGCCCACAATAGAGTCTGCATTTCAGCATTTAGGCCAAGCTCGATGGTTTACACTTCTCGACCTCAACTCTGCCTACAATCAGATACCCCTTTCTGAGTCTTCAAAGCATTACACTGCCTTTGTAGTTCCCTGGGCGCAATTTGAGTTCAATTATCTGCCTTTTGGCTTGGCTTCAGGGAGTATGGTTTTGACATCTTTGATAGATAAGATCTTCGGAGACATCAAATTTCAGTAAATCTACAATTTCTTTGACGATTTGTGTGTTTACAGCAATGGCTCCTTCGAGGACCATCTTTCTAAGGTCCGCACTGTCCTTCAGAGACTCCAAAAGGCTGGTCTTATAGTTAATCCAGAAAAGATCACCATAGCTTCCAATCATATTAAGTTTTTGGGTCACATTTTTTCCAACCAATCAATTTCTATTCACCCTGAAAGACCTAAGCCGATAGATGGTTTCCCACCCCCAAAGAACATAAAGCAGCCTTCTAGATTTCTGGGCATGACAGCCTTCTACGCTCGCTTCATCAAGAACTATGCAGCTATCGCTCAACCCCTCAATCAGCTTAAGAGAAAAGGAGCTGATTTTGTTTTTGGTCCTGAACAGCAGAAAGCATTCGAAACCCTAAAGGCTGCCTTAGTTTCTTCCCCAATTCTTCGCATGCCTGATTTCTCCAAACCCTTCGTGGTGCACACAGATGCTTCCGGTACAGCCATTGGTGCTGTTCTTTATCAGGAGCACGAAGGGAATTTATTCCCGGTCTCTTATGCTTCCAGAGCTCTCAACAAACATGAGCTTAACTATTCTACACTTCAGTTGGAATGTCTAGCCATTGTATTTGCACTCCAAAGGTACCAGCAATATCTTGAGCATAGGGAATTCCATCTTCATACTGATTGTTCTACACTCACTTGGTTGCTCAATCACCCTCGCCAAATGGGAAAGATAGCAAGATGGATCTCATTCATAAACTCCTTCAAGTTCCAGATTCATCAAATAAGGGGAAAGAACAACGTAATTGCTGATTGTTTATCTCGATTATTTGAGGGTACTGAGCCCACTGAAGCCCCCAAACCCGAACCCAATCCCGTCATGGCTCTTTTTGGAATTCCCGAGGTTTTCAAAGACATTGCCGTCCACCAATCTGAAGACCCCTCCATTTCCAAGATTATCCGTTCCACAAATAAACCCCCAAATTTCTCAGTTCAGCAGGGTATTATCATGCACAAATTGCCCAACCAAACCAAACCAAGGGTCGTCGTTCCTCAAAAACTTCTTGATCTTCTGTTCCAATATTATCATGAATCTCCAACTTCGGCACATCTTGGAATTCGCAAGACCCTTAATCGGATTGAGTCCTTCTTCTGGGCAAAAAAACAGGAAATGTCACATGTTAGTATTATTTCATTGTAAATCCGTAAATGGCTCAGTTTCAGAAATAAATTATTCACTACAATAAATTTATCAGTTTAGGCTTGGCTTGATGTTCAACAGTTTAGGTAGGGAATTTGAGTTAGAATAATGAATTTAATGACTTAGGTAACTTGTCAGTACATGATGTCCTTTTGGGTAAATTGTTCCAATCTTTAGAATTTAAGTAATTTAGGGTCCATCAAAGCTGGCTTACGGCAAGGTCAATCTGGCAGACCGATCCTTCTTTTGGGTATATCAAATCGCTTCCAATCCTAAAACAATATCCTATTGGTAGATCCTCCAGTTTAAGTTTTAGTTCAATAGTAATCCCGTTTCCATATCAGTACAGAGTTCTCCTTCACCACAATTTTCAGTTTGCATATCCTTTATTTCCAGCACCTAATAACTGTTACCGGCCTGGAAACTCCACACATCCTAGTCACAACCCATCCTTGACTGCACCATCATCACCACATCACCCCCCAAATAGAAATCTGCTACAACATACAGTTATTAATAATGTGGTTCTTTTGACAACAATAGTAACTCCTTTGAGTATTGTAAAGTTCATTAATTGAAACTTATTTTAGTTTGAAAAGTTAAAAAAATATTTTGTTTGGAAATAAATATAAAAATAACATGAGGACTAGAAGTGGATACATTTTTTTGTTCAGATTAAAACATCGATGATTAACATTTGAAATATGCTTACCAATCCTTACCTGCATCCTTGTTGAATAAACCTTCAAAGATTCATAATTATTAATTTGCTAAATTTGTTCTTATTTGTCTTAATTTGACCTTTGAAAAAATGTGGTGTGAAAAACTATGATTGGTGGTATCAGCAAAAAATTGAATACAGTAAATCTTTTATCAACACATTTTTCAAAGGTATGTAAATAATACAGTCCATTACAGTTTTTAGTATTTAATAAACAAGTTCAATAAAATAACACAATAAAAAGGCTTGATATAATGTTTTCAAGTTAAATCAATAACTCAACATAAAAATGATACTTTGAACATAATTTGTGATAATTTCAATGAGAACAGTGAAAAAGACAAGATACGACTTCAACAACAGAACACAATAAAAAGGCTTGATGTAATGTTTTCAAGTTAAATCAATAATTCAACATTAAAATTATACTTTTAACTCAATTTGCGATAATTTCAATGAGAACAGTGAATAAACGGTATCAGGAAACTGACACATACTTTCCCCTTCAAGTAATTTAAAACCAGAAAACATATATAGTGAAATAAAACAAATTAACAATTGATTATCACACAAATATATACAAAATGTTATTAAAATTGGTTGGTAAATAACGGAGATATCGATTTTTAAATATTTGCCATAAGGATAACATTGGGCAACGTACTGCGTTTACCGCCAAACTAAAATATCAATTATCTCCTCAACCAGTTGACGTAAACTAATGATTCAAAATACTGCATTATTTAGTTTTTCAAGTCAAATTTAATGGTTGCAAGTATATTTACTTTGGAGGTTACAGATTTTGTGAAATTAAATAAATATGAATTTTTTAACACTTAAACCCTCATAACTTCTGAACCTGAATTTTGACAGACATGCGGGTGGTGTCATTTTGTTTGTCATCGTAAGCACTAAAAACCATGAAATCTTTATCAAAATCGTTAGAGCCGTTTTTGAGAAATTTGGATTTTTGTCATTTTTTATGGGTTTTTATGGGGTAAATACCCTTAAAAATAAAAAAATTCAAAAAAATGAAAAATACGCCTGGAGATATCACGGCTTTATACGTACATGCCAAATTTAATGAAAATCGGACCACTGGTGTCGTCTCTAGCTTTGTTTACATCCACACAGACACACATACATCCACACACACACACACACACACACACACACACACACACACACACACGCACGCACACGCACACGCACACGCACACGCACACGCACACGCACACGCACACGCACACGCACACGCACACGCACACGCACACGCACACGCACACGCACACGCACACGCACACGCACACGCACACGCACACGCACACGCACACGCACACGCACACGCACACGCACACGCACACGCACACGCACACGCACACGCACACGCACACGCACACGCACACGCACACGCACACGCACACGCACACGCACACGCACACGCACACGCACACGCACACGCACACGCACACGCACACGCACACGCACACGCACACGCACACGCACACGCACACGCACACGCACACGCACACGCACACGCACACGCACACGCACACGCACACGCACACGCACACGCACACGCACACGCACACGCACACGCACACGCACACGCACACGCACACGCACACGCACACGCACACGCACACGCACACGCACACGCACACGCACACGCACACGCACACGCACACGCACACGCACACGCACACGCACACGCACACGCACACGCACACGCACACGCACACGCACACGCACACGCACACGCACACGCACACGCACACGCACACGCACACGCACACGCACACGCACACGCACACGCACACGCACACGCACACGCACACGCACACGCACACGCACACGCACACGCACACGCACACGCACACGCACACGCACACGCACACGCACACGCACACGCACACGCACACGCACACGCACACGCACACGCACACGCACACGCACACGCACACGCACACGCACACGCACACGCACACGCACACGCACACGCACACGCACACGCACACGCACACGCACACGCACACGCACACGCACACGCACACGCACACGCACACGCACACGCACACGCACACGCACACGCACACGCACACGCACACGCACACGCACACGCACACGCACACGCACACGCACACGCACACGCACACGCACACGCACACGCACACGCACACGCACACGCACACGCACACGCACACGCACACGCACACGCACACGCACACGCACACGCACACGCACACGCACACGCACACGCACACGCACACGCACACGCACACGCACACGCACACGCACACGCACACGCACACGCACACGCACACGCACACGCACACGCACACGCACACGCACACGCACACGCACACGCACACGCACACGCACACGCACACGCACACGCACACGCACACGCACACGCACACGCACACGCACACGCACACGCACACGCACACGCACACGCACACGCACACGCACACGCACACGCACACGCACACGCACACGCACACGCACACGCACACGCACACGCACACGCACACGCACACGCACACGCACACGCACACGCACACGCACACGCACACGCACACGCACACGCACACGCACACGCACACGCACACGCACACGCACACGCACACGCACACGCACACGCACACGCACACGCACACGCAACGCACACGCACACACACACACACACACACACACACACACACACACACACACACACACACACACACACACACACACACACACACACACACACACACACACACACACACACACACACACACACACACACACACACACACACACACACACACACACACACACACACACACACACACACACACACACACACACACACACACACACACACACACACACACACACACACACACACACACACACACACACACACACACACACACACACACACACACACACACACACACACACACACACACACACACACACACACACACACACACACACACACACACACACACACACACACACACACACACACACACACACACACACACACACACACACACACACACACACACACACACACACACACACACACACACACACACACACACACACACACACACACACACACACACACACACACACACACACACACACACACACACACACACACACACACTGACAGACAGACAGACACCACGCCAAAAACCACTTTTTTGGATTCAAGGAGCACTAAAACGAATATATCCACTAACAACTCAAATTCGAAAATTTTGACGAAAACAATACTTTCTCCATATACTATGTATAGGGGGGAGAAAGTAAAATGACAAAATACGACTTTAACAATAGAACACAATAAAAAGGCTTGATATAATGTTTTCAATTTAAATCAATAACTCAACATAAAAATGATACTCTGAACTCAATTTGTGATAATTTCAATGAGAACAGTGAAAAAGACAAAATACTAATATTAATATTTCTACTAATACTACTAATACAAAAACTAATATTTCTTAGTTTAAAGAAATAAAAAATAAGAACTCTTGTAATATTAGAGTTCATTTGTTTGTGCAAGGAAGGCTCCCGTGGCACTTACTACCACACATTTTATTGGCTTTACGACAGACGCATTTTTTAAGAACATTTCTTAGCGTTCGATTTGCAGGAGCATTTTAAAAATCCTTGTCCTCCAGTTGTTTTTTTTTCACGGCTTATCTCGAAGAAATTTCTTTCTTGAGATCTACCTGCGTTTCATTGAGAAAAGCTGACCCAGCTTTGGTTAAATTTTCGATACCATAGTAGCCCTTTATTATGCCTCTTTCACACCTTACTTGATATACCCCGTTTTTCTAGCCAACCACGACACAAACTAATTTTTTTGGGTCAGCCGGTCCTCTGTCAACCATAGGGACGTCAATGAGGACGCAATCACCGGCAATAACATTTTCAGCGGCCTTTTTGGCTGTCGTTAGCATTTTTTCAGCAGCCACTTTAATTTTTGTATGGCTGTCTGCTCTTATTTCTTTAATTAAGTTTTCATGAGAGCAGAGATTGCACACATCTGGGCCCCCAGAACTCGAAGCTGCTTTGCATTGTATGTGAAAGGGCCTTTGGCAAACGTTACATTCAATTTCATTAATTGTAATTTTGTTCTGGCAAATGCAACAGCAGTAGTTCTGGCAAGTGCAGTAGTCGGAAAATCAAGCGGATGCTGTTTCCGGTGCACGTGCATTATCAATTTTGCTCTAAACTAACTCAATATTATATTTTTGGGAACGGGACGACTGCTACTATTTTTTGGTCTCTCTGTCCATGGCACTACTGCTCCGATCATTAGAGCGGTTTAATTAGGGTCAACTCGCTTGGTTCGAAATGGCACTACTGCTCCAACCGCCCGGACAGGTAGTCGCGGTACATCGAGGGAAATCGGGAATTAAAATTCCCCGTCACTTCTGCTTGACTGTTATGCCTCCTATAAATTAACGATTGCTTTATGAGTTGTCAAGTTGGTTACGGAATAACAACAAAATGTAAACAAATTCAGTCATGAGTTTTATTGGAGCAATGGGCAAAAACTAAACCCAGATATTTTTTGATTGAATTTATACCAATATGCGATCTCTAGTATAAAATATCATACAATTTAAGGTAAAAAAGTAATTTCAGTTCAAAGCCAAGCATAGTTCAACGAAAATAACATTTTTCTTAAGGGACTTAAACATTATATGGCGGGTAGTACAGCAGGCTCTTCATGGCTTATTAAGTAAAGAATGAAAACAATACCCTTAAATTTTATTATTGATTCAGGGATAAATTTATCAATATTTCCTGACTTATTTCTTCCTGAAAATTAGCTCATAAGACTCATGAGAATTTTGCGTCTAAATTTGAACTACTATAGATCACTTAATCTAATAGATCACTATAGATTACTATAGATCACTTAAGTAATATTTGCAATTCTCTCTGCTCTTAAAGTTTGTCTTTTTTGTTCTCAACTTTTGATTTGATTTTATTTTTTATTTTTTTAATGAATACATTGTAGATAAAGCTTATTTTTTTTAGTCCAAGGTTAAATATGTTAATACAAATATTTGGTCATGTTGTTCTCTAAAAAATATATCAAGCTCCCCCTATAATTGGGCAGATGTGCCTGTTGGGGAAGCCTTTGCAGGTCATAGGTTTTTATAATAGCATGCAAAATTTTATTTTGTTTTTACCAGTTGTTTTAAGTTATTTTATGTAAATGGAGTTTTGTTACATTATTTATAAAGTTGCATGTTATGTATTTTATTATGTATGTATACCTGCAATAATTCATTTATTTATTTATTTATTTAAAAGCATGAAATACTTTTCCGCAAGCGAAGGATTTCCAACTCCATTGTACTTAGGAACAAATTGTGGTACAGTTATTCATTAATACGAAGAACATGTGTCAATCAAAGAAAGTAAACTGTTTCCAGTAAAAACGTCCACAACCCATCAATTGCACTTACAGAGGGAGGAACGGTGCATTCCACCAGGTCCACTTAGGAATGCCGAGGCATGCCGAGGGCACTTGAAAATGTTTGTTGACCTCCCGGGAAACCCTCACACGGCAAGAAAACTGTTATGTACTTCCGCCCTTCTACGTAGAGTTCAATTACATTCTGGATTGATCATTAACACCTGAGGTTGAACTTCTTTCTCAATTCATCTGTTAAAGGTGCTGCTATACATACACGTCACGTCGCGTCCATTTTCAAAGTGATAGACGTCACGTCACGGCACGGCCCGACTCGAATGCTCTTATGAGCATACACGGCCGAATCGGCCGAATTGGGACGCGACGCGACGTGACGTGATGTATAGCTTACGCTTACACCTACGTCCACTCGGCCATTTGGCTCTTAGAAACTAGAAAATGCGAATCGATGCGAATCGATGCGAATCGATGCGAATATGTATAGCACCCCTTTAAAAGTTTTAGTTTTATTTACAATTCTCTAAAAACGATACCTAAAAGCGACTTTTTTACTTGGCTTGCGTTAAATGTTTAATTAATTTGAAAAATACTTGAATAAAAGTCTTATGTCACCCTTGCAACGAACGATTTTCGTAGAATAAGACATATTCGTAAAATAATATTAGGTAATAATTTAACGAACAGCCAACGTTATTGATTTACTAGAACTAATTTAAAAAGTCACCGGCATCAATGAACATTGACCCTGTATATTTCAATGGTCGGTCAAAATGGATTTGAGCACAGGGGGTACGATTCCAGGGGGTTAAAATCCGGGGTAGGTACATAAATATATAGGTGAATAAATACCGGGGGCCAAGAGTCAGTAAATACTTCACAAAGTAGTTTTTTTTTACATTGGAGTGGATGTGCAAATATTTAGCCGTTCCGGGACTTTTTTACACACTGTATACAGGGTGTTCAAAAAATGTGGGGCAATAGTTTACGTAGTGATTCCTTGGGTCAAAATAAGCAAAAAAGTTTATATAAACATAGGTCCTAAAGTGCTTCGTTTTCTGTCAGTGTGTCAATTTATGATTATATTTAATCATATCTCACGAAGCACTTAATGTATAAACTCCAACCTTGGTATATGGGTAACCACTATTAAGAACTATTTTTGTAAGAAGTATCAAATTTCTACTTTGTACCATTTCAAAATTGCGACTATTTTTTGTTATCAAAGCTAAATAACTTAAAAACCGTAAATTTTAGAAAAACTATACAAATGACAAAAAAGTTGCGAAATTTAATTAATTAACTATGATATTCAGATTATAAGAATCGGACAAGTAATAATGGAGAAATTTTAAATTTTCCGAATAAAAACATGCAAATGTAAGACATAATGTTCTAAGGAACCATGTTTTTATGCAGAAAAGTTAAAATTTCTCCGTTATTAGTGGTCCGATTATCATAATCTTAATATCAGCATTAATTATATTAAATTCTGCAATTTTTTTGTCACTTTATAATTTTTCTAAAATTTATGGTTTTTAAGATATTTAGCTATGAAAACAAAAAACAGACGCCATTTTGAAATGGTACAAAGTAGAAATTTGATACTTTTTACAAAAATAGTTCTTAAGGGGGCGGTCTACCTCAAGTTCCGAGCGCTAAAACAGGGTTTTGTATCTTATTCATTGATCGCTGGATTTTCATATGATTTCCAATATTTTGGTGTCATTTTAAAAAGGATATGTTTTTGTAGGTCGCTGTAATTTTAGAATTTTTGATTTTATCCCCGTTTATTTACAGGAATTGTGTAAATCTTTCAAAAAAAGGTTGTTTTTTGTTAGATTTTAAAGCATCATAACTAACGACAGAAACGCTTTATAGAAAAATAAAAATTGAAGAAACCTATAAAATATTCTGAAGAACGTGAACCCACTCTCATTTTTATTAAATATTCAAAAATAAAGCTTTTGTCGCCCAGATACGAAACGTCTGCAAGCGTACTTCAGCGCGCTTTAGCCCTATCTTTACAATGTTATTTCGCTCTGTGATGCAGATTTTTCTGTTAAGGTAGACCGCCCCCTTAATAGTGGTTACCCATATACCAAGTTTGAAATTTATACGTTAAGTGCTTCGTGAGATATGATTAAATATGTAAAAATCATAAACAGACACACAGACGGAAAACGAAGCACTTTAGGACCTATGTTTATATAAACCTTTTTGCCTATTTTGACCCAATGAATCACTACGTAAATTATTGCCCCACATTTTTTGAACACCCTGTATACAGGGTGTCCCGTAATTATCTGGTCAGATGTATAGCGTTATAGCTTAGGTCAAGACTAACACATTTCACCATAGGAACATGGGTCTCTGGTGCCTAGTTTTCCGTCTGTCTGTCTGTATGTGTTTTTTACAAGCAAATTCATAACTACCAAACTGTTTGAGCTACAGCGTTGAGATTTTGCACAAATGTTTATGTTATTAGGCCCTATCTACGTTTAAAAGTATACCAAAATATCATAAACGGTTTCAAAATGGCAGCCATTTAAATTTTTTGATGCCAAATTTGACGAAAAATGATAATTTAAACAGATAATTGCAAGATACATAAAAGTAAGTCCATTTTATCTAGTTTTCCATGATACCTTGTTTGTTTAGATTGGATGAAGAATCACTGAGAAATTAGTTTTTTCGTAATGGATGACCACTTTTCCCCATATAAACAATGTTAAAACACGGGGTGTTAAAAATGAAACTTTAACGGCTTATATCCACTTAACTAGGTTTTAATTATCGTCACTTAATTTGAAAATAGGCTTGCTTTTAACTCAGGAACATTTTATTAATAATGAACTCAGGAACACTTTTATAGTATCGAATGTCTTTAAAATATAATTGTCTTATTTTTTAATAATTATCATTTTTGATATATTATCATGATTATGCAAAAGTATAACTATTAACTTATACTCTTCAAAATACTCGATTCGAACAAAACTCGGGAACCTACGAGTATTTTCAAAAACTTGACGACTTCACTACTCGCACACCCCTATTACAAACAAAAGGATATTCAATCCGAAATTTTAGGTTTGGGGATCGGAAAAAGACATTAACTCGAAAAAAATGCAAATTCATTTAATTATTCTATTTGCTGTCCTTCAAAACAAAAACGTCCAGCTTAAACACCTTTTTATTGTAAACGGCCAAGCGCCAACATGCTCCTCAAGAGTTATAATAACTTTCCTAATTTTGTTAGATCTCCTAAGATCAAGTTCAATAAGCAGCATAGCAGAGGGTCCGCGGGGACAATATAATTCCCGTTTTCCCGTTGTCTGGCTACCTGGCGTCGACTACCTGTCCGGGCGGGAGGAGCAGTAGTGCCATTTCGAACCAAGCAAGTTGACCCTCGTTAATCCCCTCTAATGATAGGAGCAGTCGTGCCATGGCCAGAGAGGCCAAAAATTAGTAGCAGTAGTGCCACAGCCATATTTTTTGATGTTTTTAAAGTGCTGCATCTGATGGAAGTAGTTTACTGAGTTTTTAATGTTTGATAGCCAGGTAAGTAAATACAAAAAACTAACATTGCATTTTTTTATTTACAAATGCGATATAAAATATCGTTTGTTTATTGATCAATTAATAAGTCAGACTTAAAACAATCACGTAAAGTGAATGAATTGCTTGGTAGCTAATAGGGGATAATCTGTACGTTAATGTTTAATAATCTTTGTTTAGTTCCTTGCAGCATAAAAATAATAATCACCTTGCAATATTACCGTAGGAGATGAACAAATCTGCTCTACGCTATTACAGCAAGTGCCCAACGCGCCCCGGGCACTTCATGAAGTGCCCAATCTGAGCTGGACACATAGTGTAAAAACGATAGTTACACCATCTGTCCATGGAGCGTTGGGCACTTCATGAAGTGCCCAATGACAGCATGTGGCTACGACATATATCTTAGTAGCCTTTAATGCAAACAAAGTCGTTTCTTAAATGCTTTAACTGAAAACGTTTTTTAATTCCTTAAAGTTTTTAAATATTATACGGAGCATGATTAAATGTTTATTAATTATTACAATAAAGTATTTAAATATACTTTATATATTTTTATTGACAATATACACCGTTGTATTGTATGTAAATTTGACTCGTCAATTGTTGTTATTAAACAAAATGCCATTAAATATCTTATGTTATACGCCTTATAATAGTCATTTTTAACCAAACAACAAATGATTATAGGTTAACCACACCTGATTTTAAACATGCCAAAGTGATAATAAAGTTATACTATCACTTTGCTAGTCCAATGCACAGACCAAGAAAATAGTATATTTCACTAATAGTCACGAAAGTAGCCTATTTCGAGCCCCGAAATGGGACTTTGGTGACAAGTTGTGAACAATACTTTTCATCACGATGTAAATAAGTAACCAAACTTATAAAAAATCATCCAACATTTTATAATTCAATCAATTTTATATAAGCAAACACAATACGGCTGAACTGTCTATTTTTGTCCAGAGTCAGCTGGTGGAACTGTCAAAATAGAAAAACCGTTTGTTAGGGTACTGCAAAATTTTGTTTTGGTACGGAAATGGTTTGATTGGGTACGGGAACGAAATGTTTGGGTACCGAAAAAGCAGCTGCTCATTATTTGTTTTGACATAAGAAAATCCAGAGTTTTCGTAGATTTCAGCTGTACGGTAACGGGCAATTTTCGTATACAGAGTGATGAAAAAACTTTTTATATGGTGTAACTACGTGACGAAAACTTAATAATTTTCCAAACTCAAAACTTAATAAATCATAGACTCGATAGTTCGCCTCATGAAACTATAACTTGTCCGTCTGTCCGTCTGACCGATCGTCTTTCATTCGTCCTTTCCCAGCTGACGCGAGCAAGATGTGCCCGGTAGGGAGTTCTTCTAAGAACTGTATCAACAACCTTTAAGACACTCCCTATCGGGGATGACAGCCAATGAGGAGGCAATTATCTGCTCGGCGGGAGGAAGAGAGAAGAGGAGTGGGAGAAGGAGACCTCTGGACGAGAGGGAAGACGGGGGTGGTGTGATGGGAGTGAGCTAGGAGTGTGTGGCTGTGGGTGATTTGGATTTCTTTGTTATTCTATAAGAAGGTACTGTAAATATTTCAATATCATGTAAACATATTTAATAAGAAGGTATTATCTAATTGTTTTTTTCCAATTTGAAGTTATCAAGTCATTCATTTATTATGTAATCAATGTATTAATAACTTACAAGTTAATTATTAATGTAAATTTTAACCATTGTTATTTTAAAACCAAGTTTGTCAGGGCAAACACTGTAAATTCAATTTTATTTTAATTTTGTTCCATTTGATTTTCCTGTTTCTTTTGAATTTTGGTTACCTTGATATTTTTTGCTTTGTCTATTAAACCTTTTGTTTGAGCAGTCTTGTGACCTACTCTTTTCAGTTACCTCTCGCCAATGCATAATTCATTATTTAGCTTATGTAGGCCCAGGACTGGCAATGGTCTGTGGTCCAAAGCCTGGATAAAGGGTGATGGAAATCAGAATTTTGTTTCGCTTCACTTAATGTGGAACTCCGAGACAAGCTACCTATATGAGCTATAACTGTGCTACTTTAAGAATCGCTAAAGGCATCAAAATCGGTTGACGAAATCTTTGTCGTTTTGCGTTTTGTCCGCTACATTTTTGTTTGGATTACCTACTGCCCCTCCCCAGGTAGCAGACCCAGGATATTTGTTGTTTTGTCCGCATTCTTTTAGATTTGTTGTTTTGTCCGTTTGTCGTTTTATCCGGCACTCAGCCGGTACATCTTTACGAGGCTTATATTGTCATTCTAATGTTTGTCTGTATAGAGTCGGAAATGAAATGAAATCAAATGAAATATACTTTATTTCCAAAAATATTATGAATAAGTACAATTCCACAAATAAAACATAGGAAAGAGTCTACATGGGCGAGTAGCCTGTGTGTAGACCCATTGCAAATCAGAGGCTAAATAAAAATTACGTAATGATAAAAAATGTAAACTTATTTATATTTCGTGATGAAATTCAAATTGTTTCAATGAGTGTCCGGAATTAAATTGTGCATGTCGTTCCATTGTTTCATTTTGATGCATGAGTTGAGCAGATTGAGCGTTGTTGGGGGTTGAGGAAAGGAGAGTAGTGGGGGGAGTAATGTAGGGATCGGCGGTCAAGCCGGGCCCAGCGCGATAACGGCCTCACATTCCTCAGTACCCAAAGAGGTAAGCCACTCAATGAGATGCTTTTTAAAAGATGAGAGAGGCGCAATATTAAAAAGGTGTGAATTATTATACCTCTGACACATATTCCGATAAACAATGTTTGAAATAAAAAAAGAATTTGTTTGAGAAAAAGTTTTGTTTGATTGCGATACCATGATGCCAACATTCCTAGCAAAACAAGTGTTATGATTGTGCGAAAGTTTATCAAAGATTGTGTCAGAATGTTTGTTCATATGAACTATGAGAAATTTAATGTATAATTGACGAACCGTGGGAACACCAATTTCTGAAAAGAGACTTTCAGTAGGATATATTTTATATTTTTTTTTAAAGCAACTCTGAGTATTGATTTTTGAATGACATAAAGAGGTTGTAAAATTGATTTGTATGCGCCGCCAAAAGCAATTATACCAAAGGAAATTAAAGATTGGACGTATGCAAAGTACACACATTTTAGTTCGTCTTCGTTTAGTATATCTCTTAGTTGTCTAACAGCATAAATGTATTTGCCTACTTTTGACTTTAAAAATTCGACGTGATCAGACCATTTTAAATTTGA
Source organism: Flexamia atlantica (assembly GCA_035578135.1). NCBI lineage: Eukaryota > Metazoa > Arthropoda > Insecta > Hemiptera > Cicadellidae > Flexamia > Flexamia atlantica. The sequence continues at coordinate 9,803,940 of JAQJVK010000017.1, read as the reverse complement.
ATAAAAAATTATTCCCTAAATATTTATATGAAGAAACTTTTTCAATACGACTGCAAGAACAATTGTTATTCAAATGGTTTCCACAGACATGAATTGCTAAATCATTAAGTTGATAATCACTTATTTTACGCAATGAAATTGGCATAAATTTGGTTTTTGAAACATTCAGAGATAAATGTTTTGATCAAACCATTTTTAAGCAACATTAAATCATATCCTGCCTTGTTTTTACCTCTGTCCAGGTGTTACCGGAAACAAAAATAAGGGTATCATCTGCGAATAAGGATATTTTTCCGTACGTTTGAAGTTTTTAAATGTTGTTTATGTAGATCAAGAATAGGACTGGGCCAAGAGTCGATCCCTGAACTACCCCGTATTCTACAGGTAAACATTACTTAACACCCCTCCTATCGACACAGCTTGTGATCTCTCAGCTAGATAGCTGCGGAACTACGCGAGAGCGCTGCCTCGAACCCCGATGAACTCAAGTTTCCGCAACAAAATGTTTCTATCAACAGAATCAAAAGCCTTTTTTAAATCTAAGAAAACAAGCATTGCACGTTTGTTATTTGAAACTGCGTCATTGATAAATGTGTCAAATAATAAATGTAGCTGCTTACCATTGTCTTACTGTTCAAGTATTAAGTATTTAGGAATTCTTTTAGATTCTGATATGAAGTTTAACTCTCACATCACAACTATATCAAACACTTAAAGAGTAATAATGTTCAAGAGTTATAGGCTAAGGAATTGTTCCCCAGTTACCACAAAAAGAATTATTTATTTTTCTCTTGTACAAAGTTTAATACACTACGGAATAACAGTATATTACCTAGCTCTAGAGTATGTTGAACAACGACTCAAGTAGAATAGTAAAAGTTTTATTTGGTAATATTCCACTTCAACTTTTGGGTTTAATTTCATTAGATTCCTTAGCGAAGTATACAGATATTGTAAGGAATTATTTTGCCTTTCTGACATATAAGTGATATAAATATTTGAAAACATTATGATGCATGGATGGACCAACCTATTACTACGTCGCATGCACTACTTTCGGCCTGCGTGGGTATAACGAAGTCGTTACTTGATCGAGGGTAGAATGTATACATCGGACACTTATAAAAACATTACAACCTCTTTAAAGATTTTTGAATAGTTGTTATTCTTTTGATCTTTGCTTGAATTATTTATGAAAAACAAGATTTGTTTTACCAGTTCCTTGATAGTTTTTCACGATAAGAATCTAACTTTAGGGAGCTGGACCAGGACCCCTCTTCTTTCAATATTGGGGGGGCCAGGCCCCCCTTCCCTTAACATTGGAGGGCTCGAGCCCCTTGGGCCCCATGGAGCGGGCGGCAGTGCTCCTACACTACCCCCTCATGCTCTCTAAAGGTCCCCCCGGTCCGGTAGTCCTTCACCCAGACTGAGAGTTTTACAACCCCGAGTGATAACGACTCAGGTGAACCGGCCCGGCAGTCCTGCACTCTGATATGAAACTTGTTACAACCAACAGAAATTCAGTTAGTTGTGACAAGTTTCATATCAAACGATGAATTTGATTTCGAGCTCATTATCTTAAAATAATCTAAATTTTACCATTTATCAAATTACCAATAGATTGATATAGTTATTGTTCTATAGTAAAGTTTAGTTTATTTAAAAATAATCTCCTCAAAAGCAGTTTGGCCGTGTTACTTGAAACTTGTTTCACCTAATTAAATTTGCAGTAATTTGCTGCCACGTTTCTTTGGGCAATGTACACACATTTATTTGTCGTCTTGATTTAATAGCCCTAAAACCTATCTCAACCTGTACAGGTTGAGATTACAGTTAGTAAGTACCAAAGAGTCTTAAGGAATGGGGAAGTCAGTGAGTATGTAAACCCCAAGAGAGGGGGGAGAGAAAGCGCTAATCAGTGTGATTACAGTATTAGATTACTAATCAAGCGCCTGCAGCGATCTGCATTCTAATTCACAATGAGTCCTCGAGGCACTTGAACGGAATAAAACACGGATAGAATTTACTATCGATTGTTTATGGACCTTTTGTCTCGCAAAGGTCTTTAAGGCGTCTATTTAAGTCCCATTCGCTGAAAGAATTAAGCATACTCTTCTACCCTTTTCAAAATGAAAGAGCAAATTTTATATGTGTACACTATTACTTCAAACATGCTAATCTACTTGGAAAGAGAAAAGTATGAAGTTTCATTATCGTATTAGCTGTTCGTTTGTTGTGATTTAGAACATGTCCGGGGGACCTCCCCCGAGAAATGTTTGAAGAATTAGGAGTAAAAAGTTCAAATCTAGGCTCTAACCCGGCAATGTTTTTCTTACACAAAGCTCTTCAATTATGCCATTTTTAACTACATTCTGAATTTTGCCAACAGAGATTAGGAAAACATTCAAGTTAATGTGAGATGGGCAAATTTTGAAGTAAAAACCCGCACGCTAATAAAAGCAACTAAACGCAAAAATAAAGAAATATTACGATCCCTGGCTATTGTGTACATTATAAGAAAAATGGGCATTTTTCGGAGAAAGGTCAGTACAAAGTTTTAAGTAAATCGGACAAAATGTGACTGTCAAAAAGAGTGTGAAAAGCTGATATAAGAAAACTGAACTAGCGACCACATCTAACCAAGATAACGCGCGACGCACACTAATACTTTTACTTTTGTAGTGTTCAACTCACGGTAATTTCTAGTTAACGTGGTTGCACTATACTACATTACGCACTTCGAACGTGGCTTTCGCTGTTTGTAACACAAATTGAGTTTTGGGCAACTTATGAACTGGTTTCGTTCATAACTCTCTGACAGGCGTCTTATGGTTCGTTCTGAGGGAGCAGTGTCCGACATATTCATTGCCTCTTCTGGTGTGCCACAGGGGTCACATCTGGGACTTTATCTATTCAATATATTCACGGCAGATCTAATGCTGGAAGTTTCATTGCAGATTCCTTGTGAAGATCTATACTCAAGTCAAGGACAGTAAATTTTGCGAGAAACTTCAAAGCGACTTGAATGCAATTTTCGCATGGAGCTCTAATAACCTCATGTCTATAAATCACCAAAAATGTTGCATTATAACCTTCCACAGAGTCAAGCATACTTTATTTAATGACTATTTCTTGGACCATAAATTAGTTGAAACGGTTGATACCATAAAAGATTTGGGCATAATATTGAGTCATGATCTGTCTCTGGGTAGAAAAGTTGGTGCAGTTTGTTCTAAAGCAAACAGACTCCTTGGTTTCCTCTTTCGATTTACCCATGGGTTAAGGTCATAAGCAGCTATCAAGACTATTTACTGTTCTTGCATCTCATCCATTCTAGAGTTTCCAGCCACAGCCTGGGCACCTTATCAACATGGTCACAAGAAAGCTCTCCAAAGAATCCAAGGCAAGTTTGTTAAGAGTGGTTGGGGTTCGACAGGGGATTCCCTACAGGGAAGTGCCATTAATGGAAATGGCGCCATACCTTGGTTTACACTCCTTGGATGCCCGTAGTGGTCAGCTTCAAGATGGACTATTTCTATACAAATTGGTCAATAACATCATAGACGATCCTGATTTGCTGCAAATGATTGCCTTCAGGGTTCCAGCATTGAACACAAGGTCCCTTGATCTTTTCGCAAGGGGCCAACATGCGACAAGCTACAGCCAAAATAGTCCTATACTAAGACTTCAAATGACTGGGAACCAGCACTGTAGGGAGGTTGATTTCTTCATGGGCAGCCTGCATTCATTGAGGATCAAACTATAAAAACTATCCTGCATGAACGATTCTGGACCATGTTTCTTGCATCGTCATTTCTCAAACGATTCCATGCTGTTAGTCGATGTAGAATGTACAGTTAGGTAGTCCAGGCAGTTGTTTCCTTGAAATACCTTATTGCATTATGTATGTAAATTGTTGTTGTTGCTTTGAAAAAACATTCTTTCTTGATAAAAATTAGAATTTTTCTAGTTAGTATTAGCATATAATACTTTTTACTAGTACTTTTTTCTAGTTTTGCACTAATTTCCACCATTCTTGCTTCCAGTCCTTTTGCATGTTATATTTTAATATTTTTAGCGAATTTCCCCTATAGGGAAGAAGCTGTTACCGTAGGTCTCATGGTGGATCTAACCTCATCTCGGACCTAAGCCCGAGACCATCATAACTTTTCTTTTTGAGTTCCCCAGATGCCAAAAACACTATTCGTCCATATTCATAAATATTTACATATATATATATATTTCTATATATATATATATATATATATTAAAAATATAAAGATAAACTGAGTACCCTTTTTAAAATTTTTTTTTTCATTTATATATGTGTGTGTGTCTTTAAGCACGATAACTCGCGTAAAAATAGTCTGATCTTAATGAAATTTGGCATGGACGTGTAAAGTAGTAATTATTCGGACGAGTTCTTAAACCAGCCCGATTGGACTACCGGAAGGGGGGGTAAAGGGGGGTAAACCCCCCCAAAAATGGTTTCGTTGGATCGAAATACGTTGTTTTGCATTTGAAATTCGCTGAGTATGCAGGTCTGCTGCAACGGGGGTATTCTAAAGTTATTGTTTTTTCTTGTTAAATATCCTAGTCATTATATAAAATATACCTTGTTGCATTTGTTGAATTGTAGATATTGTTGCATGTAGTTATTCATAATTTATAATGTAACTAAATTAATTTCACAATATTTTAATAATAAATGTTAAAGAGTCTCGTACATTTTTCCACACTATTCATGAATTTGTTTCATGTATTTATTAGGTTGTTCTAGTTGTTATGTCAATTTGTTCACCGTTTTTACATGAAAATGTTATGGTGCATATATGAAACTGCAAGAAACTCAGTGCCTATTTTTTAACTATGTTTTTTTGTTTACAGGGTTGCTGAAAAGTCCCAGAACGGCTAAATATTTTTTGAACCGAATTGGTTTGAGATATCAAACTTTGCACATTAACTCCTATGTAAAAACACTACTTTCTGAGGTGTTTACTGACTCTTGGCCCCCAGTGGGGGACGGCCCACAAGGAGTCGGTACAAAATCTTAAATGTAAGCATAGGTCGATATGCACATCATTTTAAAGGGCTGATCAAGTAGAGTTCAATGCCGCAAACCGCATCTCAAAATGTTAATTCATTACAAAATGGCGGCTGATCAAAAATCTAAAGGAAATACACAGTGCATAAAATAAAGATGGTTTAAAAATTGCTTACAGTCTATGTCTGAAGGTTCTAAACTCCGGAATTGTATGTCAGAACTAAAAACCTATATTTAAGGGTGCCGTAAAGGATATTACCTCCAAGGGGGGATGGCCCACAAGGAGTCAGTACAAAATCTTTAATGTAAGCATAGGTCGATATGCACATCATTTTAAAGGTCTGATCAAATAAAATTCAATGCCACAACCCGCATTTAAAAAGGATTATTGGTTACAAAATGGCGGGTGTTTTAAGTTTTCACCAAAAATACAAAGGTTTAGGTTTAATAAACAATTTGATTTATTCAAACTTTTATTCCACCCCCCCCCAACAAACCAAAGCCTTTTAATTTATGTTGAAACCTTTAATCAGCCGCAATTTTATACATAGCACCTGGAATTGTATTCACAAATGTATTTTTCTTGGAAATAAAGAGTTTTAGAACTGAACTGAACTGAACACACACACACACACACACAGCACACACACACACACACACACACACACACACACACACACACACACACACACACACACGGACAGACGCAGACACTACTCCGAAAACCACTTTTTTGGAGGGAGCACTAAAAAGAATATATCCACTAACAACTCAAATTCGAAAATGTTGACGAAAACAATACTTTCTCCATATATTTTGTATACGGGGGAGAAAGCAATTAGTTCGTTATCTTTTCAGCCGGTGAAGCCGCGGGTATATCTGCTAGTGTTTCATAAAAAATAGATTTTAATTATTTATTATCAAGTAGTTATAGTAATTTCGTGTTATGCCCGACTTCAACTTTGCTGTACAGTAAAGTTCTGTGACATTGAAAAAACTGATTTCTAAAGCAAACGATGATTTGACATAACTGGCATTTTAACATTTATTCATCTTAGCCGATCTTGTACAGGGTGTTTTTTTAACGCAACCCAAAACTTTATTTTATAGTGAAGGATTATTCCCCCCAAGATCCCCGGATTTGACCCAAGAATATAATTTTCTTTGGGGATGCATAAAAAGTAAAGCCTACGAAAACAACTCCCAGGATATTCAGCACCTCAAAACAAACATAACAAATTTAATGCAAGAAATTCAAAGACATACCTTTCAACACAAGTTCAGGAATTTGATGGAGAGAACACCACTTTGTACAATTGCCAATGGCGGATTGTTTAAACACATAACGTAAACTAAATGTGATCAAATTTAAATAATAGGTTGTATAAAATGTAAAGATTAACAAAACAATACATATTTCATATTTAAATGTGCATTATTCATTCTTAAAAATGGGTTGCGTTGAAAGAAACACCCTTTATATACGCAACATTTGTCATTTAAAAACGCCAGTCGTCCATGTTGCGTCAATGTCGAGCGACGCGTATTCATGATTTAACTGCTTGCTTCGCAAGGAGTCTGAAACGAATCCCGTGTTTCCAGTGGTCATATTTTGATTCTTCAAATCAAAAGCTAAATCTCGTACTCTGAGTCGCGGGTCGGCGGTTTTACTTATCACATTTTAGATTTGTAAATGTTATTGCATTTGGATTGAGAATACGACGAATTTTGATACGGGGTTCAATTACCATAAAAACTATACACAACAATTTTAGGCTCTTGATGTAACAACCTAGAAGGATATAGCGGCCATAGCTTACACGATTGCCCAAAACGAGACTTGATACAATTGACATAAATGTATTTGTTGAATGCTAAACTAAATGCATACAAAAGCAACCTCAACAGACAGCATTGCCCGAATATGCTAAAAGCTTAAAACAAATAAAAACTAGATGAGAATTAAAATAAATAAAACTTTAGCCTGCAATAATTTAACAATCATTAATGCAGGGCCGTACTCAGCCCGGTTTTTTCGGACAATTTTACCGGGGCCCGGCCTCAAGGGGGGCCCGAGCCGGGCCCCGCAAAACATCTATTTCAAGAAACCGTCGGCCTAGACGGACGGAGTTACTAAATCAGATATCTATAATGTTTAATTCTTAATAACACTCATTGTAATTACAAATAATTTATTGCAAATGATTTACTTTTTCAGCACTAAAAGACTAAATTTAGTGTTGAATTTATTCCTATTCTCTCTAGGTACTCACGATCGGCAAACATGAGTAGTGGGGAAGTGGCGTTTCTGGGCCAAATTGCATAAATTAACAAGTGACAGCTGCATCCGGTCACGCGATGTGGTGGGCTGTGACGTAGCTGTGACGTGTAAATGTGGGGATTTAAAGTTCAAATGCCCGGCTGTGCTGGTTATTTAAATTTTAAATGTCCGGAAGTGGGTCAAGGTCGGCCGGGGATTTTTTTAAAAAATATCTTGCATTTTTGGAAAATCCAAAAATGCAAGATAATTTTTGTTTCTTTTTACAAACTGTTTCTTAATTGTTGTTTTGTTGGTTTTCATTTCTATTAAAATACCATGTAAAAAATGGAATTGACAAGTTAACAAGAAAATATCCTGCTACAAAGTATCCAAATAAAGATGCAATTACATAAACATAAACTTTAAAATATAGCGAATGTTCTTCTTCTTTATCTGTTAGCATTTCCTGAACAAGGTAACCAAAATTGTAACCACATAAAAATGAAAGTAGGCAAATAACAAATTTCGACGGGTTCACCAAAACCAAGTTGTAAAGTAGTGAATTTCTTTCTTCCTCCATTGTTGAATTTTTAGTCGGAACTAATTAATGATAACATTATTGCTTGCGCATCAGAACTAACAGTTGATGAAATTTCATTTACTTGTAGACTTGTAGTAGTTTCATTTGTAGTAGGTAATTGTTCGGAAGTTTGTGTAGATGTAGAAGAAACAGTATTATCTTGAAGCTCAGAGTCCATGTGTACTCGGGTGAAGAGCTGAAGCTTTAATGACGTGTGGTAGCCGCTGTCCTACTCCGTGTCGGCAGTTGTTGGTGGTGGGGGGTCGTAAGGTTCATGCACCAAAATGAAGATGGAATCATAATTTTCTGGAGGATGTACTAACATTTGTTGTACAGGATCTGCATCAATAATGAAACTTTGTGTGTCAATGCAAAGTCCATCTTTAATAAAAGAAACATATAAAACAGAACTCATGTTTATTTAGATGTTTACTCTGCGAGTCCTACCAGCAAACTGATGTGTCGGTGGCGGTGCTGTGACCTCCCTTGAAATGACATGTGCAGCACGGAACATCTGCCGCACACCTGCCTTCCCACTTCACCATGAGAGACTCCTCGCAATTTTTGGATATGTAGTGTTAGTCGTACTGTAGCTCTTGTTAAGTGAACATGGCAGTATTAAACAATCGTTCTTAACTTTTGGTTTTAAAATATTTGCAATAAAATATCGTTTTAACACTTATTTAACTTTGTACAACTTACAATATTTTATAGATGCTACTTTATTATATTACCTTGATACATCTAAAAATATTTAGTTGCAGAAATGCAAAATAAACTACAGTTGCGATTTAATATAAACATGGTTAAAGATCTAAAATTGGTTTCTGTGTTATAACTTTTACATTGTTGGTTAAATAACAAATGTTACCGAAGTTTTTTGTTTGTCTCATTATTTTGCGTTATTGAAGAACCCCCATGATAGAGTTTGGAAACATATACAATATTTTTGTTTTACGTTTTTGCGTTATAACTTTTATACCGTTGTTTTTATAAAAAATGTTACTGAACCTTTTTTGTTTGTCTTTTAAGTCTACGTATTTTGAGTACCTACATGATAGAGTTTGAAAAGATATAAAGTAAAATAAAATGTAAAGAAAGAAATTTTTTTTAGTTTTTGTGTTATAACTTCTATACCGTTGGTTTGATTGAAAAATATTACCGGACCTTTTTGTTCGTCTTTTAATTCTGCGTATTTTGAGTACCTACATGATAGGGTTTGGAAACATATAAATGAAATATGATGTAAAGAAAGATAATTTTTAGTTTTTGCGTTATAACTTCTATACCGTTGGTTTTATCAAAAAATGTTACTGGACCTTTTTTATTTGTCTTTTGATTCCGCGTAATTTGTGTACCCACACGTTAGGGTTTTAAGTAACTTTGTGTCCCCCCGACCAACAAAATGGAGAACCCCCCCCCACCAACAAAACGGAGACCCTCCCCCTTCAACCCCAACCCCAACCCCAACCCCTTTGGGACTCAGAAGTACGTAGACCCTTGTTAGTCACCAAGGGTCAAGGCTTTAGCGAAAGCCCAAATTTTAAAGTCTTAAGTTGGCCCTTAGGAGGACCGTTTTTGCCACCAGGGTGGACTTTGAAGGAGGGGAAGGAAAATGGGGTTTTAATATGAAAGATTTATTTTTAGTTTGCCATTTTCTTTTACTATTTGTAGGTGTCGAGGGTTAAGGAAAATAGAGAGTTTTTTAGGAAGGTCAATAATATAGATCTTGGTTTTTTCCAAATTGAAAACGTAAAAGGAAGAAGATTCGTGTTTAAGGATTTGGTATTTTTATTTATATATTTGAGTTTTTTTAGATGTATTTTTTGCTGGGGTACGTGTAAAGGCGAAAGAGGTCTTATAATAGTAGAAGGTTCAGCGGCAATTTTGCTGCCGGTAAGAATGTTTTTTTGGAAGTTGTTGAAACGGATTTTGAGCGATAGTAAATGTTACATCATAATAATCTTGATTATTGTTGGATTGAAGAATTCGTAACCCCAGCAGTTGTAAGTAGGAGAAATAATTGTTCCAAATGGTGAAGTACTCGGAGCGGTTCATATTGAAGTAGGTGTTGTTAGGATGGTGGCACGACGGAGAATGAGTTGTTGAGTGTAGAGTGTGTGAAGCAATCAAGGACTTGGCCACCTGGTGTGTCAGCTGACGCAACAAGGTTGACGACTTGTATTGCCAACTGGTTCCAAGCGGAAGCGTGCGAGGTCACTAGAAGTAGAAAGCTGGCTCAGTAATGATGTAAAATAAAGTTGTCAGTTTTTGCGTAATAACATGTGTACCGTTGGTTTTATTGAAAAATGTTATTGGACTTTTTTGTTTGTCTTTTTATTCCGTGTATTTTGAGTACTCACATGACAGGGTTTAGAAACATATAAAGTAAAATATGATGCAATAAAATATAATTTTTTAGTTTTTGTGTTATAACTCCTATACCGTTGGTTTTATTGAAAAATGTGACCTTTTTTGTTTGCCTGTCAATTTCGCGTATAAGTACCCACACGATAGGGTTTTAAGCAATTTGTCAAGCCCCCCCCCCGAACAAAACGGAGAACCCCCCCGAACAAAACTGAGAACCCCCCTTTCAACCCCTTCAATCCCAACCCCATTAGCTCAGTACGGGACTCAGAGGTACGTGGACCCCTTGTTAGTCACCAAAGGTTGAGGCTTTAGCGAAAGCCCCCCTCCATTGACTTAACCTTTGGGACTTAGAGGTACGTAAACCTCTTGTTAGTCACCAAGGGTTAAGGCTTTAGCGAAAGCCTAAATTTGAAAGTCTTAGGGTGGCCCTTTTTAGGGCCGTTTTTGCCTCCAAGTTGGACTTTGAAGGAGGGGAAGGAAAATGGGGTTTTAATCTGAAAGATTTATTTTTATTTTTCCATTTTCTTTTATTATTTTTGGGTTTAGAGAATTAGGAGGAATAGAAATTTGTTTGGGGAGGGTGATGATCAAAATTTTATTTTTTTCTTCATTAAAGATGTGCAGAATGTTTTTTTTTAATTTTCAAAATTTGGTAGTTGATGTTTTTCTTTAGTCTATTTAGTTTGAATATTTCTTCTGGGAATCTTTTGCATGGTGCAGGTTGAATCGGTGGGGGTAGCGGGATTTCTTCAATTTGTTCAGGTTGAGTTTGTAGTAATAGAAGGAATTGTAATTGAATGGCCTAAAAAGAACGGATAGAGTTAGTTATTTGTTCACTGATAACATTATTCTTACTTTCGACCAGTTATATAAGCTATCCACAGTTATGTACATTTATAAACATTTGCAAACGTATCCCCTGAAAACCAATTATAGAGAAACAAGAGCTGCCCAATTTAATTTTCTACGTGTGCCTAACTATTTTAAAGAAGCAGCTAGACATCAATTTTCCTATCTTGGCCCAACATTGTTTAACAAACTTGTTGAAAGATATGGTAATGGCGTAATTTTTGAAGGAAAACCTAAATTTAAGATGAAATGTTTACAGTTTGTACTGGATGACATATAGCATGTACAATTATTAACTGTCTGTTATTTACTATTATTATTTATATACTATATATTTATGTTAAATTTACTATATATTTTATTTATTACTATATTTATATTTACCATATTTATTTATATTATTTATTTATATACTGCTTGTTAATTTATTTAATTATTTATTTAGAGCTGAGTATTACAGTACAGTATTACAGTTTTATGTTGTATTTATGTTTTAAAATTTTTTCCATATTGCTGAGTAAACAGCAAAATGGAATGCAACTAAAGTTATGTGAACCTACTGATACCGGTGCATGAAGAGGAATGCTGAATGGCTGAATATTTTTGCATATTTTTCCTTGAGACTGCTAAATATAAACAATATGAACTTATGAGGAATGCCGACTAACTTCCCGCACGCGCCTTACAAGGTGCATTGGCAGTGCCAAATAGATAGCTGCATGAACTTATTGGTGATTAATTATTAAAATTGTACAATCTAGCATGTTACCAGGATTTGTCATAAATAAAGATTTTTGATTTTGTTTTTTGTTGTTGTTGGGCTACACTCACCTAGTTGACTAGGCTCAACTAGGTGAGTGTATCCCAACAACAACAAAAAACAAATTGAAAATCCCCTCACCAAAAATTATTATGTCTTTCAAAGATAAAGATTGTTGAAAAAAAATTGTTGTAGAAAATCTTCATCATCAATAACTGCTTCTTCGTCAATAACTGTTTTTTTTTCTTCAATTTGTTTTTGTATTCTTTCTTCTATCTGCTGATCAAAAGTAGGCGTTGTTTGTGCTAGTTGATGAATGGTAGGTTTTTTGAAGTATAGATCGGAGGATAGAAAAACCATGGTTGGATGTTCAGGGTAAGGAGTTCATAGTAAAAAATGTATAAATAAGATAATGGAAAAATGCGGGAGTGTATAGGGACAGCGACGGTGGCAAGTGGCTAAAACTAAAAACATACTACAAACCCTAGGGTATCTACAAGCACAAACAACTACCATGCTTAAACTACCATGCCTTAATAATAATCAGTCCTACGTCAAGATATTATTATACAAATAACACCAAGATATTTTTACTAAACAGTAAAAATGGTAAAATGTTCATGGCGCCTTCTGAACATGTTACCACCTCACTGTCTAGCGAGCAACTGATGCCGAAACACAAGCGCAGACCCCGGACCCCAACTCGGCTCGAGGTCATCCCCCCTCCTCGCTTACCCCCTCCCAAACCACAGGAGCCTTGCTGCGGGTTTGGTTTCTATCATTCTTTCGCCACTGTTCCAACAGGCAACAACACTTCTTTCGTTATTTTACTTTACATTGGACTTGTAAAAATTTTAAGTGTTAAAACTTCCCAATAATTAATATTTTAGGACTTAGAAAATTTTTCAAACCTATCATTCTTTTGCCACTGTTCCAACAGGAAACAGCACTTCTTTCTTTATTTTACTTTACATTGGACTTGTAAAAGTTTTAAGTGTTAAAACTTCCCAATAATTAATACTTTCGGACTTAGAAAAATTTTCAAACATTTGCTTCAACATTTATTTTACAATATCAAGTTTCTTTTAGAATGCCTCCAACAGACAACAATTTTCCTGCTGGATGTGCAATCTGTAAAAAATATATAAATTGGTTGAGCCAAAAGATTTAACGGATGAGGAAAGTATTTTTGAAAATAGTTTGATTCCAGTAGAAGATACATCTGATGCTACAACTGATGCTACATCTGATGCTACAACTGATGAGGAAAATATTTTGGAAGAACCAGTAGCAATAGGCGAAGAAACACATGTAAAAATGTAACAATTGTAACAAAACACATGTAACAATTGACTATGATCCAAAACAATTTATACAAGCTCTTGTTCGTCGTCGTTTGTTTCCAGTATCAGACACGGAGGAAGATGAAAGCGATTTGGAAGTAGAATATTTGGACAACAGCAATGATGATCATATTTACAACAAATAATATGTATTTTTTAAAACTTACATTATTTAACCTTGGCACTTCATTTTTTTAAAACTTACATTATTTGACCTTGACACTTAGATTATTTTAAACTTACATTATTTGACCTTGACACTTAGATTTTTTAAAACTTGCATTATTTGACCTTGACACTTAGATTTTTTAAAACTTGCATTATTTGACCTTGATTTTTTAAAACTTACATTAGTTGATCTTAATACTTAGGGGTTTTGAAATATAATATATTTAACTGTTATTTACACTTTTTTGTGTTTAATACAAAAAAAGTGGTGGGAGTAATGCTATAAATAGGGGTAGTTTTAGAGTAGTTTTCATTATTACGCCAACTTTTATGGAGAGCACACCTACGTCATGTATTACTGTATCAGTTGCGAAGAATCTTTTGAAAATAAAATTTTAATACAAAAACACAAAGACGTTTACCATAACAACGAAACAAACCAAGAAACAAGAAACAATGCAGAAAACAAAGAAGAAGAAGATTTGGAAGATTTAGATCAAATGCTGGCTACCCATCAACAACAACTAAATTCAAGAGCAAGTGTTATTCAATACGCACCCGGACTATCTTTGGATGTGGAATTATACGCCCGAGCTTTACCAGGTAGTGTAGTAACTCATTTTAAGATTGACAATGAACTAAGAAGATTAAATTTTATAAAGTTTGGAATATTATTAGATACTGTATTTACAAATGTTCAAAATGAAACATCACCAAGAGGATTTTTAACTAAAAACAAAACCATCATGTTTGCATCGGATATAAGCTCAATCGTGGATGAATGTTTTGAAGAGCTTTTAATAAAATTGCAAGAACACGAAGGAAGAGGTTCAGGATGGAGTTTGTTAAGTATAACAGGGCTAGATATTAGAGTTCATAAACATGGATATGGAATAAGAGGTAGTAGTCATATTGAATTGCCAAAGAAAATTCATGACACCAAATCTTGTATTAATGTTCAAAATAAAGATGCTGAATGTATCAAGTATGCAATGCTTGCAAAATATGTAAAAAATCATGCGGAACGACCGAGTAGAGCATACAATGAGGTTTGCCATAAGTATAATTTTCAAGGCATGACTTATCCTGTTCCAATTCAAGACATACCAAAATTTGAAAAGAAAAATCCTTTTGCATCTGTAAACATATTTTGGTTTAGATTCATCCAACAATGTCTACCCCTTACGTATAACACCCACTGAACGCAGAGATCATACTGATTTATTATTAATAACCAAAGGTGATATTTCACATTATGTATATATTAAAGATTTTGAAGCTCTAGTTTCTAAACAGTTATCAAAACGAGAACAACCAAAAACAACTTGTAAAAGATGTTTTTGTTTTGTAAACAAACCTTTGAGATGAGGAGGTTCAGAATGGTTGACGGAACATCAAAGACTATGCAGTGGAAACTATGAAGTAAGACTTAAATTACCTCACCCTAGAAGATCGCAAGTAAAATTTGACAAAGTTATCCAACAATACAGAATTCCCGTTGTAGTGTATGCAGATTTTGAATCTTCATTGCTTCCACTTGAACAAGAAGAAGGAGAGGAAATTACCAGCAGAACAAAGTATCAACTTCACAAACCAAACAGCTACTGTTTAATAGTAAAATCCACTCTGCCTGAAGAACATCTCGAAGAATATGGTTTGTCATCTACACCAAAGATCTATCGTGGTGAAGAAGCACCTCGATACTTTGTTGATGATTTATACGACATCGCTGAGAAAGTGGAAGCAATGTATAGCAATGTAGTTCCTATGTCACCTATGACACCGCAAGAACTTTATCTTTATGATTCAGCAACAACATGCTATTTGTGTAACAATCAATTTACAGAAACTAAAATTAAAGTTCGTGACCATGACCATTTGACAGGAGCCTACAGAGGTGCAGCTTACAACGGATGTAACATCGACTACAAACTACCATCTTTCATTCCTGTGGGTTTTCACAATCTTAGCGGATACGATGGACATTTTATCATTCCCGAATTAGCAAGAGACAACGGTGAAATAGACCAAAAAAGGTGGGCAAAATTAAACTTAAATTTGTTGATTCTTTTAGATTTATACCTTCTAGTCTTATGAAACTTTCTGAAAATTTAAGAAGACAAAATCTTATAGAAACAAGCAAAATTGTACCTGCGGAAAAAATGGATTTGGTTCTTCGGAAAGGAGTTTTCCCGTATGATTTCATCGATGGACTACATAAATTTCAAGAAACATCACTTCCTCCACCAGAAGCATTCAAAAGTAAACTTACCGATTCGGACATTTCACCTGAAGACTATCAACACGCATGCAGAGTTTGGGACGAATTGGAAATGAACACGCTGGGAGATTATTCTGACTTTTATGTAAAACGTGATGTGACCCTTCTTTGCGATGTGATGGAAGAATTTAGAAACACTTGTTTTGAAGCCTACGGATTAGACCCTCTTCATTCTTATACTTCTCCAGGACTAGCTTGGCAAACTATGCTAAAAGAAACAAAGTGCAACCTTCAATTATTAACAGATATTGACATGGTGTTGATGATCGAATCGGGCGTTAAGAGGTGGATTGACCCAAAGTGATACTAGACATGTTAAAGCTAACAACAAATATCTTCCAGACTACGATGAAGAAATACCATCAGTGTTCTTGGGATATTTCGATGCCAACAATTTATACGGATGGGCCATGTCTAATCCACTTCCTTTTGGAAACTTTGAATGGGTTAATCCAGACTCTATTGGTGATATTTTGTAACTTTCAAAAGACGGACACACCGGATACATATTGGACTGTGACTTTGAATATCCAGAACACTTGCATGATCTTCATTACGATCTTCCGCTCCTTGCAAAAACAGAAGTTTCACCAATTTGCAAACATCCAAATTTAATGATGACTCTTGAAAATAAACAAAGATACGTAGCTCACTTTTGGGTGTTTCAACAAGCACTCCAATTGGGTTTACGTATAACCAAAATTCATAGAGTTTTAAAAAATTTCCCAATCATGCTGGTCAAAACCGTACATTGATTTAAACACCAGAAGAAGAGCAGCTGCAACATCAACATTTCAAAAGGATTTTTTAAAATTAATGAATAATGCGATATTTGGCAAAACATTGGAAAACAAAAGAAAACACAAAAATATTAAATTAGTTACAGATCCTATAAAACTAGAAAAACTTGTACAAAAACCAAACTTTGGAACATCCGTTATCATCAATGAAAACCTTGTGGCAGTATCCATAAAGAAGACAATCGTGGAAATGGATCGTCCGTTGTACGTTGGAATGTCAATCTTGGATATTTCCAAAACTCACTTGTATGATTTCCACTACAACAAAATGGTCGCCTTCTGCAGTAGAGATAACATCGGAATCGCCTACATGGACACGGACGCTTTCATCTACTGGATTCTTACTGAAGATATGTATTTGGATCTTCGAACATTTGTTCACAAAGATGAATTTGATTTTAGTGACTATCCAAAAGATCATTTAAATTATGACAATGATCGGAACAAAAAGAAACTTGGAAAATTTAAAGACGAAGCAAGTGGAATTTTACTGGAAGAACTTATTGCATTAATGTCAAAATTGTATTCACTACAATTGCATAAAGAAGAAAACAATGTTATTAAAAAAGCTAAGGGTGTAAAAAGTTTGTATCTTAAGAAGAATGTAAATTTCGAACACTACAAGCAATGCTTATTTGAAGGAAAGACTGTAACTGCAAAATTCAACACCATCAGAAGTTTCAACCATCAACTGTACAGCGTAACAGAAGTAAAAAAAGCACTCTGCTGCAATGATGATAAACGACACATTCTTCCAGACATAATTCACACTCTACCATTCGGCCACTATTCTCTCAATCCTATTGATGAGTAAAAAAAAAGAAAAAGAAAAAAGGAAAAAATGAAAAAAGGGGAAATCACCGCATGCTTGCTGTGATTTCCCCTTTTTTTAAAATATGTTAAAATGACCTTGAACTATAAAAGCGGATGCAAAAAAAGAAACACTCAATACTAACTTGACTGTGTTAGTAAAACCATCATGACAGAGTTAAAGGAGAAGATTGTTAATGAACGTCATAAACCTGCAAGAATAAAGTTTCCACGAAGAAATACTGTTGTAAAAGGAATAAATGATTTATATCAAGCGGATTTAATTGAAATGCAACCACATAGTAAAATAAATAAAGGATTTAAATACATACTTACGATTATTAATTGTTTTACTAAAGTTGCAGATGCTTTGCCATTAAAAGACAAAACCGGTAACAGCATAACAAAAGCTATGGAAGTAGCTATAAAAAGAGATAAAAATAAAATTAAACATTTACAAACTGATGATGGGAAAGAATTTTCTAATAAACCTTTTGCCTTGTTAGTGAAAACATATAAGATAAATCATTATTCCACAAATTCTGAGGAAAAGGCAGCTATAATTGAAAGATTTAATAGAACCTTAAAAGGTGCAATGTATAAAATGTTATCGAAAAGACGTTCTCACGTATGGGTTGATATTTTACCAAAATTAATAAGCGATTACAACAACAAGTTTCATAGAACTATCGGTATGCCACCTAACAAAGTGAATAAGAAAAACGCTAAACTAGTTTTACAACGAATTAAAAAGAATACACAGCCAAAAGCGGAACTAAGAAAACCAAGAAAACTTAATGTAAATGATAAAGTTCAAATTAGTAAATACAAAGGAGTGTTTACTAAAACATACCTGCCCAATTGGACAAACGAAGTTTTTACAGTGTATAAAGTACAACCTACTGTACCGGAAACTTATATATTAAAAGGTAACAAAGGAAATTTGTTACAAGGCGGTTTTTACGGACATGAATTGTTAAGGTCAACAGTAGGCAATGTCTATCTTGTTGAAAAGGTGTTGCAAAGGAAAAAGACCAAGTTAAAGTACGTTGGTTGGGGTTTGACAAAACTGAAGATTCGGGGATACCTATAAAAGATTTGATTTAGTTTTAAATGAACTTATTTACTCTTCTGCCTTTGAATAAGATGGAGATTGTTCACCATAAAGATAAATTCAATATTAATAACATTGATGATTTAAAGCTATGGAAGTAGCTATAAAAAGGGATAAAAATAAAATTAAACATTTACAAACTGATGATGGGAAAGCATTTTTGGGATAACGTTAAAATCAACAATGGTAAACACGGCAGTTTATTTCCAAAAAATGTATAGTAAGCGGTCCTTCAAATTGTGGCAAGACTAACGTTGTGTTTAACTTAATCACAAACACAAAAGGATTGCGATTTAATAACCTATATATTTTTTCAAAGTCATTACATCAACCAAAGTATCAATTGTTGGAAAAGATCCTGACTGATGTGCCTGATGTTAACTATTACAAATTTAACGCTAGTGACAGTGTTATGCAACCAGACCTGGCTACGCCGTATTCTGTATTTGTATTTGATGATGTATCTAGTGAAAATCATGATACTATTAGAAACTATTTTGCCATGGGAAGACATAATAACATTGATAGCATATATATCGGACAAACATATAGCAAAATTCCGAATCAACTTATTAGAGACAATGCAAATATTTTAGTTTCATTCAAACAAGACGATACAAACCTAAAACATATATACAACGATCATGTAAATGCTAATATGACATTTGAAAAATTCAAAGAGCTTTGTGGAAAAGCTTGGGCGGAAAAAATACGGATTTTTGGTAATTATGAAAGATAAAGCTATAACAGATGGTCGTTACCGCATAGGTTTTGATAAATTTGTTTTAATACGTTAATTAATAACATTATTGTACAAGTCTCCATGGTGTAAACATGGTTAATCAGGAAAAGCTATTAAAAGAAATAAAATCACCTAGTGATTCTATTAGACATAAAAACAGAGCGTTAAGATTAGGAATAAGTGAAAGAGAGAAATTTCTGGAATCACCATTTAAACTTATTACTGAGCCATTAAAACAATTACGGCAAAATGTTAAAACTTCAACATTTAATTTTTCCGGAGATGCTATTTTACCCATTTCAAAATTTGAACAAAAAGAAGAATATGAAGGTGATACAAGTTTTACGCAACAAGGAGAAACAAATGAAGAAGAAAGCGAACAAGGTGAAGAAACGGATGTTTTAACAGAAAAAGAAGGTCTTTCTACACGCGAAGAACAACAAGAAGAAGAAGAGTCTATTAATCCGTCCAACTTGAGCAAATTGGGCTCGGATATTGCGTATAAAGGGCCGCTTGCAAGACAATTTGTATTAAAAATGTTACATTCTGCACAACCAACTCGAAAATATCATACTTTTGGTGGTAGAATAGAAGAAAATGGCCTAGTGATTGGAGATAGCAAGCTTAATGTAGACGAACATGACAATATTATTATAAATAATAAACAATACAAGGGTACAAAAGGATTGTTTGAACTTATTTTTAAGCCGAAACCTAATAAATATACTAAAAAGGATTTAAACATTTTAAAACAAATATTGGAGGATACAAATGCGCATAAGAAAAATTATTCTAAAAATTTCAATGTTCATGGAAATACATCAGAAAAATATAAAACTATTATTGCTAAACTTTTCCCACCAAAAAGAAGGGAACACATAAAAAAATCATTATCTTCTGCCGAAATAAATATTTTACATAAAAGGAGAAAAACAAATCAATCAAGTTTATCAGGAAAAGGATTATAGAAAAACTTGTATGATACTAATATAATATACTACAACGATATAAACAAATTGGTTGATAGAATGAAGTTGATATATGAAGCTAAACAAGCCCGACATAGCGGTTTAGAAAACGAATGGGTAGCTTTGGTCGGCGAACTGCGAAATCGAGGAGTAATTGCATAAAAATATGAGTATATAGAATACAAGTATAACCGATTAAACATTCAGTATAACCATGAGTATGGATAAGTTTGGACGACATTCCGAAACTAGAACCAAATCAGGATGTTATGGAAAAAGAGGTGGTTTACCACTAACATCCGATGGAGATTATGATATAAGTAACAAACGTTTAAAGTTTGTAAATGATCCAAAAGATGTTAATGATGCAGTAAATTTCAAAACTTTAAAAAGTGAAACATTACCTGCTTAAAGCTTCAAAATGAACTGTATAACGCTAATTTTTATAGAATTGCAAATCTTCAAAAACCAACAGATAAGAATGATTCGGTAAATAAAGAATATTTAATGTGGTACATAAACCAAACCTTAACCCTTTAAGGCCCAGTGTAGTTTTTAAACAACATCATGTTTCTGGCAATTTTTCTCAAAAATTATTTGTCTGAGCCACAAAAGCCCACTGTAGTTTTAAAACTACACTAATTTAGTTCAGAAAATCACCACTAGATGGGAGCTTAGGCCAATTGTCATGGCAACAGAACATTTTCTTTAGAGCCACGTTGGTGTTTGGAGGTTAGAGGTAAGTTGTGCATTTTCAAGTTAACTTTTTTTATGTTTCTAATTAGTTTGCAATGTGGGAAAAAATATCAATCCTCAGTTACTCTAGTTTATGTACATATCAAGTTTTAGTAATTCAATTGAGTATTACTATATTTTTATGAAAAAAATTGCCGTGTTGTTTAGAAACAACAATGGGCTGATATGACATTAAATTTCACTAGTTTAATTCAGATTCTCCATATAACACCATACTAATTCTAAATTCATTTACAGCTAATATTTTGTGTTAATTATATGTCTTTTGGCCATTTTGCATAGGTCATGACCCAAATATAAAATGGAACAAGAAAGATTAACAGAAAAAGATATTGAAAAATTTCTATTGACACCCGAAGACAACGTGTCCGAGGTTGGGGACATAGGTGACCTGGGAAACCTTGATGAATTCCAAAACGACAAAGAACTGTTAGAGGCCTTACAAACCTACCAACTGTTATATTCCGATGAAATATCAATGTTTAATGTTTAAAAACCTTTCAAAAACCAAAATTGTAAATATGGTACATTTGCACATATGCACATAATACATTTGTACATATGCACCGAGAAAAAAAAAAATTTTCTCGGTGCATCATAATTCGGGCTTTAAAGGGTTAAGATTTGATCCTAAAAGTAATAATAAAGTATATGATGCAAAAGATCTTAGAATAGCCAATATAGCAGATCCTGTTAATGATCAAGATTCAGTTACCAAAAAGTATTTACATTCAGTCATCCCTGAAAAAACAGATAAATTTTCCTTTTACAACTTTGTAATACATGATATTGGAGACCCTAAAGATATGAAAGATGCTGTAAACCTTCAATATATTACAGATCATTGTATTACACATGATATTAATACAATTGATTGCAAAAATAAAGTGTTAACTAACGTTAAGGAAGGAACTGCAAAATCAGATGCAGCTACAATAAGTCAAATAATGAAATTAAATAATAAGAAATGGGATGCTGATGCAAAAATAATTACTAATGTTAAGAAAGGGTCGGATGAAATTGATGTTGCAACAATTGGACAAGTTCCTGTATTACAAGAAGGCAGCCGACAAGCCTTTGATTGCAAAGGGAGACCATTGACCAATGTTGGAACAGGAATAGCAGACAGTGATGCAGTTACAGTAGAAGAATGGCGTAAAAGAAGCCTAAGAAAAGATAGGCATAAGGAGTATTTTAATTGTGAATACTTGCGATTGGTTGCCTTAGATGATCCTCACAACTTTAATGATGCTGTTAATGTAAATTGCATTGTAAGACTCTTAAGTGTAGTATTATATGATGTGTATAACACAATAAACCCCATAAAATCTTATCAAAAACTACATTGGGTTAAACAAAATGTTATGGAAAAATATTTTTTAAATAAGGAAACTAATACTTTAAGATCTTCTAAAAATAATGATGAAGAAGATACAATCATACCGCAAGGTTGGATAACAATTTATTACCCATAAAAAACATACTTTTACATGTTTATTATAAATAAACAATGTCAAAGGATAAGTGAATCATTCATTATAAAGCATTTATAAAATAAACAAGTATTGACATTTCTTTTCACTATAAAAGACCATGTTGAAAGTTCAACGCATCAGTCATAATCGACACGTTATAAAGAGAGGAAGAGGAATAGCATCAACAGCACTTTCTCTTATTACTAAGCCGGTTGGAGCTATAGTTAATAAAGCTATCGATTTATTACCTGTAGAACTACATTTACCCGGAGGTTATCAATATGGTGGTCCTGGAACAAAATTGAAAAAAAGACTTGCTAGAGGAGATCTTGGAATAAATAAACTTGATCAAGCCTGCAAACAACACGATATAGCATATTCAAAGTTTGCAGTTACTAAAAATAGATCAATAGCGGATAGAGCACTTGCTGAAAAAGCTTGGCAAAGAGTAACATCCAGTGACGCTAGTATCGGTGAAAAAGCAGCAGCTTTGGCGGTATCAGCAGCAATGAAGGGTAAAACGATGTTTGGAGGTGGAAAGAAGAAAGGAGGTGGAAAAAGGAGGAGAAAACCTGTAAAAAACGTGGAGGAAATATAAGAAGAATACGACGATCCACCGCAGGTAAAAATAAAAATAAACCAACGATATGGTCAATGATAAAAAAAGGAGGAGGATTATACTTAAGACCGTATCGTGTGTATTAAACAGAAACAAACAATTATTAATTCCAAATAATGAATTAACAGATAAAGAATTAATTACTTATGTTTCTTGTTTAAAAATTCCATTTTTAGAGGAGTGTTTATGAAAGATGCATTACCTGCTAAAATTTGGAAAAATGAAACCTGAATAGTTAATTTGGATAATAGTAAAGGATCAGGTACTCATTGGGTATGTTATAAGAAACTAGGATCAACTATTTTCTACTTTGATAGTTTTGGTAATCTTCCACCACCAAAAGAACTACAATATTACTTTAAAACAGCTAAAAATGTACTATACAATTATAAAAGAGAGCAACCTGATGATACGGTAATCTGTGGACATTTATGTTTAGATTTTTTAACAAAAAGCGTTAGTCAACTTTAAGATGTCTTCCTATACAATTTCATTAACTGGGACTTCATCTACTTTGCGAAGTGTTCTTTTTCCCGCGTTACGTTTGGAAAAAGATAAATTTTGGGAAGCCGCATTATTAGTTATCAAAACTTATAATTCTATTCCCAACGTTACTGAAAATGTTAATGATAAAATACATTATTACAAAACAAAAGATAAAGATACAAACAAATACTCAGATATACAAGTATTTAGTTTACCCACTGGAGTATATGAAATTGATGATATAAATGAAGCGATACAAAATCATATGGGAAAAGATAATATAACAATAAAAGGAAATAACAGTACTATGAAAGCTGAAATCAAATCTAAATTTTATATAGATTCCAGCAAAGAACATTCAATTGGTAGTTTATTAGGATTTCCTAAAAAACAAAAATTTTACAACGTAATATTAACCATTCAGGTGCTAGAACTGTGACAATTATGAAAGTTAACAGTATAGATGTTACATGTAATATTATACATGGTTCTTATAGAGATGGTGAAAATACTCATATATTGCACACATTCTATCCAACGGTCGCTCCGGGTTTTAAAAATGTTGAAAAGCCACAAAACTTGGTGTACCTACCGATAAACACCAGTTTTATTTAAGACATTGTGGTGAACATACTAGATCAAGACGGAAATCATATTGATTTTAGACAGGAACCTATAACTATACAGATACATATAAAATCAACCGTATAACAATGGGGTTATCATTTAAAAAGAAAGAGCTGACTGGTAAACAAGTCAGTAGCACTTCAGCCATAGAAGGATTAACAAGTGCTAACATTCGTTTTATAGAAGAAATTGGATTAAAACTTATTAATAATGGAAATATTGGATATAGCGGAGGGTCCGACATTCGACGAAACCTTATGGGAAAAGGAATATCATACGCACAACCCTTACGATTCGTCAAAATTAAATAATAATGATGAAATTAGAATTCCCATACAACAACAAGATATTTATACACTTCCATGTGAAAGTTATTTGTACATAGAAGGAAGAGTAATAAAAAGAGATGGAAGCACTGCAAGTACTGTTCCGTTGATAAATAACCCCATGGCATATTTGTTTCATGAAATAAGATATGAAATTTCTGGAGTTACAGTAGATTCAACAAAAAAGGTGGGAATTACAAGTACATTAAAAGGATTAGCATCTTTAACACCGAGTGAAAAAATATGTTGGCCGCCGCAGGATGGGTAGCACCCGATTCCAGTATAATCACTCTAAACAGTTCAGGCAATTTTGACTTTTACATTCCTTTAAGATTACTTTTAGGCTTTGCCGAAGATTACCGAAAAATAATAATAAACGTAAAACAAGAATTAGTTTTGTTAAGATCATCAAACGACAAACATATTATTATGGCGCCTGATGGGACAACGGAAGCTAATTTAGAATGGAAAATGCAATTAGACAAGATTGTTTGGAAAGTACCGCATGTACGGTTAAACGATCAAAATAGAATTTCATTATTGAGAACTTTAAAATCAGATCGTGATATCGTAATACCATTTAGAAGTTGGGAGTTTCATGAATATCCGGTTTTACCGGAAACACAACGTCATACATGGACTGTAAAAATTTCTACTCATTTGGAAAAGACAAGATATGTAATATTTGGATTACAAACAAAAAGAAGAAATGAAATAACTAAACATGCTGGTGAATTTGATCATTGCAAACTTACAAATTTTAAGGTGTTTCTAAACTCACAATTCATTCCATACGACAACTTCAACATAAACTTTACAAAAGACAGGTTTAGCGTTTTGTACGATATGTACGCAAGATTCCAAAATTCATATTATGGAAAAACAAACACACCTTTATTAACGCCAAACCAATTTAAATCTACATATCCGATTGTTGTAGTTGATTGTTCCAAACAAAATGAATCTGTAAAATCTTCCAGTGTAGATATAAAAATAGAAATGGAATTTGAACAAAATGTACCGAAAGATACATCTGCTTATTGTTTAATTTTACATGATAAAATTGTTACATATACACCTTTAACCGGTATAGTAAAAGCAGTGTTGTAAAATGAAAAGAAAAAAATACCCCCCACCACTCGGCTATAAAAGCAGGAGCAGGAACACAAATTGATTAGTTGACTGTCTACAGTTGTATGGGTAACATCGTCTACAGCATTATAAACAAAATGACTTCTTTATCAGTTGTACAAGGCGTTTCCGAAACAGCACCTTTATTGGAAAATGATGATGATAAACATTTTGAAGAAAATGTTGTAAAGGAAATTGATGACTTTTTAAAGTTCGGAAAACAAAATAAAAAGTTGGAAAATAATAAAACAAACGTAAGAAAGAAAAGAAAACTTGAAGAAAACATTCCACCAAACATTTTAACTGAAGTTTTCCTTCGCATCTTTTATCCTATTTCATCTTGCATGAGTAAAAGTGTGTCGATAGGATTGGTAAAATCATTAGACTACACTCCCGCAGTAATACTAAGCCATGGTACAAAGATGGTTTTATTTTCAGAAAATGCTTGGGATTCCTTTTTAAAACATCTACATCTTACTGAATGTTACTTCGCCAACAATGTCTTTGGAAGAAAAACTAACATTCGACTTTTGGGTTGTGACAATGAAATTGACATTATTAAACGTCGTGGTCAACAACAAGTAAGAATTAGGGACTCGACACAATTTGAAAATAAAATTCTACTAACACGTGAAGAATTCTACATTTTAAACTATGCAACATCACCTATTACCAGGTATATGAAACAATTAGTATTTTCAAGCTCTGTTATTAAGGAATATCTGGTAGATGCATGCGAAAAACAACCAGACAGCGCTTTACAATACGGACCAATAGATACATCCATCTTTAATAGAATACCTCACGAAGTGGAAATGTGGAGGCAGTTAAGAAACTTTGAACCTTTTACTGAAGTTGCAACGGAAGCTATAGAAGAAGAAACCAACAACAACAACAACAGTACAGAAGAAGAAACCAACAACAATAATACAGAAGAAGAAACTTTGCTAGTTTACAACTACAATGTAATTTAACAAAAGAATAAACCGTGGGGTAGGCCTACTGGGGACGGTGCCAACGTTAAACATACACCAACGCGCCTACAACTGTACGGCCTGGTTTATATATCTAACCTACCGTGGTGTGGAAAACAGTTGATCAGCAGACACCGTGATGAGCAGACAGGATGAAGAAATGGCAGCAAAACCTTGTGTAATTGAAT
Organism: Flexamia atlantica; assembly: GCA_035578135.1. Taxonomy (NCBI): domain Eukaryota; kingdom Metazoa; phylum Arthropoda; class Insecta; order Hemiptera; family Cicadellidae; genus Flexamia; species Flexamia atlantica. The sequence continues at coordinate 9,777,269 of JAQJVK010000017.1, read as the reverse complement.
TTCAAGCATTTCGCGGAACCGATGATTAATTTTAGATTTGCTTACACAAGTGGCGTACCCGTTCTTATTTGAAGCACCGTGTTCTATCCATGAACTAAAGTCAAAAGCTAAAATAACAAACAGATGGCTAACAAATAATTTTCATCATATCCATTGGTTTGAAGGTTTTCTACCGTACAACAATGTACACAAAATTATGTTTCATTTTTGCAAACAATTTACGCACATATACACCAGAGGATTGGAAACAAAGAATTGGATACGACAGTACACGAACAAACAGGTTTTAAACATAAAAATGGACAAAACCTTTTACTTTGATATTAGAAATATTTGCGTTTCTACAATAGATCCGAAACACAACCAATCTCAATGCGCATTACAAAACGCATATCACCTGGCTGCTTATTTACAAGAAAAAGAAGAATGTGGTGGGGGTTATGAAGGTTATAAATACGAGGAAGCAACACACCCCGAGTATCACTCTAACTCCATACTCCGAACAGACAACATCTCCAGTGAAGAAGATGGCATCACAACAGTTTCTCCAATGTTTAGTTGAACAATTCAACTTGAATTCAAAATCAAATACTCTAATTATCAAGAAATGTTCAGAACTAAAAGAACAGAAACATTATATTGTTCATGAAATGAAGAAAGTTGATACAACGCATGGAGACGCAGTCGTCGCATCTTTATCCGATGCACCATTTACACCAGGTGATGAACCAAAGTTTCAAGTGTATCTTCCAAAACGATTCGTCCAGTTGCTGCAAAATGAAGATCTGCGGGAAATTCAGCCAGGATCTTTATATTTGGTGTCACACGGAATGAGCGGAAACAACTCCACGGAACTTACTCTGCACATCGCACAAAAATAACATTGTAAATATTGTAAAAAAAGTTTTAAATAAAAAGGTAAAAAACAACATATCAGTATATGTTTTTATATACTGATATGTTGTATTTTTTAAAAGCTCAAACAGACTACCTTGAACTTTTAATCGATAGTATTATTCGATAGTATTATTAGATTATTTTATTCGATAATTTTATTCGATAATTTTATTCGGATACTTTGCATAAATACGGAACCTTAACGTTGAGAGGCTCAGTTCTGTTTAAGACAAGCTACAACCAACATGTCATCCAACAGAAATAATCTAATACTTTTAACTTATTGTTGCAAAGAAAAATGTTTTAGAATACCTGAAGATCAAGTTGACGAAAAAGCTTGTACAAAATGTAATTCTCTCTGCTACTGTAAATGTAGTTGCAAAACATATCAAAAGAACCGGTTGGATAAACTAGAAGGATTGCAACATCGACTGGGTCTATTGTGGCAGCGATTAAATTCAAAGTGATTAAACAAACGCCTGCCATTTTTTATCCCCACCATTACCCCCACCACTATCCCCACCATCAGAGGTACCAGCAGCCCCGGCTTTGCAATAATCATTCCTGCTACACCTCTAGTCGAGTAAAAAACTCTAGTCATGTCTCTCAACATTCGCGGGATTCACTACAACACTATCAATCTTACAACCTACAAGGATTTGGAAATTTTTAGTGAAGAACTAAAACAACTTATAACCACTGGGTTCGGTTTATCTTTAGAACTTTATGCAACAAACAATCAAAACGAAAAAAATGTGTTTTTGCCAACTTACAACAACAAGAAAAATGAAAATAAGCAAGAAATTACAGCACCGACAACAACCTACTTTTCAAATTTGGGAGCAAACATTTCAACCTTAATGTAAAATAAAAAAAAAGAAAATATCTTGCATTTTTTGATTTTCCAAAAATGCAAGATCTTTTTTAAAAACATCCCCGGCCGACCTTGACCCACTTCCGGACATTTAAAATTTAAATACCCATCACAGCCGGGCATTTAAACTTTAAATCCCCACACCTACACGTCACAGCTACGTCACAGCCCATCACATCGCGTGACCGGATGCAGCTGTCACTTGTTAATTTATGCAATTTGGCCCAGAAACGCCACCTCCCCACTACTAACATGCACGATTAAATTATATGCCCGCTTGTCTACTTTGCAAAAGATGTTCACAGAGTCTACCTCGATCCGTTTTTCCGAGATTGATCATGAGTACGCGATCGTTTTTGCAACCTACTGCCGCCGCTGCCCCACCGAATAACCGCGGGCGGTTAATACGCCGATCGAATTAAACGGTCATTTGCTTATTTTACAAAGTTGTTCCTATGACGGTAAATTCCTTGGTGTTCGCTATTTTTACAACTTTATTCCTACCGTTACATGCGATCTATAAGTTTCATCTACCCTACTTTCCCGCGGTTGGTAAACACGGGGGATTGTCTTTCCCAAAATTACTCCCGCAATTTCCATGCAATCGATGTTAAGGCCATTTACCATTTAGCATGTTTTCGCCTATTTTTTACTCAGGATTTGGGAACATTTCCCTTCCAAATAGCATTTCGGATTAAGCGGGATTTCGGATTACCGGGTATAGGATTTTAGGATTTTCTGGACTCAACCGTAAAAATAAAATTAAAACAGCACATCTTGCAGAGAATTTTTTTTTTAAATCATAAAACCTAAAGATAAATAAAATTTGTTTGAAAAAGAAGCTTTCCTTTTGTTTGTCCAGAAATATTAGGAAGGATACCAAAACAAATTGTTACAGTTAAAGTGATTTTATTTCAAGCAACTATAAATTTTGGATGTTAAATCATGATGACATTGACACCTTTATAATTGTATATGGATTTAAAAATGTATATTAAATGTTGTGTTGTTCTCCATTCAAGGTTAATAAATCACGTATAGTAATTAATTAAAGTCAGAATAATTAATTGTTATAATACTTCTTTACTGTTCTTTGTTACATTTCTATAATTTTTCGCTTTTTATGCTTTACAGTACTTATGAATATTTCAAATGTTAAGGAGAGGTAACTTCGAACAGGCTATGTCTTTGGAGGCACAATTTTTTTAATTTTATATTTATATTTTTTGAAAATATTTTACTACAGTTTAACAATAGATAGTAATCGTCATATCATAAGATGTAAGGAATTGCAATATTTTTGTTCAAGAATTTATTTGTGTACATGCACAATGCAGTTGACGACTTTGGGGTTTCTGTTCTAATGAAAATCGTATTTCAAAAGAAATAAATCGTATTATATTCTATGTAATTTGAATCGCACAATTAACAAGCCAACTATGCGATTATAGAATTAATTCATGATTTTGATTTAAAACAAAGTAACCTAGTTAGGAGTTAGGAGTTAGTAGGCCTACAGTAACCGGCCGGGAGTGATGCGTGATCGGTATTAATGTGCGACGTCGTTTTTCGTTTTCGTAAATGTGTGTTAGTGTGTAAACTTTGTGACGGTTTTGTAATAGGTTTTTTAAGTACAGTTATGACACCATTTTATAACTTGACAACTACAGAAATGTGGGCTAAATGAGTTTGAGTTCGCCGCTGAGGATGAGGAGTAATTTCCTCGAAACATGTTCGGCATAACCAGAAAAACTTTTTGATATCTTCAGGCTATTACGTAAGTAATAAATTTTGACAATTTAAAACAAAGGTTGAATGACCCGATTAAAAATAGTTTTCTAATTTATTTAAGCAAAACGTAGATAAATCTTACTATATTATTATCATCAAAATAAAAAATGTGTCTGAGGGGGTTCGCAGCGGTGTGACGGTTGATGGGGGAGGGGCATTACCAGGACATGAGGGGCCCGTTCTAATATCTTTACCGGGGCCCGCCAAAGCTGGATACGGTCCTTCATTAATGCATGTATAAAATTCATTGATACAGCAAATTGCCCGAATATACTAAATGCTTTAAACAAATAAAAACTAGATGAGAATTAAAATCAATAAAAATTTAGTCTGGAATAATTTAGCAATCATTAATGCATGTATAAAATTAATTGATATAGCAAAAGGAGGGTAAGACATTAGATCAAAAATAAAATTGACAGAGTATGATTTAAAAATTAATCAATCGATTTACTAACCTCAATGCCAAGTTTCTTTGGTTTGTTAAACCTTTATCAAACTTCCGGTATTAAGGAATATTCGACATCGACATTGTGTTGTGGCAGAGTCTTTAGTGGATTTTTAAAATTGTGTCCAACCTAAGGAATTTGTTGTATATCGAGGTTACACATTCGCTGGATTACATTACACAACTCGGATGAAACAAACTCATCAGGTATTTTGGCAAACCAGCTGTTTAGTAACTATTTATTGCAGTCCGAAGGAATTCGTTCTGTATATACACAGAACGAATATATTCCTAGAATATGTTCTATGAAAAGCTGCCTTGAGGCTTCTGTTGCTCAGGCTTTCTAGGGTCTTGAATCGGACGCTGGTGTATGTAAGATATGTGGTGTGGTTCGTGGTGTGTGTGTGTGTGTGTGTGTGTGTGTGTGTGTGTGTGTGTGTGTGTGTGTGTGTGTGTGTGTGTGTGTGTGCGTGTGCGTGTGTGTGCGTGTCCCGCACTCTCACTCCAGACGCGGCTACACCACGACAGCCACGAACGCGCTCAACAACAGGGTTGAAAAATTAATTACAGGGTGCTAGGTGGAACTGAGCCAGAGTGGTCCAAGCTAGACCCGCGGCGCGGCAGTGGCTGCGGTTATGGAACACAAAAACCCGCAAATGCCGAGCGAATTACTTGTTTATGTTTCAACCCTAATGCCCAATACAAACCTGACGCATTAAGTCAGTGATATTAATTTAATTATATATTTATAGATTTGTATTCTAACTTTTTAAAAGTGACAAGAGCATAGTCAAGTATATAAAGAACTGTAAAGAAAAACATTACATTTTACGAATATTATCAAAGCTGTTATTAATCTGGCTGAAGACGGCTGCCGCTTCCTTTTGCTTGGTTCTAATTGAGTACTACCATAATCGTGGTACCGTTGAAATCCGCATTCTCTTACGTGGCCGGTATGGCATTTCCGGCCCCTACTAAACGTTATGGCTAATAATTCGGTTATGGTTGTAGTACTTAATCTAACACTCGGGTACTAAATAATACTATTTGAGTATTAAATTGTGACACCGTTTAAATCCTGATTTTCTGATATGGCCGGGCTAGCATTTCCCTAGATCGGCATTGTGTTGATACTTGGAGTACTAAATCTAGTATTCGGATACTAGTTTGCACTAATTAAGTACTAAATCGTGGTATGACCCAAATATTGATTTTTAAACATGGTCGGGCGATTGAAATGGATACAAAGTTGCGATGCATAATTTCAAACGGTATTTAGACGCTGACGGTATTCTGTAAATTTTCGGCGGCCGTAGATTGTGCATCGATACCATATTAAAATCTTTTGTGAAATGCTAAATTTTATCTGCCACGATTTTGGATTTGATCAACATAGAGATCTCTAACTTGCGCCATTTTTTATCATTTTGAGAAACCCTTCCAAATGGGGTATTTATTAAAAGATTTCAATGGGGGATTGCCATTGGAAAGTTTTACTTAATTGCGAAATTTCCAATTCGGGGAAACGGGACGTGAAACAAATTTAAAAACAATCTCCTTCGAACACTTAAACATTGCTGGAAACTACTATTTTTCGGTCCTTCAGTTATAGTGGATAAAAAAAAGGAGAGGAGGGGGGTTACTTTAAAGACACATCATCCACTATAAAATGCGAAACATTATAACAATCATAGTTCAAATTGAAAATGAAATCTTTAACTGCCGACGGAACATCGCTCGTGAAACCTTTTTTACTACCCCGAGCCGCAATACAGGGGGATAATTCGGTCGAGTTAGCGAATGACAACGTGGAATGTCGCATGGAATGTCGCCCTCCACCCCGGTTTTTGTAAACGCATTCCTTGCGCCGCGTTGCATTTATTCCATATGACTGCAAAAACGAGAGAGCCGACGCCGACCGTTCTTATTCTGGCGCACCGCGACAACGGAGCACACTAGTCAGTCTCTCTGCAATGAAAAATATTCAGCCGGTACTTATTGCTTTACTGACTACTGAGCTCTTCAGCCGGTGATGAATAATGATTGGAATAATGTTTTATGAAGCACCTTGATTGCCGAAAATAGGATGGGTAAACACTTAGTTAACTATTAGCAAAAATATCAAACTTTGTCAGATGCCGGACTAACTAAACGCCGGATAAAATCTGACCCGCTTTTCATTTTGCACTAATGAAGTCGAACGTCATTGACAAAGTTAATTGATTAGGATAAGGGAAAAGACAAAACAACCATCAATATATGAACCGAAAATCGATAAACTGAAATGTCATCTGGTACAATAAATCATTGTTTATTAGACATTTTTCTAAACTGTATCTGCAATCCACCTAAAATGTCATTATTGATCCTCTGACGTCAAGCATATTTGTAACGTCCGATTAACAGTGGCACTAGAGATAGTAATGTGCAGGTAGTCTAGAATCCAACGCGAGACATAATGCAATATGAACACGTCTAGACGATGACAGATCATTATTGCCCTTAGTACCGCATGTCCGGACTGTTTTGTGGTCTCCGCTCCATTCATAGGGTAAAACCAATAATAATTTTGGATGGGAAAAATTACTTTGAAAGAGGACTTTGTAGGAAAAAGGAAGAAATGCTACAGAAAAGTTACTCGAATAGAAAAGTCTAGTAAAGTCTAGTTAATTGAATGTAAACTTCATGGTCACTAATTAAATGCGGGTTTTCACACTAACGCGCGATTTTTCTAGTTCGCTACTTATCTTAATAATATTAAATAAAACATGTTACTGAAATATTATGTGACCTTGAAACGTCTACTGCATCCAACCTTTCTATACGGTATGCAGTATCATTAGTAGATAAAAATATCTGCTGACCTATATAGTTGTTTGGTAAAAATTCAACTTTTCACTTATCAAGCTTAAAAACACTCTTAACAAAAAAACACCCCATTAATGCAAATAAGTAAATGGGCTTAAATATGTATGTGTCATTTTGTTTGTATGATTTTTCTTCATACCTATCTCAGTATAAACTAAAAGACAATGGAACACAAAAAAACTTTAGGAAAAAAATCTAGTGAATTATTTCACTCATTCAATGAGAGAAAAAGGGTGTTAAACATATTTAAATAAACGGTATCAGGAAACTGACACATACTTTCTCCCTTCAAGTCATTTAAAACCGGAAAACATATTTAGTGAAATAAAACAAATTAACAATCAATTCTCACACAAATATATACCAAATGTTATCAAAATCGGTTAGTGAATAACGGAGATATCGGTTTTTAAATATTTTCCATAAGAATAATATTGGACAACGTACTGTGTTTACCGCCGAACTAAAATATCAATTATCTCCGCAACCAGTTGACGTAAACTAATGATTCAAAATACTAGATCATCTAGTTTTTCAAGTAAAATTTAATGGTTGCAAGTATATTTTCTTTAGAGGTCACAGATTTTGTGAAATTTGAAAAATATGAATTTTTTAACACTTAAACCCCCATAACTTCTGAACCTGAATTTTTACAGACATGCGGGTGGTGTCATTTTGTTTGTTATCTTAAGTACTAAAAAACATGAAATTTTTATCAAAATCGTTAGAGCCGTTTTTGAGAAATTTGGATTTTTGTAATTTTTTATGGGTTTTTATGGGGTAAATACCCCTAAAAATCAAAAAATTCAAAAAAAGAAAAATTCGCCTGGAGATACCACGGCTTTATACCTAATTGCCAAATTTCATGAAAATCGGACCACTGGTGTCGTCTCTAGCTTTGTTTACATCCACACACACGCACACGCACACGCACACGCGCACACACACACATACACACACACACACACACACACACACACACACACACAGACACACACACACACACACACACACACACACACACACACACACACCACGCCAAAAACCACTTTTTTGGATTCAGGGAGAACTAAAACGAATATATCCACTAACAACTCAAATTCGAAAATTTTGACGAAAACAATACGTTCTCCATATACTATGTATAGGGGGGAGAAAGTAAAAATGAAGAAACATCCTTATATTATGGCTTTTTCGTTACTGAATTCTTTAAGTATGTTACTGCATGTACAGACATTCTAAATGCATACGTATGTAATATACGTACAGTCCGTCAGTAGTTTAATGACGTCACGATGGGTGACGTCACTGTTTGGAGGCTAATGGGCTTCAAATAAGTATGAATCTTACTTATATGCCGGATGTATTGTACTTATTGTAATCATATTTCATACTGATGGCCCAGTTCTTACAGTATGTTTCTTACTTCCCACTGTATGACACATATTTATCGCAATAATGTTTGATCCAGCTAGATTTTTCTTGGTCGTATGTAACTTACTTGCTGCAATATGATACATACGTATTGTAACAGGGGCGAATCCAGGGGGGATAAAGGGGATAATCCCCCCGAAATTTTTGTGAACGGAAATTTCGGACGACAAGACAACGATTTTCGGGGACCGTGACGCGACAACGATTTTTGTCTACCGCGACGCGAAGACGACTTTCGTCTACCACGACGTGAAGACGATTTTCGTCTACCGCGACCTGAAGACGATTTTCGTCTACCGCGACGCGAAGACGATTTTCGTCTACAGTGACGCGAAGACGATTTTCGTCTACCGCGACGCGAAGACGATTTTCGTCCACCGCGACGCGAAGACGATTTTCGTTTGCCGCGACGCGAAGACGATTTTCGCTAGTGCGACGCGACGACGACATGTGTCAATTACGACGTGACAACGATATTTGTCTACTGCGACTATGACATTCGTCTACCACAAGGAAAATACTCGTCTAGCGCATCGACGATCTTTGCTTACCGCGACAACTATATTTGCCTACTGGTACCACGATGTCCATATCTGTTTACCACGACGATATTAAATAATAATAATAATAAATAATAAATAAATCTTTATTTCGCCAAAAAAACAAAGGTACGTAAAATTGCATACAACTTCCCAGGTACAGATATTATACAGCACTACTAAAACGTAAGTTTAAGCTATAGTACTGTGAAAAACAGAACTATTTACAAGATAAAAAAATAAATAAAAATATACAACATTTAGACAGAGAAAATATCACAGCATCATATACAGTTTACTAACAATCAGCAAGTAAGCACAAGATAAAATACAAAAAAATACAAGTTATACTGGGAAAACAGATTTTAAGGCAAAATAAATAGGGATCCCGCAGGAAGACCTGATTTGGGATCGCCATCACGTGAATGTAAAATAAAATAAAAGGACTTAGCTAGCAGCAACTCGTAACTCGAAAATGAAAAATCAAATAAAATTCACGTTTATATATTATCAATATCTCTGTGCAAACTACAAAATAAAAAAATCCAAAAGATCCATTACATCAACACACAAATTTACAAATATAACAAAACAAAACACCCTCCTACCAAAGAAAAAAGATGAGACAGTGGGCATAAAAAAGTATTCCAAAGCTAAATCAGAAATTTCTATACTATTATCTTCAAGACATTTTCAGCATTTTCTTGTTCAAAAAGCCATTTCTTTAGGTTTTTCAAAAATTGTCTATATGTTAAGAAATTATCAATCTTTAAGTTTAAAATATTATATAACCTAGGTGCTACACTACTGTAAAACATTTTATGAGCTGTTAGATTAGACTTAGGTACATAAACGACTTGATATCTCCTCAAATTATAAGTAGTTACACGAACTCCACTGAATGCAGAGCTTCTAATAAAAATATTTTTAACACTTTATAAATATATAGGTGGCGCAATGGAAGAATTTTTAAGTCGACAAAGATATGCCATGAATGATCAAATTTTTTCCTAGCCGCAATTAATCTGACAAATCGTTTTTGGATGATGACAATAGGATAGACAGTTGAATTATACGCCCCACCCCAGCAAGAGATACCATAACAGAGCCTAGAACCTATAAGAGCATGATAAACACTCACTAATACCTTCTTTGTACGACACATTTGATTTAATAAATAAAATTTTCTCAAAGCAATAAATAGCTCCTTTCTATGTTTTAGTGTGTGTTCCCTCCAAGACAAACGATTATCAATGACCAGACCTAAGTACTTAATTTTATTAACGTTTTCAATTTCAAGACAACTACAACTTATAACATTCAAATGAGAACATTGATACTCATGAAATTTTAGAGGCAAATCAAATTTAACTTCATTTTTTAGACTAAAGGTCATAAATTTAGTTTTTTCACTTAATATCATGAAATTTTTATCAAACCATAATCTTAAAAAGTACAAATCTCTAGTCATTTCTAAAAAGAGTGTATCAACGTCATGACACCCATAAATGAAGGCAGTATCATCCGCAAAAGCCACTAACTTACCACTGAATTTACCATTGCAAAGATCATTAATATATATTAAAAAGAGAATAGGTTCCAAGACAGAACCTTGTGGAACGCCATGTTCAATTGCTCCCGGATCACTATTGACACCATTTATGCTAACACACTGCTCCCTTTCTGACAGATAGCTGGAAAACCATTTCAAAGGTAGACCTCTTACACCAGCCAACCAAAGTTTGTCTATCAATATGCCATGATCAATTGTGTCGAAGGCTTTTGTGATATCAATGAACAATGCAGATACTTTTTTGCTGTCGTTAATTTTGTCGTAAATTGATTCCATGAAAGTAAGTAATGCATCCTCAGTAGATATACCTTCTCGAAAGCCAAACTGATTATTACTAAAAAAGTTATTTTTGTTTAAAACCCCCACAAGTTGCTTCTTAACAATTTTTTCAAAAATTTTTGAAAATACAGAAAGTAAAGAAATTGGACGAAAACAGTTTGGTAATCTACAGTCCCCACGCTTAAAGATTGGAACCACAATAGCTTCTTTTAGGCTTTTGGGGAATTCTCCCGAACATATACTGAAATTGAAGAGATACGTTAACACATTAACTATATGGGGTGCTATCTTTTTAACCAATGTTGAGCTGACTGTATCAAAACCTGGAGCTTTATTACTTTTTAATCCGTTGATGGTTGCTAAGACTTCACCGTTAGTAGTAGGTTGCATGAAAAAAGAAGATTGAAAGTTACTTTCGACAAAAATTTCATTGTACTCACGCACCTGATTCAAATAAGGGTTATTCACTTGCATTCTCAACTGACATGGGACACTTAAGAAATGTGAATTAAATTCATTAGCAATGTCTTTAAAATCAGTCAAAACACCCTTCTGACATATAATTTCATTAATATCATTGCTTTTGCGACATTCACCAATGAGGTTGTCAACTGTTTTCCATTGAGATTTCACGTCATGAGAATTTCCAAATTTCGTCCTGTAATAAGTTTCTTTTGTTTTTTTAATATGAAGATTTAGTTCGTTCCTAAAGTTAATATAGTATTGTTTAAACTTTGTGTTGTTTGGATTTTTTGTTAATATTTTATACATTTTTTTCCTTTTTTGAATTCTAATTAATAAACTATCGGAGGTCCAGGGCTTTAGCTTCAACATTGAATTATTTACACATATATGATATTTACAATTACAAATACTTAAATCTAATATACCCAGAAAGTACTGAAAAGCATCAGAAACAGTAGTTTGTCTATAAACATCATCAAAACTAGTATTTTCTAGTTCTATGCAAAGTTTTTCCGTGTCAATTTTAGAGCAATGTCTGGCTTCATCTTTTTTTATTGATTTCATAAGATTGATTGAAAATACAACTGTTGAGTGATCAGTAATATTGTAATGGTAAACTTTTGATTTAAAATCATACTGAAACCCACCCTTGTTAAAAAATCGTACAAAAACATGGTCTATACAAGTGGCAGACATTCCCCCAACTCTAGTAGCCTCTTGTATTAAACTTAGCATACCCTGACCACTCAACAGACTCAAATAAATGTCACTTTCAGCTGTCTGAGATAATATATCGAAATTCATATCACCCGCAAAAATAACGTTACGACCATTCAACCCTGCTAACATCAACTCAACATCATTGACAAAATTCAAACGTAAGCCAGAATGGAGACGGTAAACAGCAAGGAGAGTAAATTCAAAATCACTAACTTTAATATTAAGCTGTAACACATCAGCTGATTTTACATCGTTACACTCCCTTATCCCACTACATTGACAATAATCACGGACATAAACTAAAACCCCTCCCGCTCTATAGTCTTCATTACACTTAGCAAACATATTATAACCTGTGATTTTGTAGTGACTTAGTTCGACTTTACTTATCCATATTTCTGTTAGTACAATTATATCAGGAAACAGACTAGCTGATTCTAAATCACATAGCAATAAGTTAAAATTTCTCCTTATACTTCTAATATTTTGGTTAAAAAAAAACTATTTTATCACTTGTCTGACTCATTGCAACAGAAAAAAACCTAACAAAGAATAGGCTGTAAAAAATTACAAAAAAATAAGATTGATTCATTAAATAAGCTAAGTACTAAAGAGAAAAAAATAACGAAAAAAAAATTATAAGTAATAAAATATTATAAAGGTACAATCTTCTAACCTTAGGTTTCATTCTCACAGTTTGTCCAAGTCTGAGAGCGTTGTCACTGCAATTACTGGTTCACCGTCGGCCTTCCTCATCAATATCTTTCCGCCTCGAATCCATAAATAAGTGTAGTGTTTCTCATTCTTTTTATTGCGAGCTGCATTGAGAAGTTGGCGTCTACCAGGGGACAGACTTTCATTGATGTAGATGGGCATTGCAGGGGTTGCAGTAAGACCTATGTTGTGGGTTGAGAAATTTCTCTTCACCCTCCTTTTTTGGAGGATAGCCTCAGCATCCAGCCGTCGAGTCATTTTCACGATAATTCCTGGGGACTTCCCTGATACTTCCCGATTTCGCAATCTGTGACAGGCACTAATCATTGAATCATCGATCGTGAAGTCCAAAGCCCTCCAACTGATTTTACTACCTCAACGACTTGCTCCCCTGACTGAACTGGAACAACATTAAATAAATATTTATAATATATCAACATTTTTTTCATCATTTATATTTCATCATTTCATATTTTTTCATATTTTTTATATTTCATTTTTTCATTTCATCATCATATTTCATCATTTTTATAATATATCAACATTGATACATTATAAATATTTTATCTACCGTGGCGACGATACTTGTCTACCGTGACAACGATATGTGTCTATCGCGACAGTGATATGTATTTGTATTCGGCAACGCGCGACGACCATATTCGTCTACCGCGACGCGACGCGATACTCGTCTACCGTGGCGTCTACCACAACGACAACAGTCGTCTACCGCGACGACGATATTCGCTTACCGTGACAACGTTTGTCTACCGCGACGACGATATTGGTCTACCCAGACGTCCACATTTGTCTATTGTCATATCAAATCAAAATATCTTTATTCGTACAAGTACAGAAGTTCAGAATGGTGTCTGAAAATGTTGTATTCTTAAATTGATCAGCAACAACAAAAAGTCCTTTCTTAAGGCTATTTTACGAAATTCATTAGGATTATTTTTAGCATCTTATAATTAACAAAGGAATGAGAAAAAATCCTCTATTCTTTATAATGGTCCATTAACAAGAAATATTTTTAAGTGTTTCTCAAATAAATTAGACAGTTATATTTTGTAAGTTTTCGGGTAAATTATTGTAAAGTTGTATGCCATTATACAACATTGATACATTATGGTATGTTTTTGTACATTGATAAATTATGTTTATTATATGCCACTTGGTTGCCCTTTGTAGTTGAATAGTTATGAAACGAATTATAAAAACCCTGATTATCGAAAGAAGGTGAGCGGCGCGGCGGCGGCGGAGCGAGCGCGCGGCAGTAAAAACATTCCTATTTAAAACGCTGTAGAAACGTAACAAACGCTGTTAAAATTTGCAGTCAATTTATTCCAATGGCCAGTTAATTAAGTTATCAGCACTGTTTTCAAATAATTTTTAACGTACATCGTTTAGTTTATACTGTGAGTTATATTACTGAAAACACGATTTGCGAATTAAAAAAATAAATTCTTTTTGATAGATTTATGATAACTCTGCTTAGAAGCATCGGGGAAAAAATTCCTATAGAGAACCTTTAGTCGGCTTTCTTGGGAACAATATATCAAAATCTGAGAGTCTTTTGATTTATATTTACGTCGTTATTAATTTATTTCTAAAGTACTGTTATCTCAGTTATTAAACTACTTTGATGAATGAAATTCAGTAAACAATGTCTTTGAATGAAATGTAGGTTAATTCCGTCGCAGCTTTATGTTTTTATTGGAATGGTTTCTCATAATCGATTAATATATAAACGATACTATCACTGCGAGGCAGAGCGCAACAATGACTGTTGAAGTACAGTCTGGACCTAGTGGACCCATTTTATTCGCGCGCCACTGCATGTCTCAGTTTTTCTCTTATAAACAACGCCTGCTTCCAGATGTAGAATTCATTGTAAAAACAATGCCGATTTGCCAACATTGAACAATAAGGAACTTTTCAGTTCCTCCGAACTGCATGTGCAGTGTGTGATGTAAGCATGTGCTCCGTTGTTGTTGGCCAGTTGCTGTACCTCGTCTGAATCGCGCTCGCCCGAGCAATGTTGATAATTAATTTCAATTCTAAACTGATTACGGATTTAACTAGTAGTATTGAAGTAATTGATTAACTGAATATTGATTGTGGAAACTATCTAATGTAATTAAAGGAAAAATGAAATGAAAATCTCAATTAACAAAAGAGTTAACAGTTCTTTAGAAATAAATTAATAACGACGTAAATATTAATCACAAGACTCTCAAATTTTGATATATTGTTCCTAAGGAAGTCGACTAAAGGTTCTCTATAGGAATTTTTCCCCGATGCTTCTAAGCAGAGTTATCATAAATCAAACACAAAGAATTGACTTTTTTAATTCGTAAATCGTGTTTTTAGTAATATAACTCACAGTACAAACTAAACGATAAACGTTAAAATTATTTGAAAACAGTGCTGATAAGGTAATAAACTGGTCATTGGAATAAAGTGGACTGCAAAGTTTTAACAGCGTTTTTTACGTTTCTACAGCGTTATGAATAAGAATGTTTTTACTGCCGCGCGCTCATTCCGCCGCCGCCGCGCCGCTCACTTTCTTTCGATAATCAGGGTATAAGTGTTGGTAATTTATCAAAGCTCGATTTAATATGAAGAATTATCTGAAAAACAAATAAACTACAAGCGGTAATAATCCCTCTTTCTTTGAAATGTTCTTTCACGAAGTCTTGTTGATTTAATTTTAACATGATACGAATTGCTTTTTTCTGTAGTCTCAGTATGCTGTTTAAATTATTGACAGATGTACATCCATAAAGACATAACTCAAAAGAAATGTGCGATTCAATTAAAGCATGATAAATTATTTGTAAGGTACTAAATCTACTAAATATAGACATTACCTCAAGGCGTAGAGGCCTGAAGATACTTTCTTACACATGATCCACATGACAGTCCCAATAAAATCTGTCATCTATATTTAATCCAAGAAACTGAGTTGTTGGTCCGATTGGGCTGGTTCACGAACTCGTCCGAGTGATTAGCCTACCACTTAACACGTCTGTACCAAATTTCATTAAGATTCATTATTCATATTTCATTATCCATATTTACGGCCGCTATCGTGTTAACACACACACACACACACACACACACACACACACACACACACACACACACAAATATATATATATATATATTCGAACGAACGGTGTTTTTTGCTTCGGGGGGCCCCAAAACGAAAAGTTATCATGGTCTGGGTCGTAGGTCTTACCATGAGTACTACGGTAACAGCTTCTTCCCTATGGGGGAAATTCGCTAAAATTATTAAATTTCTGTTTGCATCATTGGGTTCGCACGAAAAAAAACAATATAGCATCATCAATCATTGTTGCTCTATGTCCATTGTTACTGACATATTGAGAGCGGTGAACACATTTCATCCTCCCTATGTTATCCTTACAACATAGGACATAGGGACATAGTGCGAAGTTTAATAAGTGAAATTCCTTATCTAGCTTATTTTTCACTTTCTCTTAGTAAAACTTGTGTTTGTTATTTCATATAGATGATATATAATGTATATTAGTTTAAAATTCCCGATATTTTCATTTCCGTGGCAGCAAACCTGTATACTCATTCCCCATGTACCCTTTATTGAAAAACATTAGTTTACTCTTTATAAAGATTCTTAAGAAATTGATATATATGAGCTCTTATTATTGTAATTTACTAGTTCTACCGGACATTGATATTAAACTACCCTATTTTTACATATCTGATGCAGCAGCAGACCTGCAAACTCATTCGTCTTATGGAGGAAATTAAAAAATTATATCGCTTAAGTTGAGTCTAAATATGATTCTAAGCATTAGAAATTTGCTGTCTGCTGAAAAAGGGGTATTTTGAGTGCTCACAAGAGACCGTTTTTACATTCCTGTGAATTTTTGTAACGAATTTTTTGTTGTAATAAGGCCTCCTGGAATTGGAATCCTGCCTTGGTGAGCATTTGAATCTAAAAACGTATCCAAATTGAGCGAGTTATTCACCTCACAAATCAATTACAATTTTCAGTTTTAAGTTTATTTTTCTTCTTGTTTAATAATCACTGTAGATACTAAATATATGCTGTAAAATACCAGTTAAATTTTATTTTACGTTTTAATTAATATTATATAAACGTAACCCACTAGGATACTCGATGCTTTATGGGTATTTTTCCCATAACGTAATTAAAATATATCTCTTTTGTCAACAATTTCACTTAAATATCTCAGATGCAGTTATTGGAAACCCATGGGGTATTCAGAGAACGTTTAAAACTCGATAAAAATGTAATGATGTATACAGTACTTAAAGTTTTTTATCAAAATTAATATTTTTTATCAGTACTTAATAATAACTCTATTACATTGAAACGGGCCCTCTTTAAAATCATATAACTCGACTTGGAATGTGTTGATCATTGGAAAGTAGCATTGCACATACGGTATGCCATACTCCTTATTTACATTTATATAGCTTATAGGTATATACATTATAAATCCGCTACATATTTCTTCTGCCTTCTGCTAAATCTGAAGCGCCACAACAGCTCCGTGCAGCAGTCTCTGGGGCCTCGGACTCTGACCACTTCCTTTTAGCTGGGAGAAAACATCGAAGCTCACCACTTAGATGCACTAACAGTAGGCCTAGTTCAGCTCATACTTTACCCAACTCTTATCCAACAAATTTCGCCGAAGTTTCTTTATCATAGAGCGTTCAAAATTATAACCCATAAAATTTTACATAACCTAATTTTACAATATTTTACTAAATGATGAATTTTTTATCGAACATAATTTTGAAAAAATGTTAAAAATGTGAAAATAAACTTAAAACGATGAAATAAATTACAGTATTAATCATAAACTACAATTTTAAATTCAAATCAAACAGGCTTTTAAATTGTTATTAACTTAGAGTCACAGTCTTTTACTTATTACCTTTTTTAGTAATTTGAAGCTCTATCTTCATAGGATGAAAATTCATGGAAATAGTTGGAATTTACATCATTATCAAAGATGGCGGCTTTATATTAGGTCCCTCCTCAATGTAGTAAATCAGAATCAGAATCTTTATTGCCATTGACCAATGCAAACATTGAAATAGTCATTGTCAAGTTTACAAATCACTTGCATTATTTTAAGTGTTTTCTAACGGTTTGTATTACGATGGCAGTTTCTATAAACTGCAGTAAATTATAGTTTCTCGTGTGCATTGAAGAGCAAACGTAAAGTTTGTCATTTTTTCATTCTCAAGATACGCACCTTGCTTTATAAAAAGCTGATGCAATTTAGAGGATTTTTATTTTATTAATATGTTTAAGATGGGAACAATATCGGACCCTTGCAAGAAAAGTGACACAAATTTCACAAAGTGTAAAAAAATTTTAATTTACTGATTTTTGTATCAAACAGATCAAAACATTGTGTTCTTTTATGTGGAAACGTGTCACAACTGAAATTATAATAGTTTCCGCTAGGGGTAGTTTTCTTCTACACAAACTTGCCACTATTTTTTGGTCTAAACAGACACTTTTGTCAGTAGTAGTGACTGAGCTGTTGTGTCACAGCTCACGACGTGAGCGTGTTTCAGCGTGTGTGAGCTGTTGGGTCATGTTATTTTACTGGAAAAGTGTCACTTTTTGAGTTGTGTCATCAGTTTTGTTCATAAAGTTTACCTTTAAAATAAGAGGAAAAATGACACAAGTCAATACAATCAGAGTGCCAACACAAAAATGAAAACAACAAATTTGTGGAATAGTGACACAAGTCAAACTGAAATAAAAAAAATACATACTGTTACGGAACAACTGGAAGTCCGCAGCTCCGTTCTGGAACCTCCCAGAGGTGCGAGACAGTGCGGGGTGTAGGGGTTGCGGCGCGAGCCGTCGCGGCGGCCTACTGTTAAAAGTAGCTGATCTAAAAAAAGAATTGGAAGAACGGGATCTTGATATTTCCGGAACAAAACCTGTACTTCAGCAATGTCTTAGACAGGCTTTTTTAGATGCATGCGAATATCCTGACAATTTTTTGTTTGAAACTACCGATTTAAATAAGATGATGTTAACACTGGAAAATAAGATCGATGATTCAAATAAAACTCTAGACACTAAAATGTTATCATTGGAAACTAAGATCGATGAGTCAAATAAAACTCTAGAAACTAATTTAATGGTTGAAATTAAAAACATTGAAAACAGACTAGAAGATTATTCTAATAAAGTCGTTAGTTTGGAAAATGATCTTTCAGTGTTACACGAGAAAATGAGCGAAATAGACAATAGTTTGGGAGGGAAAATCAGTGATATTGATAATTTAATTAGATTCTATTGAGAAAAACTTAGAGGATAAGTTAGTTAGTAAGCTTAGGTTGAATATGGATACATCGGGAAGCCTCGTGTTTACGTCATCGACCAGCCCTATCCATACTGCTGAATCTCGGCAGGCAGGCACCGGTGAAAACTTCAAGACGCCGT
The DNA here is from genome assembly GCA_035578135.1 of Flexamia atlantica. NCBI lineage: Eukaryota > Metazoa > Arthropoda > Insecta > Hemiptera > Cicadellidae > Flexamia > Flexamia atlantica. The sequence continues at coordinate 9,758,177 of JAQJVK010000017.1, read as the reverse complement.
CAACTGTTGCAACCATGAACCCACACAACGTCGTTCCTGACTTTTATGGTAAAACCCCCTGGGAGGACTTCATGACCCTCTTCGAGACGGCGGCTATGTTTCATCAGTGGTCCGAGGCGACTAAGGCTTCTGTTCTGTGCTTGTCTCTACGGGGCGATGCGTTAGCAGTCCTACAGGCCATGTCATTGTCGGAGCGGCACAGTTATAAAGAGCTTGTCAGAAATTGGAAATGCGGTTCGGGCATCGGCATATGGACCAGCTCTACCGGTCACAGCTAAGGATCAGGAGACAGAGACCCAGTGAGTCGCTTCAAGAATTTGAGGCTGATATTGCCCGCCTGGTAAGAAACGCTTATCCATCGGTTTCGGACAATGTCAGTAGTGTAATAGTGGGGCTTCTGGGCCAAAACGCATAAATCAAAAGTGACAGCTACATCCGGTTGGTGACGTCAGAGGCTGTGACGTAGCTCTGACGTGTAGGGTGGGCATTTAAAGTTTAAATGTCCGGCTGTGCTGGGTATTTAAACTTTAAATGACCGGAAATGGGTCAAGGTCAGCTGTGGATGTTTTTAAAAAGATCTTACATTTTCGGAAGATCCAAAATGCAAGATATTTTATTTGTTTCTTTTCATTTTACATTAAGGTTGAAAAGTCTGTTCCCAAATTTGAAAAGTAGGTTGTTGTAGGTGGTGAAATTTCTTGCTTATTTTCATTCTTTTTGTTGTTGTGAGTTGGCAAAAATACATTCTTTTCGTTCTGATTGTTGGTTGCATAAAGTTCCAAAGATAAACCGAACACAGTGGTTATAAGTTGTTTTAGTTCTTCACTAAAAATTTTCAAATCCTTGTAGGTTGTAAGATTGATAGTGTTGTAGTGGATCCCGCTAATGTTGAGAGACATGACTAGAGTTGTTTACTCGACGAGAGGTGTAGCAGGAATGGTTATTGCAAAGCCGGTGGTGCGGGTACCTCTGTCGGTAGTGGGGGTAGTGGGGGGGTAGTGGTGGGGATAAAAATGGTAGACGCTTGTTTAATCACTTTGCATTTAATCGTTGCCACAATAGACCGAGTCGATGTTGCAATTCTTCTAGTTTATCCAACCGGTTCTTTTGATATGTTTTGCAACCACATTTACAGTAGCAGAAAGAATTACATTTTGTACAAGCTTTTCCGTCAACTTGATCTTCAGGTATTTTAAAACATTTTTTTTGCAACAATAAGATAAAAGCGGTAGATTATTTCTTTTGGATGACATGCTGGTTGTAGCTTGTCTTAAAAGGAACTGAGCCTCTCAACGTTAAGGTTTCGTATTTATATAAAGTATTCGAATAAAACTATCAAATAAAACTATCGATTAAAATAATCGAATAATACTATCGATTAAAAGTTCAAGGTCATCCGTTTGAGTTTTTTAAAAAATACAACATATCAGTATATAAATAATATATACTGATATGTTGTTTTTGTTATCTTTTTTTAAAAACATGTTTTTACAATATTTACAAAGTTATTTTTGTGCGATGTGCAGAGTAAGTTCCGTAGAGTTGTTTCCGCTCATTCCGTGTGACACCAAATATAATGATCCTGGCTGAATTTCCCGCAGATCTTCATTTTGTAGCAACTGGACGAATCGTTTTGGAAGATATACTTGAAACTTTGGTTCATCACCTGGTGTATATGGTGCATCGGATAAAGATGCGACGACTGCGTCTCCATTCGTTGTATCAACTTTCTTCATTTCATGAACAATATAATGTTTCTGTTCTTTTAATTCTGAACATTTCTTGATAATTAGAGTATTTGATTTTGAATGTGAGTTGAATTATTCAACTAAACATTGGAGAAACTGTTGTGATGTCATCTTCTTCACTGGAGATGTTGTCTGTTCTGAGTATGGAGTTAGAGTGATACTCGGGGTGTGTTGCTTCCTCGTATTTATAACCTTCGTAACCCCCACCACAATCTTCTTTTTCTTGTAAGTAAGCAGCCAAGTGATATGCGTTTTGTAATGAGCATTGAGATTGGTTGTGTTTAGGATCTATTGTAGAAACGCAAATATTTCTAACATCAAAGTGAAAGGTTTTGTCCAGTTTTATGTTTAAACTTCTTTGTTCGTGTACTGTCGTATCCAATTCTTTTTTTCCAATCCTCTAGTATATATGTGTGTAAATTGTTTGCAAAAATGAAACATAATTTTGTGTACATTGTTGTACGGTAGAAAACCTTCAAACCAATGGATATGATGAAAATTATTTGTTAGCCATCTGTTTGTTATTTTAGCTTTTGACTTTAGTTCATGGACAGAACACGGTGCTTCAAATAAAAACGGGAACGCTACTTGTGTAAGTAAATCTAAAATTACCAATTCTTTTATGATAAATCTATCATCGTTTCCGCGAAATGCTTGAAATTCAATTACACAAGGTTTTGCTGCCATTTCTTCATCCTGTCTGCTCATCACGGTGTCTGTTGATCAACTGTTTTCCACACCACGGTAGGTTAGATATATAAACCAGGCCGTATAGTTGTAGGCGCGTTGGTGTATGTTTAACGTGGGCACCGTCCCCAGTAGGCCTACCCCACGGTTTATTCTTTTGTTAAATTACATTGTAGTTTTAAACTAGCAGTTTCTTCTTCTGTATTATTGTTGTTGGTTTCTTCTTCTGTACTGTTGTTGTTGTTGTTGGTTTCTTCTTCTGTAGCTTCCGTTGCAACTTCAGTAAAAGGTTCAAAGTTTCTTAACTGCCTCCACATTTCCACTTCGTGAGGTATTCTATTAAAGATGGATGTATCTATTGGTCCGTATTGTAAAGCGCTGTCTGGTTGTTTTTCGCATGCATCTACCAGATATTCCTTAATAACAGACTTGAAAATACTAATTGTTTCATATACCTGGTAATAGGTGATGTTGCATAGTTTAAAATGTAGAATTCTTCACGTGTTAGTAGAATTTTATTTTCAAATTGTGTCGAGTCCCTAATTCTTACTTGTTGTTGACCACGATGTTTAATAATGTCAATTTCATTGTCACAACCCAAAAGACGAATGTTAGTTTTTCTTCCAAAGACATTGTTGGCGAAGTAACATTCAGTAAGATGTAGATGTTTTAAAAAGGAATCCCAAGCATTTTCTGAAAATAAAACCATCTTTGTACCATGGCTTAGTATTACTGCGAGAGAGTAGTCTAATGATTTTACCAATCCTATCGACACACTTTTACTCATGCAAGATGAAATAGGATAAAAGATGCGAAGGAAAACTTCAGTTAAAATGTTTGGTGGAATATTTTCTTCAAGTTTTCTTTTCTTTCTTACGTTTGTTTTATTATTTTCCAACTTTTTATTTTATTTTCCGAACTTTAAAAAGTCATCAATTTCCTTTACAACATTTTCTTTAAAATGTTTATCATCATCATTTTCCAATAAAGGTGCTGTTTCGGAAACGCCTTGTACAACTGATAAAGAAGTCATTTTGTTTATAATGCTGTAGACGATGTTACCCATACAACTGTAGACAGTCAACTAAACAATTTGTGTTCCTGCTCCTGCTTTTATAGCCGAGTGGTGGGGGGTAATTTTTTTCTTTTCATTTTACAACACTGCTTTTACTATACCGGTTAAAGGTGTATATGTAACAATTTTATCATGTAAAATTAAACAATAAGCAGATGTATCTTTCGGTACATTTTGTTCAAATTCCATTTCTATTTTTATATCTACACTGGAAGATTTTACAGATTCATTTTGTTTGGAACAATCAACTACAACAATCGGGTATGTATATTTAAATTGGTTTGGCGTTAATAAAGGTGTGTTTGTTTTTCCATAATATGAATTTTGGAATCTTGCGTACATATCGTACAAAATGCTAAACCTGTCTTTTGTAAAGTTTATGTTGAAGTTGTCGTATGGAAAGAATTGTGAGTTTAGAAACACCTTAAAATTGGTAAGTTTGCAATGATCAAATTCACCAGCATGTTTAGTTATTTCATTTCTTCTTTTTGTTTGTAATCCAAATATTACATATCTTGCCTTTTCCAAATGAGTAGAAGTTTTTACATTCCATGTATGACGTTGTGTTTCCGGTAAAACCGGATATTCATGAAACTCCCAACTTCTAAATGGTATTACTATATCACGATCTGATTTTAAAGTTCTTAATAATGAAATTCTATTTTGATCGTTTAACCGTACATGCGGTACTCTCCAAACAATCTTGTCTAATTGTATTTTCCATTCTAAAGTAGCTTCCGTTGTTCCATCAGATGCCATAATAATATCTTTGTCGTTTGACGATCTTAACAAAACTAATTCGTTTTACGTATATTATTATTTTTCGGTAATCTTCGGCAAAGCCTAAAAGTAATCTTAAAGGAAGTAAAAGTCAAAATTGCCTGAACTGTTTGGAGTGATTGTACTGGAATCGGGTGCTACCCATCCTGCGGCGGCCAGCATATTTTTTTCACTCGGTGTTAAAGATGCTAATCCTTTTAATGTACTTGTAATTCCCACCTTTTTTGTTGAATCTACTGTAACTCCGGAAATTTCATATCTTATTTCATCAAACAAATATGCCATGGGGTTATTTATGAACGGATCGGTACTTGCAGTGTTTCCATCTTTTTTTGTTACCCTTCCTTCGATATACAAATAACTTTCACATGGTGTATAAATATCCTGTTGTTGTACGGGAATTCTAATTTCATCATTATTATTTAATTTTGATGAAGCGTAAGGGTTGTGCGTATGATATTCCTTTTCCCATAAGGTTTCGTCGAATGTCGGACCCTGCGCTATATCCAATATTTCCATTATTAATAAGTTTTAATCAAATTTCTTCTAGAAAAGAATGTTATCACTTGTTAATCCTTTTATAGCTGAAGTGCTACTGACTTGTTTACCAGTAAGCTCTTTCTTTTTAAATTATAACCCCATTGTTATACGGTTGATTTTATATGTATTCGTATAGTTATAGGTTCGTCTCTAAAATCAATATGATTCCCGTCTTGATCTAGTATGTTCACCACAATGTCTGAAATAAAACTGGTGTTTAACGGTAGGTACACCAAGTTTTGTGGCTTTTCCACAATTTTAAAACCCGGAGCGACCGTTGGATAGAATGTGTGCAATATATGAGTATTTTGACCATCTCTATAAGAACCATGTATAATATTACATGTAACATCTATACTGTTAACTTTCATTATTGTTACAGTTCTAGCACCTGAATAGTTAATATAAGGTTCTATAATTTTTGTTGTTTTAGGAAATCCTAATAAACTACCAATTGAATGTTCTTTGCTAAAATCTATATAATATTTACATTTAATTTCAGCTTTCATAGTATTGTTATTTCCTTTTATTGTTATATTATCTTTTCCCATATGATTTTGTATCGCTTCATTTATATCATCAATTTCACATGCTCCAGTGGGTAAACTAAATACTTGTATATCTGAATATTTGTTTGTATTTTTATCTTTTGTTTTGTAATAATGTATTTTGTCATTAACATTTTTAGTAACGTTGGGAATAGAATTATAAGTTGTTATATCTAATAATGCGGCTTCCCATAATTTATCTTTTTCCAAACGTAACGCAGGGAAAAGAACACTTCGCAAAGTAGTTGAAGTTCCAGTTAATGATACTGTATAGTAAGACATCTTAAAGTTGACTAACGCTTTTTGTTAAAAATCTAAACATAAATGTCCACAGATTACAGTATCATCAGGTTGCTCTCTTTTATAATTGTATAGTACATTTTTAGCTGTTTTAAAGTAATATTGTAGTTCTTTTGGTGGTGGGAGATTACCAAAACTATCAAAGTAATAAATAGTTGATCCTAGTTTCTTATAACATACCCAATGAGTGCCTGATCGTTTACTATTATCCAAATTTACTATTCCGGTTTCATTTTTCCAAATTTTAACAGGTAATCCATCTTTCATAAACACTCCTCTAAAAAATGGAATTTTTAAACAAGAAACATAAGTAATTATTTCTTTATCTGTTAATTCTTTATTTGGAATTAGTAATTGTTTTTTTCTGTTTAATACACACGATACGGTCTTAGGTATAATCCTCCTCCTTTTTTTATCATTGACCATATTGTTTGATTCTTTTTATTTTTACCTGCGGTGGATCTTCGTTTTCTTCTTATATTTCCTCCACGTTTCTTTGCAGGTTTTCTCCTCCTTTTTCCACCTCCTTTCTTCTTTCCACCTCCAAACATCGTTTTACCCTTCATTACTGCTGATACCGCTAAAGCTGCTGCTTTTTCACCGATACTAGCGTCACTGGATGTTACTCCTTGCCAAGCTTTTTCAGCAAGTGCTCTATCCGCTATTGATCTATTTTTAGTATCTGCAAACTTTGAATATGCTATATCGTGTTGTTTGCAGGCTTGATCAAGTTTATTTATTCCAAGATCTCCTCTAGCAAGTATTTTTTTTTCAATTTTGTTCCAGGACCACAATATTGATAACCTCCTGGTAAATGTAGTTCTACAGGTAATAAATCGATAGCTATATTAACTATAGCTCCAACCAGCTTAGTAATAAGAGAAAGTGCTGTTGATGCTATTCCTCTTCCTCTCTTTATAACGTGTCGATTATGACTGATGCGTTGAACTTTCAACATGGTCTTTTATAGTGAAAGGAAATGTCAATACTTGTTTATTTTATAAATGCTTTATAATGAATGATGCACTTATCCTTTGACATTGTTTATTTATAATAAACATGTATGAGTATGTTTGTTTATGGGTAAATAATTTTTTTCCAGTTTTGCGGTAGGATTGTATCTTCTTCATCATCATCATCTTTAGAAGTTCTTAAAGTATCAGTTTCCTTATTTAAAAAATATTTTTCCATAACATTCTTTTTAACCCAATGTAATTTTTGATCAGATTTTATGGGGTTTATTGTGTTATAAATATCATATAACTCTACACGTAAGAGTCTTACAATGTAATTTACATTAACAGCATCAGTAAAATTAATAGGGTCTTTTAAGCTAGTCAATCGCAAGTCTTCACAATAAATAGACTGCTTATTTAAATATTTTCTTAGAAAAAGATTATAGTACATGTTTCCCCTCTCACGCATTTGTTCTACTGTAACTACATCACTGTCTTTTATTCCTCCTGCAACATTGAATAGTGGTTTCCCTTTGCAATCAAAGTATTATTTACCGTTTTCATATTCTTTTATTACAGGAACTTGTCCAATTATTGCTACATCAGTTTCATCCAACCCTTTTTTAACATTAGTAATAATTTTTGCATCCGCATTCCATTTGTTATTTTTTAATTTCATTATTTGACTTATTGTAGCTGCATCTGATTTTGCAGTTCCTTCCTTAACGTTAGTTAACACTTTATTTTTGCAATCAATTATATTAATATCATGCGTAATACAATGATCTGTAAGATATTGAAGGTTTACAGCATCTTTCATATCTTTAGGGTCTCCAATATCATGTATTACAAAGTTGTAAAAGGAAAATTTATCTGTTTTTTCAGGGATGACTGAATGTAAATACTTTTTTGTAACTGAATCTTGATCATTAACAGGATCTGCTATATTGGCTATTCTAAGATCTTTTGCATCATAAACTTTATTATTACTCCTAGGATCATATCGTAAGGTTTGGTTTATGTACCACATTAAATATTCTTTATTTACCGAATAATTCCTATCTATTGGTTTTGGAAGATTTACAATTCTATGAAAATTAGAGTTATACACTTCATTTTGAAGCTTTAAACTAGGTAATGTTTCACTTCTTAAAGATTTAAAATTTACTGCATCATTATCATCTTTTGGATCATTTACAAACTTTAAACGTTTGTTACATATATCATAATCTCCATCGGATGTTAGTGGTAAACCACCTCTTTTTCCATAAGATCCTGATTTGCTTCCAGTTTCGGAAAACCGTTAAACTTATCCACACTCATGGTTATACTGAATATTTAATCAGTTATACTTGTATTATATATACTCATATTTTTTATGCAATTACTCCTCGATTTCGCAGTTCGCCGACCAAAGCTACCCATTCATTTTCTAAACCACTATGTCCGGCTTGTTTAGCTTCATATATCAACTTCATTCTGTCAACCAATTTGTTTATATCGTTGTAGTATATTGTATTAGTATCATAAAAGTTTTTCAATAATCCCTTTCCTGATAAACTTGATTGATTTGTTTTTCTCCTTTTATGTAAAATATTTATTTCAGCAGAAGATAATGATTTTCTTTTTATGGGTTCCCTTCTTTTTGGTGGGAAAAGTTTAGCAATAATAGTTTTATATTTTTCTGATGCATTTCTATGAACATTGAAATTTTTAGAATAATTTTTCTTATGCGCATTTGTATCCTCCAATATTTGTTTAAAAATGTTTAAATCCTTTTTAGTATATTTATTAGGTTTCGGCTTAAAAATAAGTTCAAACAATCCTTTTGTACCCTTGTATTGTTTATTATTTATAATAATATTGTCATGTTCGTCTACATCAAGTTTGCTATCTCCAATCATTAGCCCATTTTCTTCTATTCTAGCACCAAAAGTATGATATTTCCGAGTTGGTTGTGCAGAATGTAACATTTTTAATACAAATTGTCTTGCAAGTGGCCCTTTATATGCAATATCCGAGCCCAATTTGCTCAAGTTGGATGGATTAATGGGCTCTTCTTCTTCTTGTTGTTCTTCGCTTGTAGAAAGACCTTTTTCTGTTAAAACAACCGTTTCTTCACCTAGTTCGCTTTCTTCTTCAGTTGTTTCTCCTTGTTGCGTAAAACTTGTATCACCTTCATATTCTTCTTTTTGTTCAAATTTTGAAATGGGTAAAATAGCATCTCCGGAAAAATTAAATGTTGAATGTTTAACATTTTGCCCTAATTGTTTTAATGGCTCAGTAATAGGTTTAAATGTTGATTCCAGAAATTTCTCTCTTTCACTTATTCCTAATCTTAACGCTCTGTTTTTATGTCTAATAGAATCACTAAGTGATTTTATTTCTTTTAATAGCTTTTCCTGATTAACCACGTTTACACCATGGAGACTTGTACGATAATGTTGTTAATTAATGTATTAAAACAAATTTATCAAAACCTATGCGGTAACGACCATCTGTTATAGCTTTATCTTTCATAATTACCAAAAATCCATATTTTTCCGCCCAAGCTTTTCCACAAAGCTCTTTGAATTTTTCAAATGACATATCAGCATTTACATGATCGTAGTATATATGTTTTAGGTTTGTATCGTCTTGTTTGAATAAAACTTAAATATTTGCATTGTCTCTAATTAGTTCTTTTGGAATTTTGCTATATGTTTGTCCGATATATATGCTATCAATATTATTATGTCTTCCCATGGCAAAATAGTTTCTAATAGTATCATGATTTTCACTAGATACATCATCAAATACAAATACAGAATACGGCTTAGCCAGGTCTGGTTGCATAACACTGTCACTAGCGTTAAATTTGTAATAGTTAACATCAGGCACATCAGTCAGGATCTTTTCCAACAATTGATACTTTGGTTGATGTAAGGACTTTGAAAAAATATATAGGTTATTAAATCGCAATCCTTTTGTGTTTGTGATCAAGTTAAACACAACGTTAGTTTTGCCACAGTTTGAAGGACCGCTTACTATACATCGTACAGTGTTTGGAAATAAACTGCCGTGTTTACCATTGTTGATTTTAACGTTATCTACGGTTAAATCATCAATGTTATTGATATTAAATTTATCATTATGGTGAACAATCTCCATCTTATTCAAAGGCAGAAGAGTAAATAAGTTTATTTAAAACTAAATCAAATCTTTTATAGGTATCCACGAATCTTCAGTTTTATCAAACCCCAACCAACGTACTTTAACTTGGTCTTTTTTCCTTTGCAACACCTTTTCAACAAGATAGACATCGCCTACTGTTGACTTTAACAATTCATGTCCGTAAAAACCGCCTTGTAACAAATTTCCTTTATTATCTTTTAAAATATAAGTTTCCGGTACAGTAGGTTGTACTTTATACACTGTAAAAATTTCGTTTGTCCAATTGGGCAGGTATTTTTTAGTAAACACTCCTTTGTATTTACTAATTCGAACTTTATCATTTACATTAAATTTTCTTGGTTTTCTTTGTTCCGCTTTTGGCTGTGTATTCTTTTTAATTCGTTGTAAAACTAGTTTAGCGTTTTCTTATTCACTTTGTTAGGTGCCATACCGATAGTTCTATGAAACTTGTTGTTGTAATCGCTTATTAATTTTGGTAAGATATCAACCCATACGTAAGAACCTCTTTTCGAAAACATTTTATACATTGCACCGTTTAAGGTTCTATTAAATCTTTCAATTATAGCTGCCCTTTTCTCAGAATTTGTGGAATAATGATTTATCTTATATTTTTTCATTAACAAGGCAAAAGGTTTATTAAAAAATTCTTTCCCATCATCAGTTTGTAAATGTTTAATTTTATTTTTATCTCTTTTTATAGCTACTTCCATAGCTTTTATTATGCTGTTACCGGTTTTGTCTTTTAATGGCAAAGCATCTGCAACTTTAGTAAAACAATTAATAATCGTAAGAATGTATTTAAATCCTTTATTTATTTTACTATGCGGTTGCATTTCAATTAAATCTGCTTGATATAAATCATTTATTCCTTTTACAACAGTATTTCTTCGTGGAAACCTTTATTCTTGCAGGTTTATGAAGTTCATTAACAATCTTTTCCTTTAACTCTGTCATGATGTTTTTACTAACAAAGTCAAGTTAGTATTGACTGTTTCTTTTTCTGCATCCGCTTTTATAGTTCAAGGTCATTTCAACATATTTTTAAAACAGGGTAAATCACAGCGAGCATGCTGTGATTTCCCCTTTTTTTCTTTTTTTTTCTTTTTCTTTTTTCTTTTTTCTTTTTCTTTTTTTCCTTTTTCTTTTTTACTCATTAATAGGATTTAGAGAATAGTGGCCGAATGGTAGAGTGTGAATTTTGTCTGGAAGAATGTGTCGTTTGTTATCATTGGAGCAGAGTGCTTTTTTCTCTTCTGTTACGCTATACAGTTGATGGTTGAAATTTCTGATGGTGTTGAATTTTGCAGTTATTGTCGTTTCTTCAAATAAGCATTGCTTGTAGTGTTCGAAATTTATATTCTTTTTAAGATACAAACTTTTTACACCCTTAGCTTTGTTAATAACATTGTTTTCTTCTTTATGCAATTGTAGTGAATACAATTTTGACATTAGTGCAATAAGTTCTTCCAGTAAAATTCCATTTGCTACGTCTTTAAATTTTCCAAGTTTCTTTTTGTTCCGATCATTGTCATAATTTAAATGATCTTTTGGATAGTCACTAAAATCAAATTCATTTTTGTGAACAAATGTTCGAAGATCCAAATACATATATTCAGTAAGAATCCAGTAGATGAAAGCGTCCGTGTCCACGTAGGCGATTCCGATGTTATCTCTACCGCAGAAGGCAACCATTTTGTTGTAGTGGAAATCATACAAGTGAGTTTTGGAAATATCCAAGATTGACATTCCAACGTACAACGGACGATCCATTATCACGCTTGTCTTCTTCATAGATACTGCCACAAGGTTTTCATTGATGATAACGGATTTTCCAAAGTTTGGTTTTTGTAAAAGTTTTTCTAGTTTTATAGGATCTGTAAATAATTTAATATTTTTGTGTTTTCTTTTGTTTTCTAATGTTTTTCCAAATATCGCATTATTCATTAATTTAAAAAAGTCCTTCTGAAATGTTGATGTTGCAGCTGCTCTTCTTCTGGTGTTTGAATCAATGTACGGTTTTAACCAGCACGATTGGGAAAATTTTAAAACTCTATGAATTTTGGTTATACGTAAACCCAATTGGAGTGCTTGTTGAACAACCCAAAAGTGAGCTACGTATCTTTGTTTATTTTCAAGAGTCATCATTAATTTTGGATGTTTGCCAATTGGTGAAACCTCTGTTTTTGCAAGGAGCGAAAGATCGTAATGAATATCATGCAAGTGTTCTGGATATTCAAAGTCACAGTCCAATATGTATCCGGTGTCTCCGTCTTTTGAAATTTGCGAAATATCACCAATAGAGTCTGGATTAACCCATTCAAAGTTTCCAAAAGGAAGTGGATTAGACATGGCCCATCCGTATAAATTGTTGGCATCGAAATATCCCAAGAACACTGATGGTTTTTCGTTATCGTAGTTTGGAAGATATTTGTTGTTAGCTTTAACATGTCTAGTAACACTTTGGGTCAATCCACCTCTAATGCCCGATTCGATCATCAACACCATGTCAATATCTGTTAATAATTGAAGGTTGCACTTTGTTTCTTTTAGCATAGCTTGCCAAGCTAGTCCTGGAGAAGTATAAGAATGAAGAGGGTCTAATCCGTAGGCTTCAAAACAAGTGTTTCTAAATTCTTCCATCACATCGCAAAGAAGGGTCACATCAAGTTTTACATAAAAGTCAGAATAATCTCCCAGAGTGTTCATTTTCAATTCATCCCAAACTCTGCATGCGTGTTGATAGTCTTCAGGTGAAATGTCCAAATTGGTAAGTTTACTTTTGAATGCTTCTAGTGGAGGAAGTGATGTTTCTTGAAATTTATGTAGTCTATCGATGTAATCATACGGGAAAACTCCTTTCCGAAGAACCAAATCCATTTTTTCTGCAGGTACAATTTTGCTTGTTTCTATTAAATTTTGTCTTCTTAAATTTTCAGAAAGTTTCATAAGACTGGAAGGCATAAATCTAAAGGAATCAACAAATCTAAGTTTAATTTTGCCCACCTTTTTTGAAAAGCTTATAAAGTTTTCCATATTTTGTGCCAAAACGTCTATTTTACCGTTGTCTCTTGCTAATTCGGGAATGATAAAATGTCCATCGTATCCGCTAAGATTGTGAAAAACTACAGGAATAAAATATGGTAGTTTGTAGTTGATGTTACATCCGTTGCAAGCTGCACCTCTGTATGCTCCTGTCAGATGGTCATGGTCGCGAACTTTAACTTTACTTTCTGTAAATTGATTGTTACACAAATAGCATGTTGTTGCCGAATCATAAAGATAAAGTTCTTCCGGTGTCATAGGTGACATAGGAACCACATTGCTATACATTGCTTCCACTTTCCCAGCGATGTCGTATAAATCATCAACAAAGTATCGAGCTGCTTCTTCTCCACGATAGATCTTCGGTGTAGATGTCAAACCAT